>OY735206.1:27281709-27391709 GCA_963457665.1 Thysanoteuthis rhombus
TTCAAGCATTTTATGGCATTTATCTGGCCAACGTCTACTCAGTAATGCACAGTCTGTCCAACAGAGGCAAAATAGTTGCCTATGCCTGGATCATAAAATACATTTTGGGTACATGAAATTTTATGAGGTTTTACATAAACAGTCATAGTTTCCTCTAATTAATCTAGCAGGCTGTATAAGACATTTCTTTATTTAGGTCACATATTCACTTAAAATGTCGATCATATTACAACTTACTTCCATTTTAGACAAACGTATGAATTACTATTGTTGTATCATTGATTTTCAAAGCCAAAATACTAGTAATTTTACAATATAAATTGTAAAATTGATTTTCTGAGAAAAAACCGTGTACAATTTTAAATAAATGCCTCAATAAATATTGCTGCAAGCTTTTGGTTGCCCATATGTGCTCTAAGTTTTGAGCATGCGCACGTGTACACGTTTTTTGCAGCCTGGGCGTTGGAGAAGTTGATGAGCTCACAAAATGTCACTTATCTAGAATAATGCAGTAACCAATAATTATTATTATGAGTATAATGAGTACATACTATAATCATATAATCATATTTATTGAGAAAAATCATCTAGGAGACTGCTTCGATTACTAAGTTCGTATAATTTTTTAATTTTGAAACTATTTCAGTTTACATTTGTACAGGCGTTCAGTGCACCCATACATTTGTCAGGAGAAAATTGCACATGAGATTTTTGCGCCTATGGACTACAGAAATTCAACAAAGTCCCAACATTCTAAAATCGACGTGTCTATACACAATTACTGCCTGTCGCGTTAGATCTAAGACAGAGCTAATAATTTGAGTCTTTACTACGTACTCCTTTACAAGCAGCTGCACTTTTAACGCCTATAAATTTAGTTAAGACTATTAGGATATGAATGGCAGTTATTGCTCTACTAATTTTCAAACTGCGATAAGTAATTTTAAAAATTAATCACTCTAATTATGAATTTTGTATTTATTTGGAACAAGCGCAGTAATTCGTAATACAAATTAGAAAAAAATAGTTTGAACGATAACGATGAAATTAATATAAACACACCGTCAATAATTGGAAACCGTAAATTCAAAATTTGAAGTGTTATAAGAGAAATTGCATCGAAGAATAGATATGGTCGGAGTAAATTCTATTCAAGAAAACATTGGCGTTTTTTTACTGAAAAACATTCAAAATAGAGTAGAAAACATAACATCCAATCCAAACATATAGATTCTAAAGACCAATAAAGTATGTATACAAAACAGTGTGGCCAAGAGCGCTTAAACTAAAAAAACGCACCAAGCCTTTGTTGGCTACAATTGCTCAATGTAGATATCAGTCAATAGATTTAGCGTCAGAATTTGAAGTTATGTAAGAAAGATTCCACCCGTGAATAAATGTGGTCAGAATAAATTCTAATGGGATTTTCCACCGGAAAACATCAAAAATAGAGTAGGAACATCTAGAAATATCTAAATTTGGAGAATTTAGATGTTATCGATAAATCTGTGAAGATCAGATAAAAAAAGATGTCAGAAAATCTCTTTTTCTAAAATAAAACAAAAGTTTTGTTTTTAATTCTTAGAGGGGGTCTAGTGGAGTTTCGATGCCAATCTTAAAGTTTGTAGACAAAACGGTATGGCCAGGGTCGCTGGAAGACACAAACAGAAGGGCAAACACATGAACATATTGAATAAAAAAGGATAAAACTTTTAGCTACCATTGACATGGATCTTTTCCCCCTTTTTAATTTTCATTCTGATTTCGCAGCGAATATTTTTCTGAAACCGTATGAATGCAAATACAAAGCGCAGTAAAAAAAAAATATCGGTAAAAAATGACCTATTCATTCAAAATGTCACTGCCACACTTTAATGGAATACTGCGAGGCAAAAAGTGTTCTTGTCACCTAATACAATTTGTTCAGAAGTGGTTACGAATGTGGCAGGGAATGGCAGGAAGTTGGTTTTTGTTTGAGAAATGGTAGTATTAAGAAGTGACAGGGAATGGCTGGAAGTTTGTTTATGTTTGAGAAGTAGTAGTATTGGGAATAGCTAGGATTCATGTTTGCTGAGTAATAATATTAGGTTGATAATGTATTAAGAATACATACTAATTACTCCACAAAAATATTGTTTCCAGTATCTGGCCAGATATTTCATGCATATAATAACTTTATCTGGGAATAGAAAAACATCATTTGCTATCATTTTGTCTATCGTGTTGAAGCTCTCAAGAGTCTGTGTAGCACCTCGTCTGTGTGTGTGTGTGTGTGTGTGTGTTCTTCCGATCACACCTTTACTCTGAAAATTTTACGAGAATCAACATTAACTAGGTTGTATTTTACATTATCATCCCGTCTTGACAGCCAATCTGATTTTTTTTTTTGTAATTTCTGTTGTTCACACAATGCCCCAGCCGATCTATTCTAAAACCTCCCTCAGTTATACTATCCGTATATAAGGGGAATGACTCCTTCTCCGTATGGCGTCAAATAACGGTAGCAAACAGAATCCTTTTTTTTTTTAACAAACAGATGCTAGATTAAAATATATGTTATTTACGTTAACTTGTGTCTTTATTATTTCAGGCTTTTCATACATTGTCTCCGTTGAGAGGCGAAAACCACTTCAAGTTGATTTCCACCCGTAGCTTTTAATAAATATATTTTTAAATCTATAAACTATTGTCACTTGACACTACCAGAGAAAGGGCACCCTTTTTAAGTATTGATAGTACACTCAAAGAAGGCCGTGGAATCAATCGACTGAAACGTTGCGTCATCAATAGAAACAACGAGTTCGATCGTCTGAAAAACTCTCCAAGTGTTCATTATGTGCAGTATCATGGGATTTTCCCTTCATCCGTCTGTTCATTTGTTCACCTAATTCCGTATACTCTCCGGTCTTCGTCGTTTTGTTGATTCTAGACTGCAGAATCACTTCTCAGAGCACATGCCCAATCGGACCGGACACTTCACATCCGTTATTTATATATCTCGTTTGTAGTCTTGGTGTCAAATTCTGACTTGCTCCTTTTACATTGGATAATCAGTTTGCTTTTTCTGAGATGTTCTTTATAATGAGAGGTTTCTAAGTGCAATTCATATCAATGCTTGATCACATGAAGGTTCAACTGATGAAAGTTATTAGCGACTACGACGGTTGATGGAAGCGGCATCCATTCTTCGGATATGACGTGTCTGTGTGTGCTCTAAGAAACGATTCGCAGCTTATAACCAACAAAGATTGACGAGGACTGCGGGATACTGGACCGAACCGTTGTGAATATATGAACCCAAAGACAAGGAAAATTATCTGACCATATATGATGATTGACAAAATTCAGCCATGAATTGTCCCTAAATGATAATGACTCCCCCCACGAATTCTAATACTCTTCTCCATCTTCCAAATGTGACTCCTTTTTTTGCTCGGGTTTGTGGAAACTCTATCCATTCATTGTGTCTCAGAACGCGTTTTGCGAATAGAATTCTGTGTAGGGCCAGCTTTACCAGCTGCAGGGCCCAATTAGGAACATAATTTGCTCAGCCCCCAGGTCCACACATAAGGTGTGTAGAGTCTTACGGATATAAATAAAGTGTATTACATCTCTAGGGTAGAATAGAAAGCAATTAAAATGTGCGCTTTAGAATTACAGGAAAAAATTTATTCACGCTGTTCGTTCATTAATCAACACATTATTTGATTCAGGTACGGGAACAGAATCGAAATATAAACTGTACTGACAAAATAATGACTCTCTTAGGAATTCAGAAAGATATTAAAATCGTTGTTGTTGGCTGCAAAACCTGCAATGTGGTGTTAAGTGTATGTTGCAATTTGTTGTGTAGAATAGATTGCCTTTGCACGAAGCTCCTTTTGGCATAAGGCCCAATTAAGAGCAACTGGCTCATTAAACTTGAAGGTCCTCAAATCTCGACTATTTTGAAGAGTGTGCAAAGTCTCACTCAGAGTTTGAACTCGGATCGCCGATTCTGTTCTCCCTGTCGTTAACCACTCGGCCGCTCGTGCCAAGCCATCTTGACGAATGTATAATGTCTTGGCCGTCGCTGGGAATAGCTTCATCGACTACACTCGATGCTTTGACTGCTCGACTGGGATCGAGATTTCGCGATAGACTTGTAAGTGTCAAAGTTTTTGTCTGCTTTTTTCCCACCGACTTCGTCGATTCCAGATGTCTGTGATGATGCAATGGCCCTATCTCAATATGTTCTTCGTCACTACTATCTTCATCTTTGTTCTGACTGTGGGGGTTGTCATCGTTGTGATAATGATCGAGGTTCGTTGTTCTCCTCCCACCTGTCGCCAACCGATGTCTGCTGCTTGGGGAATTGTCGTGCACATGACGCCGTCGACTTCTGCTTCTCTCAGAAACATTTGGCTTATCGTCAAAAGACAAATTTTCTGGAGAATTGAAGCTCATTATTTTCCTTTCACTGGTCGTGACCTGCTGTCTGCTGTCTGAGGATTTTGTGCTCAGATGTTGCTGTCGATGTCTACTTATTTCTGGAACGGCCAACATATCGTCGTAAGACACAACCGAATTTTCTGGAGAATCGAAGTTTATTTTTCGATCTCCACCCGTTGTGGCCTGCTGTCGTTCGCCGTTCGGGGATTTATCACGTAGATGTTGCTGTCGATTTTTGTTTATCCCGGAAACATTCGGCGCATCATCATCAGAAACAGCCGAACGTTCCGTCAGGACCTGCTGTCTGAGGTTTGGTGATTTGTCACGTAAACACCGATGACGACTTTTGCTTCTCCCGGAAAGGTTCAGCATATCTTCGTATGAAACAGCCAAATTTTCTGGAGAATCGAAGTTCATTGCTTGACTTCCATCCATTGTGACCTGCTGTCTGCTTTTCAAAGAATTTTCTGGAAAATCTTTACTTTTTCTCTCTGGACTAACAGCGAATGCCATATTATCATAACCCTGTCTCGAATGTCGCGGTTCCAGATGCACTTCGACGGGATACTTCCTTGTTACTATTTGCGTCTCTTCATCTATATCTTCTGGTTCTTCTTCCCGAATAACTTCCCTGTTCTTCGACGAATGTTTCTCCCGGCGTGCAAAGCTCTTCAACCTTTGCTGCTCGGGCACTTCTTGAGAGCAACGAGCCGACCCGCCTGATAATGGTACTTTATTTCTATTACAAACACCGCTTCTCTTTTGATCTTTAATGTTCTTCTTTTGTTTTAACTGGTGCGTCTGTGGAAGATCAGGAATCCAATCACCCGTTCTCTGCTCTCGAGGAAGATTCCGCTGACCGTTAGGGTTGACCAAACTATTGAAGCTCGTCTCGGTAAGCTCTGGTTTGTGGGACTCTTCCGTCCATCTTAAAATGCGTTTTTCTACTTCCCTAATTTCGCGGTCAAGTTGAAATCTCCTCAGTTTGGCAAGTTTGATTTCCCCCAGACGAGTTTCATGTTGCAGCCTTAAGGAAAAAAAAGAAAGAAAGAACTAATCACAAAACAGAAGGATATAGAATCATTATTTTTATTTGTATTATTGAATGCAGCGTTGAACTCATTGAATTGATTCAGACTTCTATTTACCTTTATCTCAATTGTTATGTGAAGGGATTGGGGGCGGTTGTCATGAAGCTTTTGTGGCTGAATGGTATAGTAGCTGGGTGTAAATCAGGCTTCAGTCTAGGAAGAGAACATTAGTTCAAGTTCGTCTCACCGGAAGTTTACGCTTTATATCTGATCTGCACCGATTTCTTGCTGCTGTAGAAATCACGACCCGAGCTGGAGTTATAATATAAACAACTTAAGAATTGAGATTACCTACTTAGAGTAATGACTTAGGCCCCTTCAGGGCACTCTCTTTGAGCCCTATCTTAAACGAATTAGCGTGTCTTCTACCAATTTAAAAAGTCTACAGAGTTTCCTTTCAGGATCGTCATTGAATGTCTGGTTGTGTTCACTTCAAGCTCATCCACAGCCTGATTTTTTCCCTTTCAACGGCGAAACTACAGATGTCGATGGGAGCTAACAATGGACTGTAGGGGTGTGTCAGACCTTGTTAATACGATTTTTTGCCAAAAGTTAATAGATGAGCAGACTCGGTAATTATTAATTAAACTGTTTCATAGTACATTCAATGGCGTCACTGTCAACTTATTTGTCCCACATGAGTGCCTGTTCATGCATGGATAGTATGTTACTTTCTGATTAGCTGTCAAATTACACCAAAGCCACATAACTGGTTCTGGAGATATTCAAAATGGCTCAATATTTTCCGGACAGGCCTTGTACATCGCTTTAGTTATCCTTTCAATATCTACTTGGAACCACTTATAATTTCAGCATTGACTTTTTTTTCAGGTCTCAAATTCATACTGAGAAAATACAATGTAAATTTCAAGGAACTTCTGGATAAAACGATCTTCCTTTAACTACTTGGTGATTTTTTTTCCAATCTCAGTTGTGTTCCATTATTCTTAAGCTATTCTTATAAGAGTTTCACTGTCTACAACGAGCAATTTCCAACGATGTACAAATTCAAGACTTGATTTAATTGTCTGGTTAGACCAGAGGTGATGTATATGCAGGGCTGGTCCTACGGTTTCTTTGCTATTCCACGCAGGCTGCCTTTCTGTGCCTCTTGGAATAAAGTATCATCTCATTGTTTTGGAACCATCAATCAAACTAAACAAAACTATCGACATCAACATAGCTAAAATCAACACAGTTTTATTCCAGTTTCTAAATTGGTCTTGCTAGTGGCTGTCTGGTTATGTATGCGTTGCGTGTACAGGCTGCACCAATGGAGCTAGAGTGCAGAACAGTTAAATATTTACTCTCTTTTTTCAAAGATCCCTCAAATTTTTAAGCGGGGGTTCAATTTACAATGCATATTTTTGCTAAATTAATCCCATTCTTTTAATTCTATAAGTTGATTACAAAAAATCTTTTTGAGGGGTGGGGGGTGAATTTTTCCTGTTATCTTTTAATGAGTACATGTTTTAATTATCAGTCTTTCGTCTCCATTAGTACAGCTTGTGTGCGTGGCCTCATACATAAAGAGCCAGCTAGCCTGAATCACTTAAAAACTTCAATATTTGAGGTAACTCAATATTTGAATATTCAAAATTCCCTCCCTTGTGATACATTTGATTACGTTAATCGAGTTAATCGTTAGTGTAAGATGTTGGTAAATGCATGATCTCCCCTAGAATCCACTAGTTGTGCATGTAAGTCATTGTACATACAGGTAATTATATACCTAAGAAAAGCAGATTTAACTTACCTCTCTGATTCCTTCGTAGCCGACCTTAGCGTTAATTGTTTAGGATTTGATGATGTTCTCGGGGTGGCTCGTTTCGTCTTCGTCTGTTCATTGATCAAGTGGGTGTAGCTGTCTTTCTCCTCGGAAAGGTGGAAGGCCGACTGGGGCTTCGATTTCTTTGACACATCCGGAATTTTTTTCGTTGTACGGACTGATAGATAGAAAGATAGATAAATGCATACATACATTCATAAAAATACTTATATTCATTCATTTTGCTTGTATGTCGGCTCTTTTGTGACATCATCATTACACACAAGCTAGACTCGCAAAGTTTAAATGCATTCATATATTGAACGAGAACAGGGGTCTAATGACGTGTCCACATAGTTGAAAGGAAAACTGTGGATTAGGGAAGACCAGTGAAAGGCAAACTATCACTGAAACGGATAAGAGGGTTCCTGAAAAGGAAACTACGGATAAGGGGGACAGCTGGAAGGAGAACTATTAATCATACCGGAGAAAAAAGAGAATTTTAATCTATAATCTTATGCTTACGAGCGCTGGTGACGTAATTTTGTATCTATCACTAGAATTGATTAAAAAAAGAGAAAATGATTATTTTTTGATGAAGTCAGTTAACTTGGGACTAATGATTTTCCTTTAGAGATGCGTTTGAACATATCTAGAAAAGAGTGATATCCACAGATTTTCTCTCATGTCGATAATGACTGGAAGTATAGTCAAAAACGCAAAATCACAGAGGTTGGGATATTGGTTCCAGATATGCGTTTTCTTGTATGCTAACACTCATACAGATAATATTTTTTTGGCAGAGAATAAATGGTACAATGATAACACAGAGGTCCATACACAACAAGTGTGAACGACTAAAAGTTATGCCCCTTTTGATCTTTCATAGCATAGATATATATATATATATATATATATATATATATATATATATATATATATATATATATATATATATATATATATATATCATTTATCGTAATAATGGCTAATTTTCTATCATCATTTTGATATTTTATCTTTTGGAAGAAACGTATCTAATTTCTCCTAAACTGGCGATTTTGTAAGCTATTTAGAAAACCAATAGAAAAATGTCAGAGGAAATAAAATAAATTTCATCTGTCAGCAAATACAATTATTCTAATTGCATGAAAAGTCTTAATTAAATCAAAAGAACTTAAAATGATCAGAATTTCTATGGAAACGATTACCTAATTCAAATTCATTTTTAAATAGAAGGCAAATATAAAAATGCAGACAAAAAATCTAATATTGTTAAAAAAATCAATGATGAAGAGAAAAAGATGAAGGGGATAACTTTTAATTTTTAATGCATATTATGTCTAGACAACGTATTATTGTAGTCGCGAATAAATACTTTCATACCAACAAACCCGAATCTATCAAAATTGTTATGAATAAGTGTCTTGAAAAAATGGTCGAACCAATTTTTTAACAATTTTTGGAAAATTGTATTTATTACTTAGACTTTACAACAGTCAAGTCAAAATGTTAATGTGTTAGCAAACCGAGAAATGACCGCCTTTTTTTTACTTCTGTCAATTGTTAATCCGTGTTTTTGTCGATGTAATGTCTAAAAAGGTTCTGGATGAATCCCAATTAAGTATATGGAAGGGTGTGACATAAAAGCAACGAAAAAATTGGTTAAGATTGGAGCCAGATCCAGGAATTTGATTTAGAGATACATTTATGATTCTCCACAAAGAACAATTCGCGAAAACAGATGACCGACACTTCGTGAAACAAACGATTCATGGGGGTCACTCAATATTTGTGCATTTAAAGTTTTCTCCTTCGTCAGTTGGTTCGATTCATTTCTAGAATGAGGGAACAATTTATTGAATTTTAGAGCCAATCTAGGAATTTGAAAAACATTTTCTTTTATTTTTAGCGACAACGGTGTTTCCTGGGGTATGTACTCTCTGGATTGTTTTTAGTCAGTGTGAGTGCACACTGTCTTTTTTTGGATTCTCTTATTTGTCACCGTTTGGCACTTTTTGGTGCATCTTAATGTCGTGTATTTTGCTTTTATACAGCTTCAAAAAGGGTAGCTTTTTTTAGGTTTTATTGGATAGGGTTTATAACGTGACTATTACGCTTGAGATGACCCTGACTTTCAACCTTTCGTACCGTTTCAAAGTATCCGGTTGCTCCCCTTGTAAAGATTTTTTTCTGAGTGTGTCTGTGTGTGTGTGTGTGTGTGTGTGTGTGTGTATGTGTGTGTGTGTGTGTGTGTGTATGTGTGTGTGTGTGTGTGTATAAGTATGTGTTTTCAGTATGGTTTTGGGTTGGGGTCTATGCTGCAGTGAAATCACACTTTCGGGTTGCAGCTTCAATTTTTCACTCACCTTCGTTGCTTACGGTCTTTCTTTCACCTTTGACCTGTGAGTTCGTTGTAGCTGTCGCTGCACGTGCTGCTTCTGCAGCTGCGTCCCTGGCTCTCTTAGCTTCAATAGAAATACAGCATTTTACATTTCAAAGGAAGGAAAATGATATGCAAAGCGGGGATTCTGTGATGACCGGAGAAAAACGCCATTGCAACTGACTGACATACTAGACTGTGAGTTACGCCCTTTTGCTGAGTGTTGCCAATTTGGACGTTTTTCTTTTAAATCTAGAAGGTTTTGGTTGCGTCTAAATGTCAGAATCTGCTATTTATACTATTTTCAAATAAGATAAGCCACATTTTGACTCAATTTATGTTGATGAAATGAGTGATATCTTAAAAAACTAAGTAATATTTTGATAATCAATCATAAGATTCTACATGACTCTATGTGCTTTTTGATGTTTTTGACTTATTTTTCTAGGTGTAAACTTGAAAAAAGAAACTTTGCAACCTTGCCCTCCTAGATCTTCACATGAAAAAAGAACTAATTAAATTCATCTTGATATTTTTTTTTGATTAAATAAAAATGAATATCGTACAATTCTTTCAATTTATCGTAAGAAAATAAGTAACATTTTAATTTCTATATTTCAAAGTAATGAATAATTCTTTTATCTAATAAATAAAGTTTTAATTCATCTAATTTATTGTATAAAACAAGTAATATCTTCATGAAACAAATATTTTTTTTCATTTAGAGTAATAAGATAGGTAAAATTTGATAAGATAATTAATATTTTGATTGATTTGCTTTGTAGTGATAAATAATCACTATTATAATCGTTATTGCAATACATTTAAGCTATCAAATATATAGTAATAAAGTAAGTTGCATTTTCATAAGATGGATCTTGCTTTAATCTATTTACATCACAATGAAAAAATAATTATTTTTCAAATATGATAAGTGATATTCCAATTTATTTGATTTATAGTAATGAAATGAGCAATATTCAAAAACATTATTTTCTTTATGGTAGTTGAATGAATAAAATAATTCTTCAAAATGATATTTTAATTTTTTTTTTTTTGGAATAAAATGAGTTATATTTAGTATTAAATTGAGTAATATTTTCAGTTATTCAATTCATCATGTTACAATGAATAATAATTTAATAAAATAACTATCATTTAAATTAATTTAATTCGTTGATGATAAAAAACTCCTTCTCAAATGAATTAAATATCACTTGGATTTTACAACTTATACTTATTATATAAGTAACATATCAATGATGAATGTATTATCTTAATTGATTTAATTTACAAAATGAAATAGATATTTTGATTACATTTTCATTCAGTTCAATCAATATAAATTGATAAAATAAGTGATACTCTCATAAACTATGAAATATCTTAATTTATCTATTCATAGTGATAAAGCATTATTCCACTATCATTTCTTGATAAAATTAGAAATATCTTACTTTAATGAAAAATCAATCCAAAACGATATGTTTTGATTCATTCATTGTTCAGCAATAGATTTATTAATATTTTAATAAAATAAGTTGTATTTCATCTCTTTTGGTTATGATTTTTCTTCAATCAAAATATTCCCCATTTCATCAAAATATTGATCATTTCATTGCTGTATATTTGATAAATCAACGCATCATCTTTTTTCTTAAAGTAATACTTAATTCATAGGATTATATTTTTTGATATTTTCAATATATATTTCAACTGCAACGTTAGTCGGAAGGCCTAAGAACGACAAAAATTCTACATCAAGACCAGATTTGAATAGGTTGAGAAAAGATTGTAAGGAATTGAATGACTCAAAGAGAGAGAGAGAGCTTTTTCCTTTGCCAATGAATTACATTGTGATTCGGGTGATATTTTTTCTTTTTACTTTTAATGCATTGGTTATTTACTTATTTTTCGGACGTTTTAACGAAAGATTAATTTGAAAAGTCCATTGGAAATAAATGATGCAAAATGTTTCCAAAATGCTGCCAAAAATTGTGTATTCAACCTTGCAAGTTTTGAGCCTGTTATCAAGATTCTCTCTCAACATCTACTTCATCAAAATATTACTTTTACTGAAATTTCATTTTATCACTAAATTAAACAAATGAAATACGATTTGGGCAAAAATGAAATTTTTCGTTAGAAATAGTCATTACTAGAAACAGTCATTATTGCTCTCATCAGTTTTCAAGTGGGTCTGGCTGACCTACTGGCAGGCTGGATATCAATAGCCATCAATGGCTATCAATAGCAATTAATGACTTTTTTAGTTATTACTGCCCAACAAAAGGTGAAAGAGGTAATTTATTTATTGATAATCGCTTCTCAAAACAACCTGCCGCAAAAAGACTTGTCTTATTACTAAAAAGTAAATTTGAAAAATACTAATTCTTGTCATTTTTTTTCCTCATTACTTCGCTCGTGCCAAAGGACCAAGGTTATGGCGTTTTTCCTATTACAACTAAACATTTGATTCTATTACTTTCTTTCTTGCAAAAACATTGGGAGGAAGTGACAAAGATATGCTTTTTGTGCAAATATAAAATAATTTCCCACGTCCTATAGCCATCATTACCTTAACCGTTGAACCCATATAAATAATTTAAATGTCAAATCAAGGGAAATAAATTTTGATCAAAGTCTTTTCCCTTGCATTTTAAGCATTTTTCAAAATTCGTTTTTATTCAATTCATTTTTTTAAAATCCATTTTTCCAACATCCACAATGTTTAAAAGTGAAAACATATTAACAGCGAATGACGAGAAGTTCCGTCATTAGCAGTTCTCTGGAAAATTCAATGAAATTTCCATTTTATCGTGATTGCTAACAACTTGGTTCTATCTTGAAGTTAGGGCTCTTATATCGCAATGGATAATTTGCGATGGTTTTAATCTGGCCTTCTGCAGTTAACGGGTAAACACATAATTTTTAACAAAATTTAGATCACTATATGAACTATTCAATTTGTTAACATAGACAAGATAATATTTTCGTTCGAAGTTTCAGTGTGAATAAGATAACAACTTACCATCAGCGATAGCGTATACCTTCTTCTTCCCTTCCGTTCTTTCCTAACAAATGATAAAATAAGCTGGTTGAGTTAAAAGTCCTGTTTGTCAACTGAATCGAAAACACGATCTTCTTTAGAAGGAAATCTAAAATAGCCTTTTGATTTTTAAAAATGGTTCATGCCGGTAATCCCCCTTTTCCTGCTTCCAACATAGACACAGGTTTTGGCTATTTTTATACCTCGAAGTGGTCGTAAACGTATTTTTTTCGGTAGTATTCTTCTTTAATTTTTCGAGGGTGATTTTTTGTTTCTCGATGGCGAAATTACCATTGCGATAATGACAAGTCTGCCGATTTTATTTGTTCCGTAATTGACTTAAATGATTTTTTTCCTCAAATCCATACCTAACCTAACACTAACCCCAAACCTAACCCTTACTTGTTTTCTCTGTAGTTATATTCAATAAGATATACGTTAATTGGTGGAATGCTTTCTTTCATTTGTTCTATAATTGATTTATGTATTGAAATGTTTCAATGTTAAAAATGTTCTAAATGGTCAAAATAGTTTAAGCCACTTAAATGTATTAGGTATGCATAGCGATTTAATGTACGCCAATAATGGATACATTTTCCTGGGTTTGTGATTAATTTAGAGAAAAAAAATGGAAATGAAATAGGACAGCGTAAAAAGATTGACTGGAAAACATTTGGTATAAATAGAGATATACTGAAAGCAAATTGTCAATGTGCTTATAATACAAACTACTCTGCCAATACCAATAACCTGCTCTGATGTACAGGTACGAAATGTGGAAACTTACAAAACCACTCGGAAATAAATTCAGAATGACAAAGAGGATCATGAAAAGAGCAATGTTTGAAATAACTCTTAACGATAGAAAAAAAAACAACATGGCTCCGATGAAGGAACGGGGCGAAGGATATCGACTGAGTAACTGAGCAACAAAAATGGAGACTGGTGGGGGCCATTGCGAGAAAAATGGAGAACAAATGGAGCAAAGGGCCAAGTAATTGGTGCCTGTGGGACAGTAAACACAGTAGGTAAAAGCCGTCACAAGTTTGAGAGGCAAGAGAAAAATTTGCTAGTAAACATGGGAAAAACCTTTGTCCAGCAAAGGACGTTATAAGTCCATTGCTGGACAAAGGCTGATGACATATATATATATATATATATATATATATATATATATATATATATATATATGTATATATATATATATATATATATATATTGCGTTATATCATATAGAAGCATAACGTCGTTACATGGTTAACGTATCACTTAAGTTGGACAACGTAGATAGAATAAATAATTCAAGAAAATGGAGCTGTTGCAACAAAAATGATTTTTGATTGTTCATTCAATTTACCTTGTTTAACTTTCAGATAAATGTTTCTATATAATATAACGTACTTTATAGTCATCCTGCCGTATAGTATATCCGAATTTTAATACATATGGTACTGCTAGTTCAGTCGGTTGGTAGAGCAGAATCGCGTTAAAACTGTTTCCTGGTGATGCTTATTTCTTATTCATTTTCGTGGTTGGCTATTCGATTTGCTACAGGGTTAATTCCGGTGCCGGACGAAGTATGTTTCGTAATAAAAATGTTTCTATTATTATCATATTTTTATGTCATCAAAAAATGGATATATGACCCGATTTAATGATTATAAATTGCGTTATATTATGTTAATACTTTACCCAATTCGAAATGATCTTCAGTTAATTACACGGTGAACGTATTACTTCGCTTACATGACATAAATAGAATAAACAATTAAAGAAAATCGGACTGCTACAGGGATTGCACCTGCCACCGATAAGGTAGCCGTTTCAACGTAGCGTTGCTCTTACCATTGAGCTAAACAGCCGCCAGTACAGCAAACACCCACTTTTTAAAAATTGTTTTCGTATTTACGTTGTCTAGGCCAAATGATGCCATCACCGTGTAATAACAGGAAATAATTTCAAAAAGAGTTTCAACATAATACAACGCAATTCATAATCAATGTTGTTTTTTTTTTGTTTTTGTTTTTTTTTTTAATTGTCTCACAGAAATCCAATTATAACTGTGTTTTTTCCACGGGGAATAACTACTGGTTATAAAAAAGAGTACGGGGGGGATGTTGATACTAACAAAACCAATCTAATGTATAAATGAACTCACGTATTCAAGCGTCTTTTTAAGGTCTCTGTTGACTTCTTTCATCGATTGTGAGGTTGACCAAAGATAATAAATGATGAGACTGAAAAATAAAAAATACACTAGTTAGAATTCGAACACAATTCTTTCTGTCTTGTGCTCCGGTTTGCATTGAATCAAGCCACTCATGTGCATATCCAATTTAGGCAGGGAATTGTTTATTCATATTTATCAATTGATAAAAGAAGATAGACCTTATAAGTCTTCTTGGCAAGTTAATGCACCAGAGCAAGAGAAAGGCGGCGACCTGTTTGCCAAGAATAACGTACCTGAATGAACCCAGGAGAATCAATGATGTGGCTGGCTTCGAGGCAAATTTCAGGATCTCAGCAACAAACGGAGAATTCTTGACGAAAAGATCCATAATATCATTGATATCTCTAAAAGAGAATATAAAATAATGATCATTTTTATAATCAGCGTCCATAATATCATTGAATTCCCTAAAAGATGTATGATATAGTTATCACTTTTTTATAGAGAGTAAGTCCATAATACCATTGATATCCCTAGAAAAAGTATAACATAATTAAAATTTCCGTATATGTCAGCGCATGCTAACTAAGATGTTGATCCGAGTTCAGTTCAACATTCGACTATCCACAATTAAACATCTGTACATCAGACAGTCAAGACAATAGGATCTGAACAGACAAATATGATCTATCTGGGGAGATGCTCAAAAGTCATCTTATACACCGGTGTATGCGGTATTATATTTACAAATAAAAGGTCCATAATAAAAGGTCGATATTATCCCAACAAAAGTATAACAGGATTATTATTGTTTTATAAGTACGAGAATAATGAGGTGCACGTTGGATATTGAGGATAAGCTTGACATTTACAGGATGGATGTTTGCGTTTAAGCCATAGAACACAATATCTAGTCGTATATCTTTTATAATGCCAGAAAAGATTAGACTCTCGTTTTAGAGGCAACCACGACGATGTAAGTGTGTTGTTTTAATGAATCCACGATGGTAACTGGTTGATTGTATTCGAAGTGTATCAGTAATGAGGAACCAAGAAGTACAGACAAAAATTACTTTTGTATTTCCCTCCCACACACTGATGCCTATATATTGGTTGTATGTCCTCAAATGGAAGGAATAAACCAAAGAGGGTTTATTAATACACCGAAATGTTAATGTACTGTTGCTGCAAACAACGTGTGTGTCATCTAGTCTGTGCCGTTAAAACTAATGCCGTTTCAACGAGAGTTCTCAATTTTATCGAAAACCATTGAATTTTGTTTCATTTTTTTTTCCCTTTTATTTTGAGTAACAAAAAAAGTTTTTTTTCCTTGAAAAGAAAACATTCCTCGGGGGAATTTATTTTCTCTTATCCATTCAGTTTTTTTTTCTGTGGGAACTACTAAACAACCGTTGCCACCAAAAGAGGCAATCGTTCCCTTCCTTTTTATACATGTGTCTGTGTGTTCCAACGCTTTTGGCCATACCGTTTTGTTTACAGACTCAGTACCAGTACTTCACTAGATACCCTCTAAAATTGTTTTTGTTTTTTGTTTTTATCTTTTTAGTACCACATTTTGGTTGGTTTAATAATAACATCTGGATTCTACTGAACCTTGATGTTTCTAGATGTTTTTACTCCATTTTATATTTCCATCGAAAATAACATTTAGGTATCACCAGAACCCAGATATTTCTAGATTCGTTTTTTTAATGTTCTTTTCACTGTATTCTAGATGTTTGTCAGTGTGAGACGCCAGTGATATCATAAATAGAATTTATTCTGACCATATTTATTCTACGATGAAAATTTTTTACATGATTCCAAATATTGACGCTATGGTTTATTGACTGAGATGGCTAGCTATATATCATGTCGTCGAGCTGACAAAAACAGTAAGACAGAAAAAAGAGGGATATTCTTACAAGAATATTGTTAGAAACCGTAAATCAAATTGTCATTGTAGGTCTCTTTGGTTTTTAAGCCGGTTAAACTGGCTGTCAATCTAGGTATGACCGGAGAGAAGTGAGCCTCAGTTAGAGACACACCCTAAAAAAAGCAGGTCAGCACATGGAGGCCATGCAGGGCTCTGATCCTCAGGGGTACTAATTATTACAATCATACTAGATAGAGAAAGTAATTTTTTTACCATCAACATTCTGCCTACTGTCTCATTCGGATAAGGGTTGTATTATTGATGTGATTTATCTAGCGTTTAGTTAGATGTATTTGGGTGAGAACATAGATATTTATATTTTGGCCCTAAGAAGATGGTTGCTGAGTTTTTCACGATCAACTCTTTCGAAAGGAGTTGGTCACTGTTGATCATGAGGGAGTCGGCCAATGTTAGGTACAAATGGCAAAAAAGTGTGACCATAAGGCTAACAACAAAGAAACACACTTATGAAATGCTTGTGCCCTTCAATGGTCCTTAAAGGCTGATGAAAACATAATAATGATGCAGTATTTTGTGATTTTATGTCTGGAACATTGTGACTGGGACAAAAGTCGACAATTCTATGAATGCCGAAAAATCATTCATCCAAACCAAATCTAAATAGGCCCCTAACGTTCATAAGAAAGGATATATATATATATATATATATATATATATATATATATATAGAGAGAGAGAGAGAGAGAGAGAGAGAGAGAGAGAGAACGATAGATAGATAGAGAAGGAGAGAGAAGTAGGAGGACTATATTTTTTCATATCACTCTACCTCATATCATTATTTTTTTTAATCAATTTTCGGAATAACATAAATGTGATGTACAAAAAAGCATTCGTATTTTAAGAGACTAAAACATTTTTCACATCATGTATTGTTGCTAGGTTCCAGAAATACAGTCATCGTCCATTCCAGAGAGTGTTCCCCAACCTTTTGACAACTTTGCATAATTTTTTTTAATCGATTGGAAATAATTCCATTACAAAAGCAAACATCGCACAATACTATCAAAAGTTGTGTAAGACATGTTGCAGATTTTGAACAAAGTCTACTTTTTCTGGTCACTTTCGATGTTACATACCTGAAAGGTCCACAGTCGTGGGAATATTTGTTGAAAAAAACGATCATTGAAGGAATACAGCAAATGAAGAGCATGATGAGTAGGAGGGCGTAATAAAAGTTGTTTGATCGAGAAGCCCGGAAGATTCTTTTCTCGGGAACGTTGCACACTAACACTGACCAGAAACGGACGTAAGCGAGGACGACCAGTTTTACCAGGTTCATTACGGAGATGCCCGGGGAGAAAAACCAGCCCAACCTACAGAAAAAACGAAGGAAATTAGAAAAGCAAAAAGCACATACCTCTACCAACACATTTGTCCCTAAAAGCTGATTAAAATCAGGTCTTTCATTGCTACGATGGAAGGGATTTCATCATACAATATTCATTTGGTCCATCTCGAATCTAATCAATTTCCACTTTGCTCACGCCCAATTGCTCGAGAAAATTTCAATTGAATTTATTGAGAACTTTGGAGATATAGTGTGGACATATATCTGAGACTCAGGGCAGGTGACTGTCACATAATCTCAGATTTGACCCCAAAATAAATCACTTCTTGCGTATCCCATTCCCCATCCTTCCATAAAATTTCATTGGGTTCATTGAGAACTTTTGGAGATATTGTATATGGTGGATATATCACGATGATGCAATAGAAAAAAAATTCCTGGATCGAACTCTAAATTCTACCACCTCTCCTGTAACCCATTACCAACTCTTTCACGAAATTTCAATAAAATTCATCCAGAACCTTTTGCGATAATGTGTGGTATTGCAAAATAAATAAATAAATAATAATAATAATAATAATAATAATAATAATAATAATAATAGTAATGATAATAATAATAATAATAATCACTCGTTTTGTAGTCCATTTCCCATTGAAATTAAACGAGGATTTTCGAGAATATTTTGTGGACGAATGAGAAATGAAAGAGATGAATATACCCGTAAACCTAGGACTTTTAACATGTTCATTGACAGGGAAATTTATTTAGTACAATTTAACACAAGGTCACTCAAGTGGAGTGACTAGTGAGTATTGAACTCGCCAAACTAGCAAAAATCTGCGTGAATTGTTTTTTTTTAAATCAATTTCCAGCTGACACCTTATGTGTATGTACTCAAAAACTAAATTTCATTTCTGTTGTCTTGCAAAGTGATACAGAATCTCCCTTCTTCACGAGAATTCGCTTTACGTCACTTTGCTTTTACGAAGACTTCAAGCTGCCATAGTTTTTTTATAGTACTTGTGAGCATCCATACTTTTCCTCCGTCCGTTAGCAAACTGTTTCCCAAGGTATCAGGAAAGTTTGGGAAAGATGGTCTTTTATTTTCTTGTTACAACCTTTTGAGTGCTCCATGCTTTGGCCAGTTTCCTGATATATTCTAAAATGTAATTACATTGCTATCGGTCAGCAACGTGTGCAATAATGCAAGTACGTGTGTGGTTATCTCGAAATCCTTGGAGATAGGATAGCTTTAGGAGTCTCTCATATGACATAGCAGTTTGGTACTCCACGACAGAATACTGCTCACCAGTGTCATGCAAGCAAAGTGGACCCGGAGCTAATGTCACTGGAACAACACGAGTCGTGGCTCATAGGGGGCCACATGTCCTGACGAAGACATGAACCAAAGAAATAATACGGCTGTCTTATTTTATTTTATTTTATATTATATCATATTAGTGACACGACAAGATATGAGGATGAATTTACCATATCATTCCTTGGTTGTTTATAAGATGAAGGATATTCTCCGCTGTCTTGAATTCCGAGTATTCAGGCTGAAGATTTAAAAAAAAAAACAAGAACTATAACTTCAACGATATGTCTGCTATCCGTGATAGTAGAAGTAGCAAGGGGATGAGGGAAAAAGAAGAACAACAAGTAATCTCTCTTCGATACGATAGATTTTTATAGTAGTAGAATATCACAATATGGAAATATTCTGCGAGAATTATTTCCAATAAAAATCGTAAATGGCTTTTTTTTCTTTGCTTTTCTAAGCAGTTTTTTGATACAACATTAGATGCAAACCTCGTACATTATTTTACGATATCATGCCAGCGAGTAGAAAACATTGATCGAAGATCTGCATTTAATGACGTCACAACTTTTAATGACGCACCTCTTCCTTCCTCACTTTTGCTTACTGTTGATTACTTTGATCGGAACCGACTGACATATCGACCTGCAGACCGATCGAAAAGCGTCGTATTGAGATGTGTGGAGACATCTAAAAAATCAGAATTAGTATATAATCAGCAATATGTATGTAAATGTTAAATGTATTTCTACATATGTTTATATTTACTTATATCGTCCTGGTCTACCTTTTTCTGTCAAAGGATGGTAGGGAAAGAGGAGAACAGGTCTAAGGGAGAAAGGGACGCGGTGCGCACTGCCTCAGTCAAATCAAACGTAGAATACTATTTTTGCTTTTTCACCTTTTTGGGGGGGGCGAAAACGTGGTGAAATGCAAACTTTCAAAAAGGCTGAGGATCTCTGTCATTCCCCCCATCTTTCTCTCTCTCTCTCTCTCTCTCTCTCTCTCTCTCTCTATATATATATATATATATATATATATATATATATATATATATATATATATATATGAGTGTGTGTGTGTGTGTTTATGTGTGTGTACGTGTGTATAAGTATATAAGACAAAAAAATAAATAAATAAATAAATGCGATATTTCAATGTACACACATTACCCTAATTCAATGGTTACTTACTCCATATATATATATATATATATATATATATATCACTACATTTCAAGAAATATATGTACGTTTGTAAGCATGCACCGGGATTACTCCACAATTTGTCATTGAAATTCGCCAACGCAATGCAGTGCCGAGTTCGACGTTGTTTGGATCAGTAGTTTTCGAGAAATCTAATGAACATAAATAAATTCACTAGTGGATAATAATAAAGTTTTTGTTTATTTGGAACATCAAGTGGGGCTTACATAAACAATCGTACAGTACCATTATCCTTTATTAACTCTAAGATTCTAACTTTCAAACCCTTCGTCCTAGTTTAGACGATCTGACCCAGGGACAGGATGATAGATCCTTTCCCCAACGGATGCCGATGAAAGTTTACTTTAATTTCTCAAGTTATTGATGAATGCAATATAATGTCAATAAAGACTGAAGGACAACCAGTGTACGTCGAGTTTTTTTTTTCTCTTTGTTAACCTTCCAGTTTAGTTTAATGCAAAATGAATGCAATAGTTTAAATTACCAATACCATGTGTCAACCTTTCAAATCACTGTATAAATATACTGACACAAAGCCGTGGGTATTTGACTAGAATACATAATGTATATATGTCAAAGGCGTACTTACAAATGTTTTTTCTAAGTTCCAACACCAGCAGCTGTTACAGAACCGGACGAAGAGACCACGAAGGAAATCTTGCAGGAGGATCATGATAACAGTCATTAGTAAATCCAAAACAGTGATTTTGAACACTTCCTGTGAGATGGGGAGATACTGAGAAAGTTATGGAAGCAAATAATGGCAATAATCAACATCACAGCACCAAGTACAGCGTAGGGGGGAAATATTGCTTCCTGATATTAGACCATCTTAAAAGTAAAGGTGATCGAAGTTAAAGAAGGGAAGCGATATTTAATAACGCAATCAAGAAATACAATAAACTACCCAAAAGGAAAGCAGGAATAAATGTGATAAGGCGAAGACAAAGATCAACAAGAAATTGTGCAAGTGGCTTAGGTCTGGTCATCCAAATTCAATTGTATGAGCACAAGTCGAAATATACTTGAGGATAAGGAAAATATAGATCTCTGGAACCTTGATATTCAGGCATATAATCCGATCAAAGCGGGGAAGGGAAATATCATTTTTTTTTTTAAGTAAAAATATTTCGAATATTGAATGGAGTTGTCCAAACCCATCAAATGATTAGTGATAAGATGGGGGAAAAGCATAACAGGGTCTTGCGCGAAAACTTCATGGGAGCCCTGACAACAGCCCACAAAGCCCTTAGTAAGAGGTTGTAGGTGTTGAAATCTGAATGGAACAATACAGGCCAGAGCACTTCTAAATTTTGCAAGAATATTGAGAGTAGTAGCCTTGCAAGGACAGAGAAAAACTTCATCGGAATCAAATATTTTCAGCGTTGCAACCTGTGGTGAAAATATCTTTTTAACACTACCACATTCGGAGGTACATCTGGAAGAGGTCATAGTATGGATCGGCTTAAACACCGTCTTAATATCACAAACAACGTAAAAGAGTTCAATCATCCGAAAAACTCTTTGAATAATAATGACCCTTCTCAACATTATAGACAAATCTATTCTTATAATCAAGAAAGTTATTTTCTTGGTTCCCCGTCCGTAAAAATGGACTCTTCCACTTCGGGTAAGAATTTCACTGTGAGTTTTGTTTGTGAAGACAGCATCTCCATCCGAGTCATTTAAATAGCTGTCCAGGGCTCACATACCATTTCTGTGGCAGTGAGTTCGATTCTCGTTGAATTTTGATCTTCGATTTTTTACTCTTGTTAGACTTAGCCAAGCTTAGTCAATAACAGAAGACTAACATGATTACTTCATGAATAACACCTCGTGACTGGAAGTGCCGATGGCCAACTGCTCATCAGCAGGGAAAATGGAATTGGCAAGCTGAATTAAAACTCTGGCTCTGACTGGAACTGGCACTAATAGCCTTGGGGAAGGCATTAATCGATCTCCCCTCCCACAATCTATCGGTGAAATATCGCTGGATGAGTTGAATAGCGCCAAATTTATTTCACATGTTGCAAACCTCGGAGATCGAAGTCTAGTCTAAAACAGGGCAACTTGCGATGTGTGCCCGGGCAGGAGCGACTGGAGCTGTAACCAGCGTAGGGTTACTTCTTATTTTGATTCATAGTTACTACAAATCAATTGGCGAATCGCTTTACCTGTCCCACATATGTTTCCCAACATTTAAAAGGCTTGCAGTTCGTTCCAGAAACTGCCGGTGTTGTTAGGGTCACTCCATTGACCGAAGAGTTGAAAAGTTCCGGTGTCCATATAGATGCTGACTGGGTTGACGTAAGTCTACCCTTGGCTTCTGAGCCATTTTCACTCGACTTGGCTCCAGCTGTTGTGTTTCCGCTGTTTGAAGGACATTGGTGGCCATTTATCTTGAAAAATAAAACGAAAAGACAATTTCATCCTCTTAAACACAAAAAATACCTTTATCTTTTCTGAATCTAATAATTTATTTTAATCCAAGCAATTAAATGTAAACCAAGTACGAATAACAGGAAATACGTATCTTGAATAAAATGGCAAGATTAGAGGTGGGGCTTATGATTACACGGATGATTCACCTCGAAGTCAATTTCAGTTTTCCTCAGTTTTATGCAGTCCATCAGTGGCATGCCCCTAAGGTTGCAGTAAAACTGGTAGGGGCGTAGTGCACTTATTTGTCAGTAACTGAATGAGTTAGACAACTTCGACGGATAGAAAGGGAAAAGTTACTCGAACCATTCAACATACATAGGATCGTGTCTAAAATCACATTGAGAAGTCACAAGACAGCACATTATGTCCCAGAGACATCGGAGAAACCATTACAAAGATCAAATGGCGATGGGGAAGGCCATATTGCAAGTATGGCACTCAACTGCTGGACACCATGACTCATAAGGGGGATCTGTGCAATCGTGACGTTTATGGATGGGGGTGATGATGTAGACAAGGTCAGGGGGTATTGGCACCGTGACGCTTGGAAACAAGAAATGTGGTTGATCATGGGGAAGGTGTTTATATAACCATGGACTTCAAAAGGATCAATATCATCATCAGAACAGAATATTTAAAAAAAAAAAAAGAAAAAAAAAGGGTCGAAAATGACCGATCATTAAATGGTGGGCGAGAAAAATCAGCGAAGGGGTCAAAGGGATGAAACCTTTTTCCCTTCACAAGGTCAAAATGGAAAGAAGACCTCCCCTCCCCTTAGAGCTCAAAAGTAAAGAGAGTCTTATTTTCCCCTTTAAAAGATCAAAAAAAGGAATCTTTTCATCATCGAGTGAAACTTTTTGATCATTCCTAAATCTTCAGTCCTCAGATGTTCAACCCGGCGTAGACTGGTACTTCAGCAAGTATATACGTCAAATGCTATCCGACTATCTGTTATATATCATATTACGATTGATTCGAAAGAACTTACTAAATATACAGAAATATTGGAAATCACTGATATGCTTAAAAACGTAAAAATGTACGATAATGTAAAATACCAGCCATAACGTATGGAGGTGAAACACAGACGCTAAATAAATCACTTGAAAACAAACTCAAAATAAAACAAAGAGCAAACGGAAAGAGCAATGTTTGTAATAAAACTACGAAATAGAGAAAGATCAACATGAATCAGAGTATGAACGACAGCAAAAGATATCATAAATATAATTCAGTGTCAAAATGGTGATGAAAGATGAAAAGAATTACAGCACGTAGACCGGACACTAGATGGAGAGATTAAAGGTTTATTCTGGTAAGACATAGAATACGTCAGCACAATCACGATCGACATGGAAGGTGCTGGGAAAGGTCTATTTCCAGCAATGGACTTACAGCGGCTAATATTCTATATGCCGTAGAATATGTTAAATCAAATAAGAGTTGATTTCTCTTTGCAAGCACAAACCTAGCAGTGTCGTCTTCACTTATAACCACTAATTCTTGGTTGATAAACACACAGCTCTCTAGAGTCTTACAATCTAATTGAAAAAAAACATACACCATTTGTCAATTTTTTTTCATTAAAGAGACCATAGAATAGAGACGAAAACGTGCTGGTATATTGAAAGTCTATAGAATCCGTAACAACATATACACAGTGGATACAGACGTTCATTGTTCAAAATGTCCTGATAAGAAAATGCTGACTTAGTCTATCTGCAGAACAACAAGAGGAGACAACCATAATTTACAAATGCAGGCCTCCACCGGTGTTAAAAAGAACTTCTCCTCGACAAGAGTAGCAAATGCATAGAATAGCCTGAGTGAAAAGACGATCACATCCAAGAATATCAACATTTGCAAAAACAATCTCCATTCTTATATTGGTCATACCAAATTTAACTACAAGTTCTCAACAACCGGAACTTTCTTAATGATGCAATTAACTGCTGTCAAAAAATATTTCTAATACATTCAAAGTGTCTATTCTTGAAATTTGTTTTAAGTTGCTTAAAAGTTACATCCAGTGGCCATTAAGCTCGGTTACAAGTCACTTTCTACATATAGAATTTATATCATGACTGTTGCTTCCCCTATTTCTTTATTGTTATTTCCCACGTCTATGGAATAAATTACTTGAATTAACAAAAAGACAACTTGTCTGAATGATTTGGTTTAAGAATAAAGAGGAAATTGAGGCAATATTTAAAACTGTTCACGGAAAGAATGAATTTAACCTCTTTGGGAAAGATTGATCTTTTTATGCACTTACTTTCAAGCTATTAGTTTGTAAACTTCTAAAATTGTTACAAGATTTTGTTTTCGTCTAACGCTATTAGAACATGTAGCCGTAGAAATCGGAAAGTCAAAGGGAAAAATTGAATTGAAAATCACGAAGTCAGTGTTGGGGATGGCAATCATTATAACGAAATTATTCTGATGAAAGAAAATATCAATGAAGAGCTGGGTGAGAAGCCCCACGAAACTGAAAATGTGCAACAAAGAGAGAGAGATTATGTCCTCAAACATTGAAATCGAACATTGAAAACCCATGCGGTGAAAGTTGACGGAATTGCTTCATAATTCGAAAAAACGAATTAAAATAGTGATGAAGTATCAACATATTTTTAATAGCAGAAAAAAAAAAAGATCAAAGAAAATAAAACTCTTTTGGAATTTCGGAAGATTTCAGTTCACTTTTAAATCAAACACTTGTAGCAGCCTGATATTTCATTAATAAGCAAACTGTATTCATGATTTAAAGATAGCTTCACTTGTAGTACTACTTAGCCTTAATCAATAGGATATAAGGTTTTTTAACCTAACAAATAATGTGTGCAAGAAACGTTGAACCCCCAACCAATCAATCAGTAGAAAACATTCCAAAGCGACTATTACTCCAGTAATAAAATGGCAAATCATATTGATGATCAGAGTCATTGGAGAGCCACTGATTGACTTCTAGGGTTGAGGCTACCACTGCAGATAAATTTTGGCCTCAGCTAACATTTTG
Source organism: Thysanoteuthis rhombus (assembly GCA_963457665.1). NCBI lineage: Eukaryota > Metazoa > Mollusca > Cephalopoda > Oegopsida > Thysanoteuthidae > Thysanoteuthis > Thysanoteuthis major. The sequence continues at coordinate 27,307,855 of OY735206.1, forward strand.
TTACAGCTCTAGATTAGGAGTTTAAAGCATTCAAGCACCGTCTAAAGCAATCAGAGGTATAATAGTCAAATTAAAGAATATCAACGTTCTGATCACAAAGGCACATACTGAAGGAGAGAACAGGAAAAGTATTACAAAAAGGCTTGTTGTTTGGTAACAAAGCCATATACTTGTTAATCAGCATAAGTATTAACATCAAAACAAAAGGTTTCACATCTTAGTAGTTTAATTGCTGAGGGCTTTTCAACGACAAAAAGCTCGAATCAGTTTTGAAATGGCTAGATTTTCTTTAGATGGCTTGAAAATAGCTGAAAATTGGCTGAAGATATCACTAAATATTAACTTTTATCAAATATAAGAAATACACGAATTAGATCGAAAAGATCTAAATTGTCAGCATTGTGGAGAGAAAAAGAAAGAACGAAAGACATGAAGTCATTCATAGATATTGAACGATTAGAGATACCTGTCTTCTCAGAAGTTTCTTTTATCTTATATTTTACCTTTTCGTAGAGAGAGTACATCAGGGTCATCACGTTCAAAAAATTCAGGATAAACACTCTGAAATTTAAAATTTTAAAAAATTGAAAAAAATATCAGTAAAATTGAATTAAGGAAAAATAGCTTTTAAATCTCAGTTGGATGTACAAGTGTCGCCCTCTATCCGAAAGTATAGTGTCCTAATAAAGGAAAATTTCGCAAGTCAAAATGTGAAGCAAAAAAAAAAAAAAACATTAATACTGAGTCGTCGGAATCTAGGGTAGTGGGAGGTACAGGAGATTGGAGTGTAGGAAAGAGATTTAGAGGGTGTCCGCTGCCTCTATGAAATAAACACGGTGTGGTAATTTCGCTTTTCGACTTTTTACCGTGAAAGCGGAGAAGTGGCGTGAAGCAAACATCTGAAAATAGGGGATACCAGTACATGTTTTTTATACAAGACTTTTGACATACTCCAGAAATTTTATTACACCGATGAGCAGGTTCATTTGGGAGACACTGGTTGACTTCTGGGGTTGAGGCTACCACTGCAGATAAATTTTGGCCTCATCTAACATTTTGTCACAGCTCTAGATTAGGAGTTTAAAGCATTCGAGTACCGTCCAAAGCAATCAGTGGTATAATAGTCAAATTGAAAAATACCAATGTTCTGATCCCGAAGGCACATATTGGAGGGGATAACATCCATTTTCTATACTTTTTAGACCAAATCGAGCATGAAATGACTCTTTGTAGCCGGAAAATAACGAAAGCTTTTTAAATGCGTCCACCATCTCTACAGGACACTTTTCAGTCAGTCCGTCAGTCAGTCCGGGCAATGTTAAACAATAAAAATAGGAAAGAAAGAAGAGTTTGTGATGTTGATGAAATGTATGATGTCATTAAAAGAGCATTTTAAGCAGCTACTAATGATCTCATCATAGAATATTCAAGGTATGCAATGTAAACCAAGAATGAAAAAAAAAAACGCCCAAAAAGGCCATTTACAATTTTATTGACAATTATACTAGCAAGATATTTCCATATTGTCACATTTTAGAAGCGTGAAAATCAGTTGATTCAAAGGAAAACTCCTTGCTCTTACTCCTCCTCATCCTCCAACTACTACTACCATGGGGGTGAACGAACTGTTGAACTTATGGTTCTTATTTTCTTTTAGTTGTACAGTGCTGAATCGTGAACAAGCGTTCCACCTGGAAGCCCATGGTTAGCAAGTAGCTTGCAATATGCAAAATTGATTAAGACGCAACCATCAGTCACATCACCTGCTATTTTACCCTCGAAGATGGATTCATACCTTTCCAATGGTAAGGGAACTGACTAACCATTCAAGGCTACTATGTGAAAATCGGGGAGAGATTGGCCAAGTGGCTGGAAGAGTTGCGTATTTCTTAGGTGCCAAAACTAGGTGTACGAGCCCAGGTAAAATTCAGATCGCCGAAAGCAGATTTTCAAGGTATGCAGATCAATAAATACCCTTTTTTTCATTTAATGTTAACTGAAATTTTAATTATTCTTCATTTCCTAATTTTTTTTATACCTCATTATTTTCTGTACATGCTTTTATGATAATCAATAAGTTGAATAAAATGATCCCTTCGAGAAATGTCCGCGTGATATTTTAAATTATATAGAAAATTATACATTGTATAGTCCTCTTATGTCAAAAGACTAATTAATGAGCCTCCTCCACCCAACCACTTGTTACGGGTGAACGAACTTTCGTCAGAAAGACTCCAGGATGAATGAGTCTGAAAAAGTTTAAGAAACACTGTAAAAAGGGAATGTTTAATTCTATGGTGGATAATTCAAACAATTTTTTTCCAGTTGGCAATAGAAAAGCTACGCTGATTATGGAGTTCGATTGGGAAAATGTCACACGAATGTTGTGCCTTTTTTTAACATTGAATCGGCGAGTGTGGGGAGTGAGTTATCCATCCAACATAATAAATGTAACAACTTTTGTTTTTCTGCCAATAACTTTCCACACACTCTCTCACATGATGTTAAAAATGGTGCACAGCTTTTGTGAAATTTTGCGAATGTGTGACGTGGAACTTTCTAATTTACAATGAGGGTAGCCATTTACAATCGGGGTAGCCATTTTATAGCTTATCGGGACAGACGACAAATGCGCATTGATAATTATCATATGTATGGAAACTTTGAATTGTAAAACTTGGAAATTGAACCCAGCAACAAGACACCAGCACGATGAAGATTGTTTTTCAAATTTTGTCAACTTAAATGCGATAAAAAATATTAAGTCGATCAACTGGTTTCATAAATTTCTGTCTTCGCTATCCATTTTTTTTTTTTGCTGCTAGATTATCATTTACTTGTTTACCGTCGCCATAAAAAAAAAGATGGAAACACTTAAGTAATCGTTCAATAGCAATGATGTAAAGGCATTGAATATAAAGGGGTGTGAAATAAGTTCAATTTTGATATTGTCAGAGAATTCTGATATGATTCCGGACAATCCTGCTAGAAATAACGGAATGAAGAAATAGTCTACAAAAGGAATTAGAGAAATTAGATAAATATTTCCTTTTTGAGTTTTAAAGACGAAAAATGTAGTAAAAAAAACTTTGCATGTGATAAGTCGATGCTTTGATAAAGTTATAATTCTTGTGGATTGAACTCACTAACCTGGCGGCAGCCAGTCGAAGATTGTCTCTCCTCATTCGACCAACTTTATTATGATAAGAAATATAGAACCAATGTCAGATTAATAAATGGATTAGTTTTCACTGTTCAGGTCGCCCCATCCCTTTAACGAACCTTTCTGAACCTGATTAAAAAATGTTTTAATCTAAATTCTGAAGGGAATTCCAAGAAGAATGAAAAGAAGACCTGAATTATGAAAACGTTGTGGTGATTCTTTCGAGAAAATTGAATTGAATAAATTATTATCATTATTATTATTATTATTATTATTATTATTATTATTATTATTATTATTATTATTTGGAATCTCACACCAGTTGCCTGGTGGTAACCGCTGGAGTTTGAGTGACAGCAAGTCTCCTCAAGTCTCCAGCCCTCCTCTCCTAGTACTCATAGGTCGCAGTAATTCTACGATTTACAGTTTCACACCGGTTGCCCAGTGGTTATCGCTGAAGGCTGAGTCTCCTCAGCTCTTCAGCTAACGTCTCCTCTCTCTTTCACCTATTATGTCAGGGCTAAAATTCGTTGCAGTATTTATATCTCTAGCACCTTCCTCGGTATCCGTGCAGTTCCCAGTAGTGCTGTGGTCTGTACGGTCTCAATCCTTCCCCTAATCCCGATCTCCTCCAGTCTCTCCCTCAGCGTTTTGGGGACTGTTCCTAGTGCGCCCACTATGACCGGTACTACCCTGGTTTTCATGTTCCACATTTTCCTTAACTCCCTTGCTAGGTCCTGGTATTTTTCCCTTTTTTCACCCTTCTTCTTTTTTACTCTATGGTCTGCAGGTACAGCAACGTCTACTATTTGGCAGGCCTTCCTTTTTTTGTCTACTATTACTAAGTCCGGTCTTCTTGCCTGGATGAGGTGGTCAGTTTGGATGTCAAAGTCCCAGAGTAGTTTGTGGTTGTCATTCTCCAAAACTGCCTCTGGTTTGTGCTGATACCACTTTTCCACATGGCTGAATCCCATTTGTTTGCTTAGTTCCCAGTGTATCATCGTTGCTACTCTATCGTGTCTATGCTTATACTCCTTCTGGGCGAGTTGACTACATTAACTAGTTATGTGGTTTACGGTCTCATTTCTTTCACCGCACATGCGGCATTTGCTGTTTGTCTGTGTTCTGTCGATTTTTGTTTTTATGTAGTTTGTCCTGATGCTTTTGTTTTGGGCTGCCATGATGAGCAATTCCGTTTCTCTCTTCAGGTTTCCTTTTCGTAACCATGCCCATGATTTTTCGTCTGCCATATCTTGTATCCACCTTTTAAACTCTCCGTACATTTTTTTCTCTTCCCATTTTTCTTTCCTTGTTTGCTGTGCTGTTCCATTGTTTTCTACTTTGTTGTTTGTTGCGCTATTTTACGCACTCTTTATGATTTCGTCGTTATTTGCTTGCACATACTTTTCTATATCTGCTTTAGCTCTTTGGACACAGTCCTCTATGCTGATGAGCCCCCTGCCACCTTCTTTTCTCTTAACGTATAGTCTATCCTTGTCATCTCTGAGGTGTAAGTCTTTATGCATTGTCATAAGCTTCCTTGTTCGCCTGTCCATTGATTGGAGTTCTTCCTTTGTCCATCCTAGGAATGGTCCTGTATATCTAACTATTGACACAGCCCAGGTGTTCATTCCTTTTATTAGATTTCTGCTGTTTAATTTGGTCTCTGATATTTTCCTTATCCTTTTAAGGTATTCTCTTTTTATTTTCTCCTTCATCTTTTCCCATTTCATCGTGTCACATTCAAGGACGCCCAGGTATTTGTATCGGTCTTGTGCAGTCAGTGCTCTGATCTTACTGTTGTCCGGAAGTTCGATTCTTTCAGTCATTGTGAGCCTTCCTTTGTGCATTACCATGATTGCACATTTTTCTATTTCAAATTCCATTTCGATGTCATCACTGTATTCTTTTAATTCGCTTAACAGAATCTCAAGCTCTCCCCTGTTTTTTGCAAACAATTTTGTATCATCCATGTACATTAGGTGGTTGATTTTTCCTTTTGTTTTGGAAAAATGGTATCCTTTGCTGTTCTTTAGGATTTTGTTGAGTGGTATCATAGTTAGAACAAATAATAGTGGGGACAACGAGTCTCCTTGGAAGATTCCCCTTTTTATCCTTACCTCTGGTAGGTTTTTTCCTGTGGCTGTCAAGTCTGCTTTCTATTTTTTCATAGAGTTCCTGATGAATCTAAGCACTGGTTCGCTGATCTTGAATATTCTAAGACATTTTAGTATCTAGCTATGTGAGATCATATTGTACGCTCTTTTGTAATCTATCCATCCGATTGAGATGTTCTTTTTCCTTTTTCTTACTTCTTTTAAGATCATCTGGTCGGTGTAGAGTAAGTCATTTGCCCCTTTGGTTCCTTTCCTGCAACTTTTCTGTTTTTCGTGTAATAGTCCTCTTCTTTCCATTCATATATACATTCTCTCCGCTATTTGTCCGGCCAAGATTATCCACATAAGTGGTAAGCACGTGATTGGTTTATAATTGCTTGCCATATTCCCCTTTTTGGGTCTTTTTGGATGAGGGTGGTTCTGCCTTTGGTCAACCATTCTGGTGCCTCGCTTTCGTTTATGCAACTTTGGAGTATATGGGTGAGTCTGTCATGTAATGTGGTGAATTTTTTGAACCAATATCCATGGATCCCGTCGGGCCCCGGTGCTTTCCAGTTAGCTCTTTTCTTAAGAGCATGTTTCAATGTGGTTTCATTCAATGATATTGGTTCTCCATTGTCTATATATTCTAGTTCTTTTCTCATGCTTCCAAACCATCGCAGTGTTACGTTGTGTCTTTTCGGATGCCCCCATATGCTGTTTCAGTAGTTCTTGGTCTCTGTGGCGTCTGATTTTATGTTCCGTCTTCTTTCTCCGTTCAAATCTTGGTAAAACTTTCTCTCGTCTTTTCGGAATGTGTGGTTTTGTGTGTATTGGGCCGGTCTTAGTCTGTATCTTTTCAGTCTTGTCTCTTTGGCCAATCTCTTCTGATGTATCTTTTCCACCGCAGTGGGGATGTCTTTTTGTGTTATCGTGAATTTGGTCCAAAGTCTTACTCGTGGTCTGTCTGTATGTGGTACATTTCTCAGTGATACTTCATCTCTCTGGAGTTGAGAGATCTTTTTCAATCTTCTTTCCCAGTTGGGTTTTTCATCCCTATTATTACTTGGGGTTCTTTCTTGTGTTGTGAAGCTTTATGTTACTATTTTTGCCCCAGCATAGATTAAGTTGTTGAGTTCCAGAAGGGTGTTCATTTCAATGTGTTGTAAGAGGTAGTTTACTTGTCATAGTTTCTTTCTGTCTTTATTATTATTATCATTATCATTATTATTATTCATTTTCACACCAGTTGCCAGGTGGTCATTGCAAGTCTCCTCAGGTCTCCAGCTCCTCTCCACACTAACACACCCCACAGCAGTGCTGTTGTTTACAGTTTCACACCAGTTACCCGGTGGTAACTACTGAAGGCTGAGTAACAGTCAGTCTCCTCAGGTCTCCTGCCTTCTTTTCATATCTCCCTCACCTTTCACAGCAGCGCTGTACCACCATTTTAGGTGGTGGTGTTGGGCGTTATTTTTTTTTTCCTTCCACTCTTTTCTTCTCTCTGTTAGGCCACTGCTAACAGCTGGTGCCGTAGATCTCATATTTTTCGCACTCTCTTCAGTATTCGTGTATTCCCCTGCATAGCTGTGGTCTGTATAGTCTCGATCCTACCTTTTATCCCTACTTCTTCCGATATCGCTTTCCCTGTCTTTGGTACAGCTCCGAGTGCACCTAGTGTTATTGGTACTACCCTGACTTTCATGATCCACACCTTCTTCAGCTCTCTTGCCAACTCCTGGTATTTTCCCAGCTTTTAACTCTCTTTCTTATTTATTCCTATCTGCAGGCACGGCCACGTCTATTATTTGCCAGGTTCTATTTTTCTTGTCCATGCTTACTAGGTCCAGTCTTCTTACTTGAATGGGATGGACGGTTTGGATGTCAAAGTTTCAGAGTAATTTGTGCCTTCCATTCTCCAGTGCTGTCTTTGGTTTGTGCCGGTACCATTTTTCTACATGATTAAATCCCATTTGTTTACTCACTTCCGAGTGTATCACTGTTACTTCTCAATCGTGCCTGTATTTATACTCCTTTGGGGTTAGTTGGCTACATTCACTAATTATGTGATTTACGGTCTCAACCCTTTCCCCACATAGGCGGCACTTGCAGTCTGCCTGTGTTCTGTCGATTATTACTTTGATATAGTTTATCCTGACGCATTTGTTTTCGGCTGCCATGAGCAATTCTGTTTCTCTCTTCAAGTTTCCTTTTTATAGTCATATCCCTGATCTTTCGTCTGTCAAATCCTGTATTGGTCTTTTAAATGCTCCGTGTAGTTTTTTTCTGTTCTCATTTTCCTTTCTTTGTTTTCTGTGCTGCTTTTTGTTTGTTGTGCTGCTCCTGTTGCTTTTTATTATTACTATTATTATTATTAATATTATTATCTTTATACTACTACTATCATCATTACCATCTTATTACTTCTACTAAGTCTAATATAATTATCATTATTTGCATTTTTTGCCCTGGCTACCCGGTGGCCGTTGCTGAAAAATGTGGGGTAGCAAGTTTCCTCAGGTTTCCAGACTTCCTCCCACTGTCCTCACATATCTCATTGGCTCTGCGCTTTGTGCAGACTCGACCATCTTTTTTTCATACCAGCTGTTTGGCTATTGCTGACGACTTCTGGTCGTATATTTCTAGTACCCTCTACAGTATTCGTGAAGATCCCAGTTGAGCATAATCTCAATCCTTCCTCTTATTTCTGGCTCTCCCAATCTTGTTTTCAGTGTCACTATTATCGTTACTACTCAGTCCTCCATGATCGGCACCTTCAAATATTTTGCCAAGTCTTAATATTTTTCAGCTTTTCACACTCTTCCATATTCTTTCAGCGATCGGCACGTCAATTATTGGTTAGATTCTGTCTCTGGATGTTGAAGACGCAGAGAAATTAGTGGTTTCTACTTTCCAGAACTGTCTCTGATTCATACTGATACCATTTGCTATGCATTGTTGAATCCCAGTCGTTTGCTTAGTTCTCAGTGTATAACTGTTGCTACCCTGTCAGACCTATTTTTATTCTCCTCTTTGGCTACATTCACTGGTCATGTGGTTAATAGTCCCATCTTTTTCTTCACATAAGTGACATTTGCTGTTTAATTGGGTTCTGTCTATCTTTGTCTCTTCGTCCAAATGCATTTGTATTCGGCTGTCATGAAGAACGACTCCGTTTCTCTGTTCAAGTTTCCTTTGCGTAGCAATGTCCGTGATTTTTCGTCTGCAATATTTTGCGTCTGTCTTTTGAATTTCCCGTGTAGTTTTGTTTTGTCCCCATCTTTCTTTCCTTATTGCCTACTCTGCTACTTCCTTACTTTCTATTTTTTTGTTGTTTGTTGCACTGCTTCGGGCGTTTTGTGTAATATATCTGCTGCTTACGTGCACAAACTTTTCTTGTCCCGTTTTGGCTTTTGGAACACAATTTTCTATGCTGATGAGTCCACCGTCCCCTTTTCCCCTCTTCATGCTTACTTTATCTGCGTAATCTCTAGAGTGTAGAGCCTTGTGCATTGTCATACGCTTCCTCTTACGGCAGCCCATTGATTAGAGTTCATCTTTTATCAATCCGAGAAATGAACCAGCGTATCTTACAACCCGTGTTCATTACTATCCACCGATTTCTGCGATCAACCTTTGTTATTTGATATTTTGTAATCCTCCAAAGGTATCTTTTAAAATTTTTCTCTTTCATTTGTTCCGGTTTTATCGCGTCACATTCGAGAAATCCTGGGTTTTTTTTCTTATTAGTCCTATGTGGTTAATGCTTTGATTCGTTTGTTTTCCGAAACAATTCGATTCCTTCTGCTGCTGTGAGTCTTTCTCAGTGCATTACCATAAGCGCATAATTTTTCTACTACGAACTCCATCCAAATATCATCGCTGTATGATTTCATTACGTTGAACAACATTTCGAGCTCCTCCTAGTTCTTTGCATATAGCTTTATGTTCCCTATCACACGAGGAGGCTGACGTTCCCCTTCATTTTTGAGAATTGGTACCCTCTGCTGTTTTTCAATAATCTGTTTAGTGGTACCATGATTAGTACAAATAGTAGGGGGGGCAGAGAGTCTCCTGGGGAATGTCTCCTCTTTATACATACCTTTGCTAAGTTTTCTTCTAAAGCTGTCAAGTCTACTTTCAGTTGACAATGAATATCACCACTGGTCTGCCTATATTAAATAACTTTGGGCATTCGATTATCGAGCTGTGTGGGGTCATGTAGCATTCGTTTGTGTAGTCAATCAATCCCTTTCCTCTTTTTACTTCTTTCAAAATAATTTGGTCACTTACTCGAGCAGCAGTTTCACATTACTTTTTTTTATCGATGATTGGAAACAAATAGTTTTATCATAGAAACAAACGTTGACAAATCTTGACAAATGCTATCGAAAATGTTCTCTTTTTTGTTGTTAATTTATCAGCCTTTTAAGGTCTATGATTGGAAATAGGATTTCCAAAAGTAAGATATTGGATATTGGCCAATAACATACTAGCTAAGAGGAAGAGATGGATCCTTGCCTTTCCGAAGGGCGTTGATATAAAATGAGTCTGAGCTGTTCACTCTGCATCTCATAACTTTAATTGAAATTCTAAATTATTCCAAAAGTAAATAGATCTGAATCGATGAACATCTTTTGTTTTCTTTTGAGAAAATAAAATTGAATTTGTTATTGAAATCTATCAATGCAGCAAAAACCCATACACGCAATATAATTGAAAATGCAAGGAAACAAATCGTGAGCAAAATCAATTATACAAATCACGAAAAAGTTCGATAAATTAAAGTAAAACACATTGTTTGAAACAAATAAATGCTGTCAAATATGTAATTATACCAGTGCCTGTGTCGTCAAAACTGATTACTCTTTGATAAGTTATAGACGATTAAACGTGAATAGTTTGAGACCAGGATGAAATTCCTGCCTGGAAATAATTCTGGAAGAGGGTACACCGATGGCAATTGTATGGGCAGAGTTATATCCCCTATAAGAAACACTTTAAAAAAATTAATTGAGAATCTTTACATTCACTCGAAACCAATAAAAATACAGACCACCTTAGCCAATGATAATACAGATCACCTTTGACTATTTTTTACCATAAGAACAAGCTACTGACCCGGCTCAGACAGACAGCAGAATTCCATCTAGCCTTACGATACTCATGCTGTCATGGAATCATATTAGCATAGATACAAACTCAACTGCGCGCATTACATATGTGACACTCCATCACAAAGGCAAATATAGAGATAGAGAGATTGAAACTCATTCCACTGTCGACACAGAAGTGTCGACAGTGCTTACGTACTCACTCTTTATCTATAGACAATTATGACTTACAAATCAACTAACAAAATGTCAATGATTACAGTTAATTCCAAACACATACATGCATATATCACTTTCAAAGAATTGAATACATAGGTATACCCTGTTTTGTTTTGTTTTTTGCAACAAGTTGGCTTTTATAAGAAAGAAGGATAAAAAGCAAAAATAGAGCCCAACGTTTGTTTCGCAGCGAGCCGTTACAGAGGCAGCACGTACATTCTTCTTTTCTCACCTACACCCAAATCTCCAATACTTTCCACCAAAATAACCCCCATTGACTCAGTTTGATAAATAATCTTCACACTGTCCAAAATAGATCAATGATAATTGCTTCTAGGTGTTTATCGCAACCCTGTACTTTCGAAAAAACTGTCTTACTTCATTTCTTTTTATCTTTCAGCCTTTTAATGTTCGTTGTTGGACTTGGGTCCTCTCCGATTGAGATATGGGAAGGTATACAGACCTCACCTTGCCATGCTGGCCCTTGTCATGTTTACGGGTAGGGGGTGGGTGCATGCCTTTTCAAACGACATTTGTTCCAATTTAACGCAAACTGCCTCAGCTGGAATTTGAACTCGGGTCGGCAATTTGATTTTCAGCGCCTTTAATCGCCTGGTCACCTCGCATCCAATAACTTAAATTAATATTCTTAATTATTTCCCAAATAAAGAGAAGAATCGATGAACAGGTTTTCGTTCCTTTCGAGAAGATGAAACTGGAGTAGAAACCGTCATCCAAAACTGTCACAAAACTGTCAACAGAGGTTTCTTGAGTTTTCATGTTGGTCTGGTTGGCTGGCTGGCTAGATGGATGAATAGTTATGTATACATGTATCACACAAACAAGCTGCATCTGCTAAAGGGCTGAAAAATTCAGCATTTACTTCTTATTAAGACATATGGGAATTAATAGGGGTCTCAATTTACAATGTAAGTTTATGCCAAACTAAATCCTCACTTTATATCTGATAACATTCAGGCTTGTTTGTTTTTGTTTTTTTTTTAAACATTGAAACATTGTTAGTGACCACTGGCCCCAAAAAGTTGAAAGAAATAACTTATTCATTGGTTATCCCCAACATGGTATGCTGTCAAAAGACGTCAGTTACGAGATGTTTTTTTCACTGAGTGACCACCCGTACCTGTTTGTTATTGAATTCTTTCAATGCAGACAAAAGCTGGAGACACGATATAATTAAAATGTCAAAGAAATGAATCATGAATTAATTATACAAACCATTTTAAAAGTTCGACTTTTACACGAAGAAGTAAGAGACTAGGACGCGGAGGAAATTAAAATTGAAGTGCCCCACCACTTTTCTCCTGTGACAGAGGGACCAACCAACACACATTATGTATTATCATAGTTAGAAAAAAAATTGATGCAATTAAAAAAAACGAGTAAAAGTCATTAATTAGTGTAAACTAATAATATGTATTACACAGGAAAATTGAATTTAGTGGTATACCTCGCTTATTTGAAAGTCTGTCCCGGTTACGCCACTCTATGACTTTACAGAAAAAGGGAATTAGTGAAAATAATGTAAAGCATTTGTTTCGCAGCAAACTGTTGCAGGGGCAGCGCACACCCTCTTCCTCTTTTCCTGCTACACCAAGTACTTCGCTCGACCCCGACTCCCGATGACTTTGTCCCAGACACCAATATTGTGTCTGGGAATGCTAAAAAATCTCATATAGGCTAATAGTCATTGCTTGTTTATTTTATGCGATTTTAACTTACGGAAGGATTCAATACGAACGCTCTACTTTCGTATAGCGAGGAGAAAACTGTACAATTTTAATTAAAATTCAAAATCATTTCAAGGATAAAAACAAAGACCCAATCAATGAACAAGTCATGTTCTCGTTCGAAAAATAAAACTGAATTTGTTTGTAAATCTTTCAATGTAGTCAGTTGAAGACAGAATATAATTAAACTCGGCGCCAGTTTATTTAGCAAGAGTAGCATATAGTCTGTTCGGGTAGTGTAATGTTTTTCACGTCAGCATCATACACACAAGGGCCTGGGTTCGATTTTTAGTGTGAGCAAAGCGTGAAGAAAACTCTTCATCGGCTCCAAACTGGGAGTATCCATTCGGTGGAATTGCATCCTACCAAGGGGATGGTCACAAAAACATGTAAGAATAAAGACCTGGTATAATTTTGTCAATAGTGTCAGGAAAAAGTATGAGAATTGTATAAACAAGGTTTCCGTCTTTGCACAACGTTTGTTCTTGTTCATCTGTGTAACTTTTTTTTCAACTTCTTGGTCCCAGGATATTTCTATAGAGTTATTTTCTGATTATTGAAACGTATTTAAAGTGTCTATTATTTCTTCGCGATTTTGCTTTTGCGACCAGGATAGTGATAATTTGAAATCTACTTATCTCCAATTGGACAACGGCCAAATTCGCACATTGTTAATCACGAATAGTAAGAAAACAATCAAATATGAATATCACTGTCCCAGCTTCAAAAGAAAACGGGATGGGGATTGACTTTGAAAATATCACTTACTACCCAGGAACAAAAATTGCTTCGTACAGTGTAATTAACCCCAAGCGACACAACCTTACTTTTCCTAATAAAAAGACGACAACGTCCAATTATTCTGACATGAACAATGATGATAAGCGAATCTCAAGGATAATCTTGAGTATGTTTGTTCCTGTATTCAACAATGGCCGACTGAATTTAATCCTCTTGTAGAGCAACGGCTGATGGAAGATTACGAAGCTCGGGTTAAACTCGTCGAATCACGCTCCTTTACAAAGAATGTCGCTTTCAATGAATACATCTAATTACAGTTGACCCCTCTCTCTGTCCCTCTCTCTGTCCCTCTCTATCTCTCCCTCTCTCTCTCTCTCTCTCTCTCTCTCTCTCGATATTTCCTCATAGTTCTTATCATAAATTATCTAAATTTAGAAATAAAATATCTGAATTGGCTATTTAAATAAAATACACAAATAAAATAAAACACAGTATCCGAAAGGTCATATTGCAAGAATGACAGACAACCGATGGACATCACGACTCATAACATGGATCCCCAGAGATCACATGCCTGATCGAGGCCGACAGAATACAAGATGGAGAGATGAACTAGTCAAGTTCAGAAAATACTGGCTCTATGACGCCCATGATCGAGAAATGTGGCGGATCCTGGTGAAGGTATATGTCGAACGACGGACGTTAAAAGATTGATGATGATGACGTTAAGTATCATACAACAGACGGAAAAACATTTCACTCGACAATAATGGTAGACTGCCCCACACATCCCAATATCTGACCCCTCAAAATATGCACTGTCCTCGCTCATAGTGAAACGTATTTCTGTATGATTCATCCATACATGAATGAATAAATCCATCATTTTCATTGGTTCTATGCTAGTGGACAGCCAAGGTGACTGCCAAGCTGTTTTTTAGTCGGAGTATCCTTCTTTTATATGGACTACCTCACGGGACTAGAGGGCTCCGTCGGCTCTGTTATTCTAAACTTAACTGAGAGCCAGAAAGTGAATTTATGCTTTTACCAAGAGACCAAGGGCAGAGTGATCACCAACTGCTGCAGCAAAATTTTGAACTCCTGGATTGATATTTTTGGAGCTTTTGTGTGCTGGTATCTACAATTGAAGTGTGTGTGTGTGTGTGTGTGTGTGTGTGTGTGTGTGTGTATGTGTATGTGTGTTTGCGTAAGTGTGCTTCGTAATTACTCGATAACTGGCCATTTTGTGTTGACACTCACCTATATTAACCAATACACAAGGCAGTGCAGTGACGAGTTTGATTTTTTTTAAACAGCTGTTAACAAAAAATCTAATGGAAATAACTTGAAATTTATCCAAATTTACTGGTAAAATATTTAAATAGGAAACGATAAAGAGTAATACTTCGAAACCATAGTTTTGCACGACGGATGACGACGATGGCATACATACGCACACACACACACACACACACACACACATACAAACACACACATACCATGAAGTCCAACACATTCCAAATGTGCACATTTGGAACTGGCACTGTCCTAGTGATATGATGCATAATCTCAAGTTAGATAAGTAAAGACTGTTTGATTCTTCTCTGGTCACTCATAGATTCCGTACGAGATACTTTCAGCCGAATTATGATTTTGAACATGGTTCGCATTTGGACTCATAGCTAAAAACTTTGGAAAATAGAATTTATACACGTGAAATAAGGTACGTAGAATAATGAAGTATATACGCATCTATGTACCCACAAAAAGTATTACTCTGTGTGTGTGTGTGTGTGTTTGTGTGTGTGTGTGTGTGTGTGTGTCTGTGTGTGAGTGTGTGGTGTGTATCTGTGTGTGTATGTGTGTGTGTGTGTGTGTGTGTGTGTGTGCGTGTTATATCAATTAATATTTAATTAGTTCGTTTCTTCGAGAAGATTAAAGGGAAGTAACGATGTTATCATTGTCTCAAGAGTGCTCTCCCTTGGGATGTGAATCCACGTATTATTGTTAGATTTTGGTTTTGTGATATCAGAGTTATCTCCCCTTGACAATATCCATGCTAAATCACGTTCGTTACTCCATCGTAATTTGAGTTTCAAATCGATCATTATTTTTTTTTCCATTCATCGAAGATCACTAAAACTGTTACCTTAGGTTTCTACAATCTTCAAATTGTTCTTCCTAGCTGTCTGTATGGCATGTTGAATTTTTTTAAATACTCCTTATTATGTCTAGAATTTTCTTTTTTTATGCCCCCAGAAAAAAAAATTTTTAATTGGGGGGGGAATTTGCAATGTAAGTTTGCACTAAACTGGTTCTTCTCTGAGTTTTTCTAGCAACATTAATTGTTTTTTTTTTTCCTTATTCAGATCTTTTAGCGATCATTGGCCAATAAAAGGCGAGATAAGTAACTGTCATTGATCACTCCTTAATTTTTTAATTGATCGACCCCAACATGGTATGTAACCAAAAGACGCCAGTTCCATGACGATACCTGATCCATCTCCTTTTTTACTTCTTGTGAATAACTTGAATTTTTTATGCTTTTGGAGGGATCAAAAGCTTGGTTACATTTCTTATAATATTATACAATAACAAATATCATACAATAAGGAATATTATACAATAACAAGTACCATACAATAAGGAATATTATACAATAACAAGTACCATACAATAAGGAATATTATACAATAACAAACATCACACAATACGGAATATTATACAATAACAAATATCACACAATAAGGAATATTATACAATAACAAATATCACACAATAAGGAATATTATACAATAACAAATATCATACAATAAGGAGTATCATATGATAACAAATATCATACAATTAGGAATATTATGTAATAACAATTACCATACAATTAGGAATATTATATGATAACAAGTATCATAGAATAAGGGAAATTATACAAGAAAAAGTATCATACAATAAGGAATATCATAAAATAACAAATATCATATAATAAGGGATGTTATACGATAATAAGTATCATACAATAAGGAATATTATACAATAGAAAATCACTGAAAATGTTAGAGTGGGTCTTCAAGAAACAAAGCCCCTCCCCATGTCCTCTCCGATGCCCCTAGGTAATGAGTTGTGACCTCAATTAGTGAACTGCTTATTAAAATTTTGTAAATAACTACACCAAAAAGGAACTGGAAAGAGAGAGAAAAAATAGATGATAGAATAATGCATCCACATTTCACTCCATATTACTACAATACAATGAGCCCTTTACCAACAATTCTCTCCGTTAACAGGCTGAGAAGATCATTATTTAATTTAAGGTCATATAAAAAAAATAACTTCTCGAAAAAAATGTCTTATCAGATAGTTCTGTTCTTCGAAAATTTGAAAATCATCGCAATTTTTTTTCAATTCTCAGAATGAAGTAATTTCAAGTTGCAATGAAGTCTGGGTCTGCATCGTGATTGAATATCAAACCTCAAACCTTCTTTTAAAACATAACGTAACAGACGGAAATCACCCTTTTGGGTTTTATTCTCCAGATTAAAGCACGAAGAAGATGCAGTATTAAAAAGACACTCTCTGCCATGTGCCGAAAAACCGATTTCGACCGACCAACAGACCCTCTTATAAAGATGTGAGTAGACACATTGAAAATCAAATGAACGTACAGTTGAATAACTGCATACTGCAAGCATTGCTCAGCTAGTTTACGAAATATTTCCTGAAAGTTACCCTTTTGAGGTATTTGATAGAATTCTCTCGCTGATTGCATTAAATCTAAGGATATTCAATTTGCCCCTCAACAAGTATTTCATAACGTAAAGATTACTTGTTCATATCAAAACTTAATCATATTTGTTCGACACCAAAACTTGAATAGTATTTTTTCATCCTAATTAGAAACTCTCAAGCAAAACTGTCTCCAGAACTATCAACATGGGTTTCTTCAGTTTTTAGATGGGCCTGGTTGGCTATCTATCTACATGTGTATAATGCATACAGACTGCAGCAATGCATCAAGACGGCTTGGAATATAAACATTCACTGCTGACAATGTCTTAACAAACGTTTTGTCTTTTCCCATCCTCTCCTTCCTCCCAAGTAGTTTTTTATCATTAATATCCTAGCTCCGCTTCGTTCACCCACTCGCATGAAAAAAATAATGAAGATACAAGACTAGACTGTTATAAAACGAGGATATCAGACACCTTAAAATAGAGTGTCATTTCAACTTTAATTTTCCTTTGTTTTTCTCTATCAGTTAATGTACTTATATTATCCATCATGCATATGTGTACGTCTGCGTCCGTAACATTTCAAGGGAAATAACTCCTATATTTTTGCTTAGCAGTTACTTCCCTTTCTAAACTCCGATCATTCCGTTATTGTCAAAATTTATCACTTACTTTCTCTTAATATTTCAAGTTTTTACGTAATAGCTTTTCTAAAATTATTCAAATATTTCCGTCAATTTTCAAATCAATGTGATGGCCGGATATATTTGTATACAATGTGCACTTTTCCAAATGTTGGGGATGTGTGCAATACACGAGACTTAAATGATAACCCCTTTTCCACCGGCCAAATGGGTGGCCATATCCAGGAGGGCATGGCCGAAAGTAAGTTATATCATCGTCCAAGCTAACTGTTACTGTGTAACAAAGAATTTAAATCTGTAAACACCATCGTATTTCAAAACGTGCTGTGAGATTAATGAAGTTCTAACCTTCCCGGCAAAAAATAATTTAAGATTAAGGAAGTTCTCACATACCTAGCTAACTGTACCCTGAGATTAGTTCTTGGGTGATATTGTTCCATGGTTGAGATCAAATCAAACAGGTTGGGAAACACGATGAAGATTGCTGTGATCACCCAGGTTGTCTGGAAATTATCAAATTACTGTTAGAAACAATACATCGTGACAATAGGAGGTTTTGTTATAGACTAGCTGAAAACATAGAAATTTCACGAGTTTGATAAAAAAAAAAAAAATAACCAGCAAGGAATAAAGGTCAGTATGACACTTAATGCTTTATTCATGAGTTCCATATATGCAAAACAAACAAGATAAATCGAATAACCAAATAAACAGAATTACTATTTAAACGTCTTCCTTTGTTTCCCCCTCTCTCTCTCCCCTATCTCTCATCTCCCCCCCTCTCTCTCTCTCTCTCTCTCTCTCTCTCTCTCTCTCTCTCTTCGATGTTTTTTCCTTCAACCGTTCAGCAATCAAGCACTTTTCTCTCTCTCAACCCTCTCTTTAAAAGCCAGACCGACTTGAAAACTGAAGAAATCTTTATCAAAAATGTTGGTTGACGGTTTCAAAATAAACTTTTGGATACTGTAGTAATAGTTTTAGCATAATATATGTGCTCGTTCCTTCAACCGTCATATTCTTGAAAAACATTTGGACAAAAAAATGTAGTTTTAACAAAGAAAGATCCAATCACAAGCGCCAGTTCGGTGTCATGTTTTATTCAAGCGAGAGTCAGAAATGCCTCGGTAAACGAAACAGCGCTGTAAAGCCTAAATGTATATTGCACCAGCAATTATTTTTAAAATATACGACGTCATTGTTGAGCCTCAACAAGATAGGATGGATCAGTGCTGTGTATCTCATCTGGTAGCAACTCTCTAGAACTCAGGGAGTAACACTAGGTGTTGATGTATATTATTATATGATTTATTATTGTGTATGTGTACACGTTTATCCTCATTCAGAGGAAACGTTAACCAAAATGTACAGTATAGGTTTATTTTGAAAACCGTCCATGATGCTATCATTTATCTTTATTTGTTTCGTAAATTCAATGTTACTGAATTGATTACGGAGAAATATTTGAGAGAGAGCACCATAGCGAATCGGGGTTTGACGGGGTAAGGCTAAGTGGGAGACGGTAATTATATGTTGCTGTTTTTGTTTTGTTTTTTGTTTTTTGTTTTTCAGAGTACTCACCGATTCTTACCTGGTTTAATTCAAAGAAGTTCTGATCTGGATCAGTGTTATTATTTGAGGCCATGACAACCAAATAAGTGAGATAGCCGCTGGCACTCAGAAGTGCGAGGGTTAAAATGCAGCCGATGGTGCGAAGAAAGATTAACAGATTTCTGTAATAGATAGATCGATAAATAGATAGATAGATAGATAGATAGATAGATTACAGAATAAAGTAGATAGTGAGATATTAAGAGAAAAGGGGTTATAAAATGATAAAAAAAACAGAATAAGATAGATAGATACACAGATAGATAAATGAACTAGAGGTAAAATTTGCACAAAGGGTCATATTTGAAACTGGTTGGATACATGAACATGGCAATGATGATGATGATGATGATGATGATGATGATGATCAGACAGTACAAACCATAGCACTGTAAGAACGATATGTGAGGAGGACTGGAGACTTGAAGAGACTTACTATGACTCAGCCTTCAGCGATAACCACCAGGCAACTTACGTGAAAATGCAAAATGATAATAACAACACCAACTAAAATTTAGAATGTCAAAATCAACGGCAATAATGATTTTCATACTTTTTCTCCACTTTTTGCTTCTCTTCTACTTCTCGGATTGATTCCTGAAAAAAAAAAGAGCGTAACAATCATTGTGTATGCAGAGGTTACAATGAAATGCCGATTGTACGTCAGAAGAATTAATTGTGTCCGACGGTACGTGAATGTCTGGAGGTGTTCCGATCCCCAGACCCACAACCGAAATTCTGGGCTAAGGCACACACACACACAAACACACACACTCACACAGACGTTTGTACATGTATCTGTTTATGGATGGATGGATGTACACCTGTACTTGCATGCATGCGCATAACCGGTTATGTGGATGTATCTGTATAAATACACAATATAGACATTTGATTATGTTTCAAAAAAATTAGGAATGTATACATATATATGCAATATATATATATATATATATATATATATATATATATATATACATTCCTAATTTTTTTGAAACATAATCAAATGTCTATATTGTGTATTTATACATACATATATATATATATATATATATATATATATATATATATATATATAGATATATATATATATGTATATATATATATATATACATATATATATATATATATATATATATATATATATATATATATATATATATTGATTGATTGATTGATTGAGAGAAAGAGAGAACATTATTATAAAGAAATGGATGTATACTCTGACACAGAAAAATGTATTGTATTACATAGGAACTGTATTTGAAATTATCTCCCGTTATTATACTGTGAATGTATCATTTTTCCAAGATAACGTAAATAGAATAAACAATTGAAGAGAATGGGGTTACTGCAAGAATCGAACCTGCGATTGATAAGGTAGCCGCTTCTACGTAGCTTTGACGATTGGTCTAAACAGTCAACGGTAATGCAAAGGCCAAAATAATTGCTTCAACTCAAAATCATCACTTCGTGCACACACACACACACACACACATATATATATATATATATATATATATATATATATATATATATATATATATATATATATATATATATATATATATATATATGAATTAACCGAAACTGTTTCTAAGTGAAACAGAATGTATAATCTGTAATGAACCATTGAAAAAATCTTTACTCATTTATCTTTATACGGATAGATAGATAGATAGATAGATAGATAGATAGATAGATATAGGTATACTGTTTACAAAAAAAGAGAGAAAGGGTGATAAACAAAATCTAGAGTTACCTCCCTTATCCAAAAAACAACCCTGCTTCAAAAGTTGTATAAGAAATCACTTGTTCCTTAGAAAAGAATACATAATGACCGATGCAGTCAGCACTTTGGGGGGGGGGGTCTAAATCAACCCTTTGAAAAATGTATCCATGACAGCAGCTTCGGACACCGACATCCACATCATTAGCATTATGACCTAAGAATCCCCCCCAAATAGACAGCAAATTAAGGATTGTCTACCCCAATACTTAGCTTTCCGATCCCTCCCTTCTTACAGAACCCATCCGAAGAAGGTTTTGGGTTACAACGGCGGAAATGTTGTATCCAAAAGATGAACCTCGAACGAGGACAAAAGGTCACATTGATGTAAACATCGTATTATTAAAGATGTTGTACTGTCTGGATGAAGAACAAGCAAGATTGTTTCATGAAAAACTATGACTAGATTATCGGTGACAATTGTGAAGGCTGGTTTTATCGGTTCAAGAGGCGTGCCTTGACAGTGTACTACTGCATTTCAATTTCAGTTGCTTTTCAATTGATGTCTTTGGTTCGTTATTATATTACGTACAGATTTTCATAATCCTAAGATGGATAGCTATAGCTTAGAGATAATTCTTCAATGATTAGACATTTCCTCAATCTGGGATGCCTTATGTCCCAATCCTGCGGGATTAGTGAAGTACAACTGTACCGAGAGGAAGGAGTGAAAGAGAGAGTACAATAGAGAAGGTGAAAAAGAAGCTTGAAGACGCATGCATAAATACTATGTGAGACTGTGTGAATGCAGGTCCTTATAGCGACTGCGTTCATAGTTTTACCTTGAAAGCTGTCGTAATGGCCGCGTATTTGTTATTTGCCGTCTCAGCATGTCCAACCATATAGTCCCAGCTATTGAAAACTTTCCAAGAAAACGAGAACTGTTCGTCTTTGGAAGCCATCTTATTCAGGCGCACGTTTGCTGCCATTCTACGGGGAAAAAAACGAAACGGGGGAAAAATGCAAATGAAAGCAAAACAAGTTTAGTTGGTCACTCAATAGAAACATTCACGTGATCAATGTCTTTTGGGAACATGCTGTGTAGGGGTGATCAATTAAAGAAATTGGGGAAACAGATGATCAGTGGATAATAATAATATCTCTGGCTTTTTGCTGGACCGGGATCATTGAAATAAAGTTCAATTTTTGTTTTGAATTTTTCACTTGAAAAAAAAATGCCAGACACAAACTAAAGGACCAATTTATCATAAGTTTATGCCATAAATTGAAACCCATACCATAAACCTTAGGAGGGCAAAAACATTTTTCTACACATAATAAGGATTTTCAATTATTTGCCCTCTCGCTCCATCGATGTAACCAGCACATGTGATACATAGTTAGCCTGCCGCTCGAAAACTGAAGAAACCTCGGTTGACAATTTGGCTGGTATTTTTCGTTGAAGCTTTTTAAAGTCAGCAAGGCTTATGGCATTATTCAGTTGTCACATTTGAAATGTTTTGTGAATGATAAGTTGAAGAAAATAAACTACAGACAGCAGTGATTATTCAATGAAAAATAAACCCATTTGTAACAATAAACTTTTACTGACGACAAGATGACGATAAAAATACCATATCTATGAAATACTTCAAGTTCTGTGAAGATCTGCAGTCATATATTCAGTAAAAGCACACATTATGGCTTCCCTGTTATTATGTATTCTATCACGGGTATGAAATCCCGAAAACGTATAAAGACAATCGTGTTTTGTAGGAGAAATGTCAGGTGAATATGAAGACTGTTGCAAGAATAGATATCGCAGTTCTCTAAATTTGGAAACTCTCAGTAAATTCAATGGTTATTTTTTTTAAATAATAATGAGATTTCTTCGATAACGCTTTTCATATATTCATACGAATTATGAAAGA
The DNA here is from genome assembly GCA_963457665.1 of Thysanoteuthis rhombus. Taxonomy (NCBI): domain Eukaryota; kingdom Metazoa; phylum Mollusca; class Cephalopoda; order Oegopsida; family Thysanoteuthidae; genus Thysanoteuthis; species Thysanoteuthis major. Next base: position 27,330,576 of record OY735206.1, read on the forward strand.
GGTGTGTATGAGAGAGATACGGATACTGTGTATGAGTGTGTGTATGTCAGAGAAAAAGCGTTTCTGAGTCTGTGTGTGAAAGAGAGTATGTGTACATGTGTAAGACAGAGGTTGTGTCTGAGTCTTGGCGCGTCAACGTGTGTGTGTATGTAAAATAATGTTATCTATTATACTTACTTACGTAGGACAATAATAATACTTAAGCCATAAACGACCAAGCCGGTGCCCAGGTAAGCCAATGGCATCATATAGCCATGACCAATTATTTTGTTGTCGTAATAACCATAGAAGAAAGGGGAGTATTTGATAATGCCCTGAAATGAAAACGAAATCGAATTTAAAAGGAGGGCAATACAAAGGGGTTGTTTATGCTTATGCAAAAACGTTCCATTACATCGGACGATATGATTTCTGTTCCCAGGAAGTGGGTATTATTTTCTGATTGCTTATGCGTAAAAGGTATAGAAATTGGCGATTCGCTTTGCTTTTGTGGACAGTGATATTTATATGTAATCGTTTTTTTCTTAATGTGATTGAAAAATGCAAATCTGCCTGTTATACGATTGAAAACAAGTATCCGTCCGATTTTCTCAGAAGAGGGAACATCATTATTTTAAGTTTTTTTGCAGAATTTTATCCACATCTTGGTTCATTTTTTAATACCATGTTTCGACCGTCGTATCTTACAGCCGTCCTCAGGTAATGTGTAGGTGTATTTTTGACAATCCGAGACGGGAAGGGTCTGTTTTGGCAACCGCTACGAATGTGTGCATTCCACTGCCATGATTCTGATGTGGTTGATCTTTTATTTCAAACATCGTTGTTGGTCTCAATTGGTATCAAAAATCCGTTGTCTGGATTTGATGGCATGGAGGGTAAAGGACATTTTTGTTGGACACGATCACGTGTAATCATCGCCATTTGTTTTGTTTGAAAGCAAGGGCAGGTTACTCATTTCAATATTCCTAGAAAAAAATTAACAGGGAGCTCGATCTTATGGTAGGGAGGGATAGGGAGGAATGATGGATTCATGCTTTACCCAAAAGCATCAGTGCAAAGAGAACACAAACAGCCTCGACTAGAGTTTGAACTTGGGCCGCCAATTCCATTGTTCGCCCCGTTACCGACCGCGATAATCGGACAGCACTATCAAAAAACAGAAAAGGTAATGTGAAACTTCATATCGTGGCATAACAGTGTGTTGCAACTGTTTCCTAACTATACCAAAAATTTCTCTTTCCTAATACCAAAACATATCTTTTGAGTCATGAACTTGCCAAGAACACGTATCATATCTGTTCTGCTCCTGTTGCAGATCTGCCAATCTTGTGGCTTTATCTCTGGATTTTGAGAGATTTTGATAACATATCGAAGGAAAGGGGGTTGATGAGTAGATATATAAACATGCTTAAATAAAAGTTCCTTCAATTGATTACTAAAAACTGAAGTTGTCAAAAAGTGACAAAAAGCTGGTTCAACAGCTTTAGCGGATCTCGAGCAAGGTCCTGATATTTTTTACATTTTCCATCTTTCAGATCTCCTTTTGTGATCTACCAGGAAGGCTACGACGACTATTTATGGGAGTGGCCACTCTGATTCTGGTATACCCTGCTTTGCATAAGTTACTTTCACACCGTTTTTTTTATTCTTTTATTTTACTAAGAAAAAATGCTAAAATCGAAAATAGCACACGATGGACATCACGTCTCACAACATGGATCCCCAGAGATCACATAAGAAACCGAGGCCGACAGAACACAAGATGGAGAGATGAACTGAACAGATTCGGGAAATACTGGCTCTGCGACGCCCAAGATAGAGAATTGTGGCAAATCTTGGCGAAGGTCTATGTCCAACGACGGACGTTAAAAGACTGATGATGATGATGATGATGGTGGTGGTGGTGGTGATGATGATGATGATGATGATGATGATGATGATTTTTTTGAAACAAAAGGTATTAAAGGCTGACCACACCCTTTTCCTCGCCCTCCCACATCATAGTCTCCAATACCTATCCCTGCATCAACCACCGACGAGTTAGCCTAATATATCGTCACCATTTTGAGAGGGTGCGTCATAAAATGCTCAAAATATTTTCGTACATTAGTTAATGGAAATTGCTTATTCGTATTATGTCATTTCGACTTACAAAAGGAACAGTTTTTCGGATAGCAGGGTAAATCTGTAGCTGTTTCCATTACGATTAAGTAAAATAACATTTTCTTCACATTCAGAGCAAAAATAATGCAAAAGTTTATTGATGTCGCTTAAAGCAATATTTATTTAGATTTTGAATCTATCTAGTAATAGAGTTTTAATATATATATATATATATATATATATATATATATATATATATATATATATATATGCGTGTGTGTGTGTGTGTTGATGAAAGTTACAATTGGAAAGTAAAAATATGAAGTTAAGAGAAAGCAGGTGTTACTTCTCAATTTTTCTTATTATTCCGTGGGCGTGTTTCAATGTTTTTTGACGGGTGCCAGACATTTTGTTCAGGGGGAAACATACATCAGTTCACAGAAAATTCTGCTATGTACATGTCTGAGGTCGAGTAAAATTTTCTGTGAGCTGATGCAAATTGTTTTTCTCTTTCATTCTAATTCATACATAGTAATAATGGTTAGAACCGTTAGGGCTTTGAACTTTCAACTTTATTGGATAATGAACGTTATTCAAAGGTAAATGGACTGGTTCATTTTCAGAATCCACAGGAAACATTATAAGTAATTATTATTCTTTTGTGTGTGTATATATATATATATATATATATATATATATATATATATATATATATATATAACTGTGTTAATTTTTGAGCATTGTGATTAAACATCTACAATGGATAAAATCTGTTTTGTTTCCTACTCGTTTGTTTTACAAATTGAGATGATATATACACCTACTTATGTATACATATATAAAGCCTCCTTTGCTTTGATTTTTGGTATCATATTGAAGTGATTTCTTTTTCTTTTTTAATTTGATTTTTGGAATAATCTTCCTTGCAGAATTATTTCCTGTGTCTGATATATTCATTTAGTCAAATCCTGGTTGTCATTAGGACTTGAACACTGCTCCTTGTCATTGCAAGTCCAACAACGAATGTTAGAAGCTGATGAAAAAGATATGTACTCACTTCTGCGTTGAATAAAGTTTCCAGGTCCTTTGACTTTGGTTTCTCTGCAATTGGAATCATAAGCGAATGGCTTGCATGCCCTACGGTCATCTGAAAATAGTAGATACATAGATATGAATAGACTGAGATAAATAGATAGATAGATTGATTGATTGGTTTAGTTTAGTTCAGTTGGTAAGAAAGAAGTCTACCAATCACTAGAGGGAAATACTCATTTTATATTGGTTTGTAACGGTACAGGCGAACAGTTAAGAATGAATTCCCCTGACGTAGGTGAGGATTCTTCTTATTTTCATTCTTGTTATAGTAGAAAGTTAACTCCAAATTTTGACTGTAGTTTGACAAAAGATAGATAGATAGATAGATAGATAGATAGATAGATAGATAGATAGATAGATAGAGTTATCTGAAATATTGGATAAAACAGAGTGTAAAGAGAATGCCTTTTTTGAGCACAGAGAATCTTGAAAAAATTGTTCATTATTTGCACTGATACTTCCAGGAAATTGCACCCAGAACCACAAATTATAACTAAATAAAAATGGTAGTGGGAGAAAAATTATTTTCGTCTACTTGAAATAAGTTATGAACCGTTCCAAATTCTGAAGGGAGTACAAACAAATGCCTCATACATCAAAATATTTGAACTACTTAAATAAGGTTTTAGAATAGTTTTAGAATTTGTGCACTTGAATAGGTGTACCAATATAAAGGGGAGTCATTTTTCAATAGTTATCAACAAATAAACTGATCTGTGAGATGATTAATGATCATTCGTATGTACGTATATATGTGTGTGCGTGTGTGTAATTCAATAATCATATATGTATATATATATATATATGTGTGTCTCTGTGTGTCTGCATGAGAGAGACAAATACCAATTGCAGCCTTTACGATTTTTTGCTTACAGATAGATAAATGAATAAATAGTTTTCTGTACCTCACGAAAATGAATCACAGTAGCTCATGCGTGGACCAGGACGAATTATCTAAAAATTATAAAAATCGTCTTAAAAATACCGAAATGAAATGGATCTTCTATCCAAATTATGTAAAACAATGTACCAGCACAAGATTTGGGCATTGTTCGTCCAGAATGACTTCTGAGACTCCGAAAATAAAGAGCTGTTTAAATGACATTTCTGGTGTAATCAAAACTCAAAAAATGTGACCAGGAGCGCCCGGACACACACACAAACGCGCATACACACGCACGTAGACACTCAAAGAGAGAAGAATATGTGCCACCCGTCTGGTTTGTTTGGTAGGCCATTTGTTTGGCTGTAATGATTAGATAGATAGATAGATAGATAGATAGATAGATAGATAGATAGATAGATAGATAGATAGATGTGATTGATCTAATCATACCTGAGGTACAATAATGAATGCCACGGTGAGTAAGGTGAGAAGACCATTAACGCCGAGGATCCAACGGAGGAAGAGGAAATAGGAAGCGACCACAGAACCAAAATGACCTGCCGGAGAAAAAAAAAGGAGAGAGAGAAATGTTAATGGATACAATGAGAGATTGTTTGAACTGTCATTTCAAACTTAGAACGTCGTGTAAATCTTTCATAATACAAAAAAACAAAAGAGCTGTCAGAAAACACAACCTTCACCAACACCGAACACTCAATCTTAAATGAAAATAAGACAGGTCTGATCGTAAGACTGTGTGAGATATCAACGCTAGATCTGCCATTCCGTACATCTTATTAGTACAAGAGAAATTACTGGACTATATTACTGGACCAAATAAAACAGCTCGTTGATAATATGTAATTGATGGTATGAGTTTGGGGGATATGTATTGAAGGTTTGCTAATAGGTAATATCTAACTGGCAAATTGATACTTAGCCATAAAAAACTGGTGTAGGCTAAGATTTAATATGTAATTGAACAAACATACAAATGAGGTTTCGGACAGATACGAATGAATGCGTATAACTCTTCCAACTTCATTAATATCATTATTTGGCTTAATTCTTCTTTGTAGCTAATACAACATGGTCCGTGAAAATTATACAATGATTTTACGATGGGGACAATACATGAGCTATAAACACTGTGACACTGGACTCATGGAACTTTTTTGTCTTCCTGTAAAACATATGGTGCATAAAGAACTAAAAACTTACTCTCGACTTTCTTGATTCGCATTTCCCATGGGACGAACAGCGACAAAACGTTGATAAGCTCTCTGTTCAAACGTCGAAAAGCCTGCGGTCAAAATGAAGACCCATTAGTCCTGTGGCTCTTGACCCAAAGTGCATACTCACCCCACGTCATTTAAGGGATGCGAGAAGAGTCGGGACCATATCATATTTGTTACGTTTCAAAGTTATTTGAGAAAAGCAGCTGCAGCCAGCGCTTTAATTGGTTTTATCAGAAATATCTCCAAACAGACTTTTAATTTTGACATCAGATACATTTTAACATTTCGTTATCCACACCTTTTAATATTAACTTAAACAGTTTTTACTTTTTTCTTATTCAATTCCTTAGTCTCATATCTCAACGACGTGTGGGTCCCGAAATAAAGTTAGAAAGTGCTGTTTCGCGGATTTCGACGAATATTCGATCTAAATAAAGCATGCCCTAACAAACTGATTCAGATCTATCTGATGTCGCTAAAGAATCCCTCTGTATATGTCATTCGTCGTTTGGATAATAAAAGATATCAAAAACATTCAGGCTTTAATATTTTGCAGAGTTATCAATTAGAGAGTAAGTTTAGCTTACCTGAATACTTTTTTGGTGGTAATCTTGGCTTTTTGACAACTTGTCTTGGTGTCCTTTTAGGAATTTTTTGGCCTTCCTATAAGATATATTGTGCACGGAAAAAGATTTATTGAAGGAATATAAAACAAGGCAATCAGAAACACTCAGAGAACGTACTCTCTGCCAACGCCATATACTAACAAAAAAACTAAAGTGAAATTAGTTCATACATAGCTATTTTAAAGGTTGTGGTGGGTTACTATGTTTCGACTGTTACTGCTTCTTCATTGATGAAAATATCTCTCAGTCGGGAACAAATGAATGGATCCACCCCGAAATTCAAACAATTCTTCCTCAGCTGATAACCCATCCTATCATGAAAGTTTATCGAAATTAATTGAGATCTTTTGGAGATATTTATTGGAAAAGCATGAGTGAAAAAATGAATACATATCATCTTTTTTTTCTTAGCCAAATTCCCACCCTTCAACAAAAAATTTTCTTGAGAGTCATTCGAAAGATTTGGAGAAGTGGTGTGTCCACACAGATAGATAGACACGAGTAAATTCATAAATGCTTCAAACTTCATTGGTAGTGGTGCATGATAACGTTTTGCATAAATATGTACATCAAACGTGGATTAATGAGATACACCTACGCTGGGCAGATCATGTGTTGACGATGTCTACTATCTGTTAAAGTTTTTACTCTTCAGCGAGATAGTGGAACAATGAGACCTTCACCTCTTGTGAGTTTGAATATCGCCCATGGACAAAGAGTTGCCGAAAGGAAAACATAGAGATAGTTTTCAAAAAACCAGCGTTGAGGAGAAGAATGATCCGTAAAACCCTAGTTTAAATTCTTAAAAAGACTTTCTTCTTTAGCACTGCATAATATGCCTGTTTAGAATTGGCCTCATCAGCCACGAACAGGCCTGCGCCGGAATCGTAGACCTCCATTCGCAAATATAAAGAGACCAATGTCTCATTAGAGTGTGAGCTCAACCTGTTTAACTGGGTTGATGTATTAAATCATTTCTGCGATCTCTCTCTCTCTCTCTCTCTCTATATATATATATATATATATATATATATATATATATATATGTATATATATATATATATGTTTGTTATACCTATGCTTACTAAACAAACTTTGTTTCTCAAATTCGACTCTCAAGTGATATCGTGACTGAATGGTTACCCAGTGTTTGCAGTTTCACTTTTGTTTGTTGGTTCTTAGTTACTTTGAAAATTAACGAAAGTTCAATAAGAAAATGAAATTCGGAAACAACAGATGTAAAGGAAGTGACTAAAACCTAACAAACAAAAGTGAAAGTTCTGAGAAATCTCTCCGTCACGAAATAAACTTAAAATCGAATTCCCGGAACAAATTTGTTGTGGTTTCCATGAGTTTAACAATTATACCAACCCTATCTTGATTAGAAATATCGAGCACTATACCTGTTAAAATAAAACCCAACTTACTAAAGAAGACAACTTCTCATCGTTTTTCTTTCAGACGAAACGCGCTCTCACCAATCAAATGATTGTACTAAAATGTTCATTTTTCCTGTCAGCTATCAACAGAACGGCCAATGTGAAAGGTGACTGCCTTCCTCGAAAGCCCAAAATACAATGGTTTGTATATACACTATGTGGCCTTACTATTAAAGGACTGTCCGGTGAGAACAGGAGATAGCGATACAATATATTTGCCTTATCTAGTATGTTCTATGACTTTTGATTAAATAATCTTGCTCCAAATTGTAAAAGCAGACTTTCAGGGGGATCTATATTCACATTTTCCACAATATATTCATAGAGACAGAGAGACAGAGAGAAATAGAGAGAGAGAGAGAGAGTGAGAGAGGTGCGAAAGTGTGGGGGGGAAGAGAAAAGTAAATGTAAGTGAGCGCAGGAAAAACTAAAGACTTCAAGTATTGATTCCCAAAATAGGCAGGCAGACTATGTTGGAAGACTGGCGAAAAAATATTCTGTCTCCAATCCTTCTATTCAATCTCATGTCGGATTATGCCGAACTTAGTTGTACATGGAAATCTGACATTTTGCATAACGTTATCTTTTCACAGCGCAGACATAGCAATTTCGAAAGGTTTTACATGATAATTCAATTTTCAATGAAACTATGAATTTAAACTGGACCTCGGCTATTCCGTTTCGGGAATTTTTTCTTTGAAGGCTTCTCCTCAACTGATTCATGACGGCCAAATATAAGTGGATCAGCCATTACACTGCCAGGAGGAGCATAATAAAGTAAACGGACTCACTCAAAATTTCTATCAACCTGCAAATAAATAACATTTCCATCCAGTTATTCAGTACCAGAAATAGTTTTTAAGAGTATCTTTCAGAAATAGACATTTTTTTCTATTATCGATTAATTTCAAAATGCATTCGCAGATTATCTTCCTAATGAAAGCTACAATCATACTGTTCATTCTATTATGCTTGTCTCAATATTTTTTGTGATTCAGATCATTGTTTCTGGTGTTAATTTTACATGCTCATTGATAACTGCATTTTTTTTCATGCATATGCAAACTGCATTCACAATCCAACTGCTTCTGTTGCGATATGAATAAACACGGAATATCCCTTGCTCTCATATAAACGCCCTCTTTCCCTCTCTTAGATAATCATCAGTCTCTAGCAGATACATACCTTACGTATTCGTAAACACACGTGCTGCTACAACTTCACCTAATTTTATATCGTTTCGTCTCCAATCAAAGCTAAACCAAATTAATTAAACCTTATTCTGTTTATACCATCTGATATTGCTATTTATGTTTAATTTTTTTATATGTTTATTAATGTTTTTTTTTTTGCTCAATTTTGCTATAAAAATGTCACGTTTTAATTATATGTTTTTTTAATTGAATTTTCTGAAATTTTCGAACTAAATTTACGTATAAAAAGACGTGCAATAATCGAAAATTTGGAAAACAAAGACAGCCAATTACAATTTGCTCTTTGGATAATTCAAAAGAATTAACAACAAACACTACCTCGTAAAGCTTCACGCATAATAGAAGCCAGAGAAAAATCAACTTTAGATATGTAAGTGTATTCAAATGAAATATATTTGCACATGCAATTATTTACATAAGCAAATTCATAGAAAATTGCCATCAATTGAGTCATTTAAGTTTATTACTAAATAAAAGCTTATCACAACTGAAAATTGCCCAACAGTTAATATGGAGGTTCTTTTATGGAGCTTGGTAGATGCACAATATTTTGGACCTATAAAAGATCTGTATACTCTTATGCAAAGTTCAGAAAAATGTCCTTTGTCTGCTGGAGAAATACAAATAGGAAACAAGATTGCCTTACCTGAAGAATTTCAGTGCGTGTGTCTGTGTATGATATCAAGATAAACCTCGACCAGGGAGCCATGCAATATTTCCTGATGGACTTACCTGAGCAGTTTTAGTTTCTTCTCAATATGCCATGGTTGGAACCGTATTTTATCCATCAATTCTTTTTGTAATTTGATTTTATCCAAAATAATTTCTTCTCGGGATCGCATTGTGGCTTCCGGTCTGAAAGATTCAAAATCACAATTATGACGAAACTTTATGCAGGCCTTCTCTGTTCGCATTGTAATGCAGTCGGATGTTCAACTCCGAAATATCAAGCGACCTCCAAAATAGAAAACATTAAAACGGAGAGTTAGCTTTTTTTTGGACCCTGATAACCACATTGTAACTACCGAAGCCTGTACACGAAGGTTTTGGAGAGATTTTGGTAATGGCTGGTAGCTTTGTGTCACAATCGCTGACCGTTTGCATTTAAGATAAATATTTAAAGAGGATCTATGATTAATTCAGTTTATGCTAGGATCACATCTGTGTGTATGGATGAGCGAATATACTCAGAACCCTGCATCATCACCCTAACACCCCTTATCTTTCCATTTCCACCATTTTTGTATTCTCAATTCTGTCAGTTTGAAAATGGTGTTTTGATAACGAAACGTGACACAAAAATAAGGGTTCACTTTTTAAGAAATTGATTCCCATCATCAACTATCTATGTATCTATCTATCGATGCATGCTTGCATATAAGTGTCATCGTTCTCGGGTCATATCTAGTAAGACCCAGTTCCGACTTGCAAAGCTCGCTGAAACTCCATTGTGCTTGCAATAGATTGTTTTCCCAATCATCTAAGTACTGACCAGACTCAACGTTGCTTAACTTCTGTGATCATGGACGAACCAGTGTATCCAACACGATTTCGGTCGTAACTCCATACTCTCGGAATGGGGTTTCTGCATCCTACTCTTAATACTGATTGGAGAGGCATTGAGTATCATTTTAAACTCTTTAGCATGGATCGAAACATGGCCTACCGGAACAGCGTCGAGCATTCTACCACTGGTTCATGATAATCTGTGTGCCCGTATATATGGATGTGAAATCTTTGAACAGCAATTTTTTTAGGTATTCCAACGTTCTATTTTGGGGTATATTTTTTTCATTCATAAATTAAGAGTATGTAAGAAGTATTCAAGAATCATGTAAATTTGTTTTTTACTCATCGCTTGCTGTAAATATAGAAAGATATGCTGCGTATAAAAATCTCTAAACGCACTGGCTGGGCATCCATAATTTTCCCGATTTCATCCTGTGAGATTGAATCCTGTGGCGAAAACACACGCACATTGGTCAGTTTATGTCTGACAGAATGTGACATTAAGAAATGAGCGCTGTGCAGAACAGAAACCTGTGACAACCAGAAAATAGTCTTAACACAACTCTGGTCTACCGTCAAAGCTAACAGCAGTCTTCGAAAAGCGAACTTGAACCACCCATCTCTCAACTCTGCAGTCGTAGGCAAGAATTTTCACACATGGATGTGCTCTCATTATCTATATCTTTTGGGTACAGTTAATGTTGAACAGAATATTCTTTTGGCTCAGTCGGTAGAGCAGAGTCGCATTAAAACGGTTGACCCATCTCTCTATTCATTTACGTTGTCGGCTGTCCGATTTGCTACTTGGTTTACATTGGTACCGTACAAAATATTTTTCCTAATATAATGTCTCTACAATTACCACATACACACATATATATACATAAAGATTGCAAGTGAAGAAAAAATCTTATTTTATGACAGCCATGAAAGTCCACGTATAGCTTATATATATATATATATATATATATATATATACATACATATATATAGCTTATATACACACATATATATATATATAAACTATATATATATGTATGTATATATATATATATATATATATATATTTATAAGCTATATATGTATGTATGCATCTATCAATTTATTTATCTAACTATTTATAAGCTATATAAATATATGTATACATATATATATATATATATATTTATATATATATTTATAAGCTATATATATATATATATACGTATATATATATATATATATATATATATATATATATATATATATGTATCTTATAAATAGGTAAATTTGTAATTTTGGCTGTTGTAAATGATCTCACAAACCTGATGCTGCAGGCTGTAAGAAGGTTCATGATAGACTCGTTCTTGCTTTAAAATGTAACAGGATGTCCAAATATCTTTGGTTCAATTCGAAATTAAGTTATTTTATAAACGAGTTAACCTGTTATTTTCTAAAAAGATATCCCTCTCCTTCCAAAGCAGTTTCTGCTATATTGTAACACATAAAACATATAATGCTATCTTATTTTTGCGTTTAACAATGCAGAACAAATATACTTTTCATATATTGCATACATAAGCCCAAAACATGTCCACATAAAACGGTATAATTCAAAAGTTTTTGTTGTTGTTTTTTTCAACAAGGTAGGTACAAAGAACGCTATAAATTGTGACAATTTTATGACTTTTTATGACATTTTTAAATATTGCTATATAACTTATATAATATACGGCTTGTGTTGGTTGTTTGACCCCTCTTTCCCACTTAAACAAATTGAGGAAAGTTCACTGCAAAATGTAATGACAAAACCACAATATATACAGATAATTTTCAAAGCAAAATGGTAAAGTCAGTTAATTTGCCTATATTCAATTTCTGGCAATTACAATAAATATGAAAAGAAATATTTTTGAATTATCAGTTTTCAGTCAAATAGTATACCTATGTTATATATTTTGTTTAATAAACTTTATTTGGAACAATATACACCTAGAATTATCAGTAAAAGAAACATTGAAAGACGCTGTCACCGAAATACTAAAATCAAGGGAAGTAATCGCAATAGAAACTACTTCGTGTTGATAGGATTTGTCATTAAAAAAATCTATGATATTAATTCATATTACAAATTATTTTTATTTATTTACTTTGCTGTCTGTCATTATTTATCTGAACCCAACTTCCGCCCTCCCAAAAGTGGATGAGACAACATACACATATGAGCAACTATAAAACTATAGTTACTTAGATCCCTGAGGATCGGAATCAAACAACTTCTGTTTTCAAAGTTTTCAAGTTCAAATGTTGATGCCTACAAATTTATCTCTGATTAATGCCAAAGTTAATTAACAAATCGTTATTTATTTACATGTATGTTGTTTTTTTTCCTTTTTTGAAACTTGGAAACACTCTTATAGTGTGTAGTTCTGAATAACATACATCATTTATAATGTGGTGGACAAACTTCATGCCCATTGATGTTCTTATAGTTAAATTTTTAACCCAAAACTGCCTGGAGCCCCCCCCCCCCCAAAGTGGATGATTGTCACCGCCGTCATTTTACGACAGGGGTACTTGTGATATTAAGAAGTGATCAGTGAGAAAATATAATAACAGCTTACCCATCATCATCACCCGACGCTAATTTGCGCTTTCGTTTTGGCCCTAACCTGAATTTCTGCAATTCGACATCTGAGTTGTCTTCTTCTTCTTTTTGTTGTTCTTCTTCTTCGTTGTCATCACCACCATTATCTCCATTTTCCCGTCTAATGGCCTCGTCATCCTTATCATCAAGGTCCACTTCAAGATAAACCTTTTTAGCGTCTTTAACAGACAATCGAATACTGCCTTCTCTCCTGTCCGTATTTAGTGTGTCCTGTGGGGTCACGACAACCACTGGGATTTCTTGTCCGTCTCCCGTCCACGACGGATTCAAAGTGTCTATATTTCTGGGTACAACATTTTCGATTTGGTCGTAGTCGATGTTGTCAACGTAGACGTCAGGTTCCATATTGGACTAAGAAGATCAAAACATCAATGGCTTTCCACTAATAAATAAAAAGTATGGAAGAGATGATCCTTGGAGATCGGAGATAATTGGTTTCGATGCTGCAAGAACGACATTCTTTCACTTTGTTTGGGAGGGGTAAAGTATCCCCACACTCTCCAACTATATAAGGTAGTTTCGCTCTGCAGATCGCAAAGCTGATTGCAGCAGATGGTCCTGCGTTCCCTTGCTTCTTTTTAGCATTACTTACGTAATACTTATTCTGAATTTCAGTTTCAGTTTTCAATTTTTATCCATTCAAACTTTTGAGGTTTTATCGATATCTTTGCTGGTTCGATTCCTGTTGTCTGTTGCATAAATATTGACTGGTGGTACCTTTTCGGAACTATTGAACAATCCAGCTGGAAAAAAATGGAAAAACAAACCTGGTTAGTCCTTCGAAAAAAAAAATCATGCGACTAACGCATTTTGGCAGCATGGCATGTCGGGGTGATCAATTCAAATTTTCAAAAAGGGGATGGTCAATGAATAAGTTACTTCCTTTCACTCTTGTAAGATCACTAAAAAGTTAGAAATTTCTAAAAGTCAAACGTGAACGCTGCCAGACATAAACCAAGGGACTAATTGAGCATAAATTTACATTGAGAATTGAACTATCCCCCCATAAAATTCAGTAAATGAAAATACGTTTTTTAAATAAGACACGATAAGGAATAAATGCAGACAGCTAGACGACCAAAACTGGTGAAACTTATGCTGTATAGTTTTTGTGACAGTTTGGGTTGACGGTTTCTAAGATTATGAGAATACATCATTGCAATATCAGGGAGTGCTCATGGCCAATTGGTTAGCAGTACATAAAATGGAATTAGCGAGCCTATTTCAAACTAAAGCTCAACCTGAGATATACCACCTCTCTGCATTGATACCCTTAGTCAAGGTATGAATTCATCTCCCCCTACTCTACTATGGATTAGATGTGGAAGAGAAATGAAGTGCCGCCACTTCTGGTGCTTGTGTGTTTGATTTATCGCAAACCTTGAAGCCAAGCCGAGTAAGAGAAACTTGCAATATGTGGACCGTGGCTAGATCAGCTGAAACCGTAGCCAACGTGAGGGCACTACTCTACTACTTCTCTACAATATCAATCGGCAAATCTATCTTCATCAGAATCTTTATATTTCAACCAATTAGATGTTAGACTGACATACTGAAACGTTAGTTACATCCCTTCCTCAGTGTTGTCAGTTAAGTTGTGTTTCATCTAAAGGTTGCTATTTAGTTGTTTTTAATAGAAAAAAATGAGTAATATTCCTATCTAATATATAGTAATAAAAGCATTATTTTGATAAACCGAGTATTCTTCTAAATAACAAGATAAATGTTGGAGATTAAAGTTTATTGATAATATGTAATATATTTCATAGATTTTTTTTTTTCGGATCTAAATGTTTCTAGGTGTCTTTTTTCGGTTAAATTGTAAACATAAATTTGAAAATAAAGTTTGCAACACTACTGCCTTCGATAGATCCTCACACAAGAAAGGGACTAGCGCATCTAAGATCTGACTTTCAGACTTGTTCCTTTCTTTCTGACCATTGAAATATTTATTCATGATTAATACCTCTTGTTTGATCCTGATTCTTCCAAAAGCATTAATTAAAGTTTATAGACTAAGAACGTTTCTGTTATATTTGTTAAGAGCCTTGAGGGAGATAAACATGCAGGTATGATATCAGCAAATGATTACTACGATACATCAAATATTACTGAACGAGTGGTTCTTGACCTCTTTCATAGCTGGCACCCCTTGTTATCTTTTATCGAGACTAGTTGCCTTCCCAAAGCTAGAGAGTTTTCTTTTGCCAATAACTATATGTCTTTCCCAAGTGAAAGTGAACAGCCACGATCGGAGTTTGAACACAGGTCACCGATTCCATTGTTCACACCATTACTGCAAGGCCAATTGCACCTTATCAAGATACAACTTATAAAACCATATAATGCCGTGGCCAATGTTTTACACTCAATTAGGTTTGAAATGTGTGGCATTTTGTCGCTGAGATTTGTATCAAGGTCAAAAGGACATCTATACAGGTAATTTATTTGCGTCACAGTATCAATTACGTATCGAACCTTTGCAGGTAAAACTATTACTTAGGAAGCACCTGGCTGTCGGAAAGGTGAAAAGATGCAATGGTCAAGGACAGAGACGGATGCAGTAATAATGATATTAAGTTGATTACAGCTATTTGGATCTTTATTGGACAGGTTGAAGTTAACTTGAAGTCATGATAGATGAATACGAACACATTAAGATAGATAGATAGATAGGTAGATATGATAACAGTAAGATAGATAGGTAGGAATAGACTGAAATATAAACAGAATATGAGGTACCGTTATCCCGGCTGATAAGACACACTTTTACCTGAATTTTTTTAATTATTGGTCCAAAATGAGATAGTTGTGACAGAAAAGACGACTATACAGTACAGTTAGCACCTGGGTCTATTTAGTGCAACAAACTATCAGATCCTCAACTATTTTCCGAAAAATACCTAGTAAATTATAGCATGTATCCTACCAGATGAAGCGTCTTATCAGTCGGGATATACAATGCATTGAGTGTTGAAAAACAGTATGTATTGAATCTATCATCTGTCCAAAATAAAATTTTGTTCGACTCGGTACGATGCAAAAAAGCACCTGCAAAAGATAATCGTCATATTCATATGGGATGAAATATAACACAGAAAGGGTTTTATGAAAGCTATTTATAGTTATAGAAAGTTATATATATATATATATATATATATATATATATATATATATATATATATATATATATATATATGTATGTATATATATATATATATATATATATGTATGTATGTATATATATATATATATATATGTATATATAATTCATCAAGTGAATGGTAGACATACATGTTTACGTTCGTATATATATATATATATATATATATATATATATATATATATGTGTGTGTGTGTGTGTGTGATCAGTGGATTGCATCAGAGAACATGTCAGCGCATGTAATGTGTTTGCTCACAATCATTTTACTATAGACAACGCCGTCATCTTTTGTTCAACAGGTCGACATTATTGAGATTTAATCAGACATCAGTCGTCAGCAACAATTATGACACGGGTTTATTGACTCACTTATGTACAGATTACATAAAATGTATGGTCTGTTTATCAGTTTTAGACGTATTGTTATCAACTCATGCTGTGGTAAGATAGGAGTCCATACTTGTTCCTGGCAGAATGCAGGCTGATTTAAATAGCACTTCCCCTTCGGAATAGCCACACGTATTTGTTTTGTTTATAAATACGCATGTATATATACGTGCATTATGTACATACGTGTGTGTATATATATACGAATGCACACGTGTTAGTGCGTAGAGTATGAATGCAGGCTGATTTAAATAGCAGATTGATAGATATGAACACTCTGATAGATAGATTTATAGATACATTGGTATGAACAAATTAAGATAGACAGAATGATACATATAAACAGACTATGATAGATATGAACAGACCAAAATAGATAGATATGAACAAACCAAGATAGACTGATAGATATGAACAAACCAATATATATATATATATATATATATATATATATATATATATATATATATATATATAGGTAGTAAGATAGATAGGTAGGTAGGTATGGGAAGACATAAACATATACATATGAACAGACTAAAATAGACAGATAGGTAGATATGAACAAACCATGATAGATAGACAGATAGTTATCAACGGGCTGAAGATATGAACAGACTAAGTTAGATAGATAGATAGATAGATAGATAGATATAAACAGTTTCTATCCGGCATAGATACGCATTTTATTTATGTGTATGTAGTTACATTATGTGCATACTTGTGCAAGCTTACACACCTGATAATTGGATTTTCCAAAAAGGATATCTTAGTTTTTGGAGGAATGAACTAAGACACTTGACAGTTGCCAGTGTGTACAACTGCTTTTGTTACTGTCGTCACCGAAAAAAAACATTTGTCGTATGAGGTACCTAAAACCATAAAGTCGTTGGATTCAATGCTAGACGTTTTGATCTGAATGAGAGACAAGCATACATCGGCAGGGGTTAGTCCCGCCGGACTCAGACATCCCGGGACTAAGATATCTAGGTGTAAAGGTTTTAAAACCATCAACACAGCAAAACCATACATGTGTAGATACAAATATTTACACATATATACACGCACACACAAACATGTATACACACATGCACACACACATGTATTTATATGTTGATGAAAATGACGATTGGAAAGTGAAGAGAAAGCTCAAGAGTTGATACATCTCAAAATGTTACAAGATGGTTGGCACCCGTCGAAAAGCATCGAAATATGCCCAGGAAATAATTAAAATAAAATTGAGATGTAACACCCACTTTCTCTTGAGTTTTTGTCTTCACCTTCCAATTGTCATTTTCATCAAAATTTTGTCGGATTACTTCATATCCACAGTACAATATATATATATATATATATATATATATATATGATTATCAATAAATATGTCGTGTGTACAGGCTACTCCAATGGGGCTAGGGAGTTTCATATTTTAATGTTTATTCCTCATTATGTGTAGTAGAAACGGTCTCTTGCTGTTTTCTGAATTTCCCTCAAAATGGATTTTTAGTTCATGCTAAATTGATTCCTTAGTGTTTGGCAGCGTCCAAGCTTCTTTTTTTTTTTTTTAATTCGGACTCATTCAGTGATTACTGCCCAACAAAAGGTAGAAGTAATTTCTCTATTGATTACCTTTTTGCACAAATTTTTTAAGTGATCATCCCTAACCTAGCATGCTACCGAAAGAGGTTAATCACATGACTGTTTCTATGGAGTGACTTAGCAGACCCAGCTTTTTTTTACTGTCTTACGACTTCAAAAATGTCAGAGGAGAACTTTCCAAATTTGGTACAAATCGTTGTCCTGGGCTCATATTCCACAATCAACACATAATAATTAGCTATAGGCATTTGTTGTATGTCACAATGACGTAGTGAAACAGAACCCAATTTTCTGAAGGCGTAATGGAAATGCTGAATCTAATAGGCAATAATGATTTAAGATAATAATAGAAAGAAAAGCAACGAATTAGAAGCTTGACTGCACTTGGGTCAAACGCCCTCGTTTCATTTAAATCTAAAAGGTAAACAAAACAGAATTCATTTCTCCATAGAATATCATACCAAAATTACGCATCCTATTTAAACTCCTTTTACTGGCTCTGCGACACCCATGATAGAGAATTGTGGCGAATCCTGGGAAAGGTCAATGTCCAACGACGGACGATAAAAGACTGATTATGATTATGATGATTAGTAGTAGTAGTAGTAATTGTTCCTGTAAATGGGATATGCAAAAAAATTGACCTGGGTTGGGTTTCAGAAGAGGATGTGAATTCGTCATCAGTTTTTGCATACGTCATAGGGTCACTATTATCCTGGCAGGATGTTACTGGTTTGAGGGTTTAGTCCTTGTCACCCGTCATTGTTGTTACATACAAAAATAAAGCCAACATTAAATTGTAGGGAAAAAAATTAGCATAAACTTACACTTTAGCAATGAAAATCTTTTTGTGGTCAACAAAGCAATTCTTTCTAAACTTCACTGCAATGCAAATCTCTATTTTACTCGTTAATAGAATGTTATCTGTGTCCACGTATCTTATAAATGCTGTCAAAAAGGTAAGCAGAGCGATAATTGAAGTCAATTATAATACTTATTATTTGAAAGAAAACATCGATCGGCCTTGGTCGTAATGAGTATTGGATCGTTACAAATTCAACATTACATATGGTACAGTCGTAGCACAAATGAAAGTGACTACTGTCAAAGTCTAGGGGGATTTGAAGGCTATAATTGACTTCTTTTGTTCAGTCGTAGCAACAAGAACAAAAACAATCCTCATCGGAATTAGCAGGATAAATTTTCACTGTTTCTGCCGTCACTGAGATTTGAAGTGACCTCCGAATGGGTGCGAATGTGGATGTGCACTGTGATAACTGGACAAAATTCACCTTGATTACTCCATAACTGGTCTCCATATGAAGTTGTGATTCGCCCAATGACTTAGAGTTTGAAATTGTTTGGATTAGCGTTTCTCATGATATTTGATAAAAATAGTTGTAAAAAATTTTACAGGTTATGGATTGTTTTAATTAGAATAAGAGATCAAGATTTAGATATAACACATCTAAATTGGTAGTATACCTTAATCTAGATATAAAATAACTGAGATGACGACCCTGAAAAGGAATAAGCAAAATACAACGAAGGTGGCGTTTCATACGACGAAAAGAAAACTATTTTACATGACAATAATGTCAGGCTGCACCACTCGTCATAAAGACCGGCCCCTTCATAGCATCACTGTTGAAATGGGCACTGCCCTTGTTTCTGATATTGTAGATGAATATTGCAATCATTTCTTTAGACGGTATGGGTAAACTAGCGCAATCAATAAGAAAAGAATCACAATACCTTTTTCAACGTGGCTTCGGGCGTCCGTTTGGTTCAATAATAAAATGTCCGTTTTGATTCTATTATTGGATACTGCACAACAAGACTAAAGTTGAAATACAGCGACAAGCCATTGACCAGGCTATCTGAAATGCCGCCACAACCGAACCTGTTGACTAGTCACGTGCCAATGTCCGAACGAATGCCGTGTGAAGACGCGCATGCGCATATGTCGATATAAACACGATGCACGTGGGATAAAAAAACATCATCCATGATCGCTCATGTATCGATCCGTTGTCTACGCACAACAGTATGAATATTAGTAATACTATGTATATTAAAATTGTTTATTCTATTTACGTTGCCTAGGCCAAATGATATGTTCATTGAGTAGTAAGGGAAGATCATTTCGAATATAGTTTCAGTATATTATAAATCAATTTATAATCATCCTGCCAGAGAAAAAGGGTCGGTGCATATTCAATGGATCGTAAGGGTGTAGTTAAGCATTAAAGCTTCATTTTAATTTTTTAAAAAAACTCTAAAACCTCTCATTTTTTTTTATTCAGGTTCGTTCATTTTAAAACCCTCCCCTAGATCGATTGATTATGCGTATTGAGTTTGGTCGGTCTGCGCCCATATTTTGATGGTTCCTATAGCGTGACAGAAAAGAGGACTGACAGGATGACTCGCTTATATATACAAATATATACAACAAAGAAATGGCAATTTTGGAGCTGAGTTATTTGTTTGAGAATTATTCTTTTTTTGCGTGTTTCTACACATTATTCGTGTTCTTCTCATACCAAATGTATGATATATATTAATGGATCGTTGTATCCGACAGAAACTATAGAGAAATGACAATTTGGGAACAGAGGTTTTGCTCGGGTCGATTCACTTGGTTCCCAAATTGTCATTTCTTTATCATTTCTGTCGGGTACTAGTTATGTGCATGTGTTTTCGATCTCCCGTTGACCAAGGGTGTTGCTAGCTTAGTCGGTAGTTCAAACTCACGTTGAAACTGCTTCCAGTTAGACACAGGTTCGAGTCCCAAACGACGTTCATTTCCTAATTTATTTACATGGTCGGCAGTTCGATTTGCTAATCGGTTTACGTCAGTTTGTGATGAGATATGTTTTCCAATAAAAAAAGAAAAAGAGAAAAGAAAGTTCGTACTCTCTGTCAGACACAAATTGCTAATCTAATGATGAGCATACTGTTGGCTAAAGGACACAAATATATATATATATATATATATATATATATATATATATATATATATATATATATATATATGTATGCATGTGTGTGTGTGTGTGTGAATATTTATGCCGACAACTGGTGAGTGGTGCGATGAGCAATTAAAGTGATTATTTCGGACGCCTGCTTACCAAGATTGTGTTTAGCTCTGTCGGTAGAGCAGAGTCGCTTTAAGGTATATGATGCATTTTTTCAATTCGTAAAAATGCATTGAGAGAGGAATAGAAAACAGTTTTTATCTGTTACTAAAGATATTTAATTACAGCGCTCAATATATAAATAGGGTCATTTAGATATAGCGATGAGAATGACAATGATATACACCCAGTGAATGTCAACATTTTATGCCTAACACACTTTTCAGCAACCGGTAATATTTTTTTGTTCTTGTAATTTATAACTTTATATATATATATATATATATATATATATATATATATATATATATATATATGCGCGCGTGTGTGTGTGTGTGTTATAATGAAAAATAAAATATTGATAAAATTTGTTATGTCCGTAAGTATCTGAACAACCACAATCTCTAAGAGTTCTAGTCTACAATTGCATCGTTTCTAGAAATGTATTGATCTAGTACAAGGGCATTTAACTAGCTTATCTGGCTGTTCTTCCAAATGACAATCTCTTTGATTCATTCTGAACAAAAATGTATGAAGACAGGCGAGTTTGACTCCATTAAGAATCTGATTCATTTTAACCCCTCTCACACACACAAAATATAACATTCGAAACCATGAAACATGCTTAAATGCACACCTTGTTGTCCTGATTGCAATACATTGTTATTTTATGCGTAAGTACCTTTTTAACTATCGAAACCAAGCTGTGCATATTTGACACCCTACTGCAATGTTTCTCAACCAGGGAGGAATTCAAAATCTGAAGGAGAACTTGGGTGTTTGCTCAAATTGTCACGACTCTGACCGACGTATGTTTCAATATAGTATCGACATAATGGACTACATTGATAACAAATGAGCTGGAAATGATCATAATGTATAATTTTCTTCATACGATAACGCTAGTATGAATCTTCGGTAACGCAGAATGGGAGGTGACGCTGAAATTTTGATGGGGGTGGCGAGTGGCTGAAATAAATTGAGAAACACCGCCCTAGAGTGATGGTTAGCAACCTAATCTTGCAGACTATTTAGTAGTTTAGTAGACTTCAGTAATCTGCCAGAAGGATGGTACAGTCTGACATTGTATAAAGGGTGTATACGTATTAAGCAGATATTTGGGTAATGTCCATCTACCGGAAGCTGTTTTTGTGGGTTCGATAAGAGCAGTCATTCCCAACGGGGGCGAAAATTGAGTTGAAGGGGGTGATATATTTACACAAATAAATGGATTATCCTGTAAAAATAAAATCAGCGATCTTTCGTTTTATTTATGTGAAATCACAAAATAAGGGAAAACATCAGAATATCCGACCGTTCGGACGGTATAAGCGACTCAACCTCAAACACTAAAGATCCCAGGTTCGATTCCCGGTATGGGTGGAGTGTGTGGAAAACTCTTCGTAATGGCATATTTTCCTGTGCACTCAACAGCTAATTAGGTAAAATCTAAGCATGTGACAGACACATGCATACACACACATATGTATATTCATCAGACAGTATTTTTTGAATATATATATATATTTAATATAAAATCGAATACAGAAATTTCATATTAAAAGTAAATTCTATAGAGATTTAAATTTCTCTTGTGTAGCAAATAATTTTATGCTCGTTAAAGAAAAAATCAATATCATAAATGCCCGTAGAAGGGCTAAATCTATCTCAACCTATGATTTTAGTACTCTCTACACAAAAATTCTTCATGAAGATCTTATTAAAGAATTAAATAGAATAATAAACTTAGCATTTGCAGGAAGAAATAGTAAATCGATTGGGTTTACAAACTCTAAAGCTTTCTGGTGTAAAACAAAAAAAAAAGCTAGACTTACTTCACTTGTTCTACCCTCAAAGCGGTTCTTAGTCATCTTATTGGAGAATGTTTCTTTAAAATAGGAAATAAAATTTCTCATCAGATCATAGGTGTCCCTAATGGAATTGATCCTGCCCCTTAATGGACAAATTTCTATTTACACAGACACGAATATATATTCATGTCACCTCATACTTAATAGATTAATATAAAATTACCTTGTTCATTTTTAGTTTGTACCCGTTTTTTTTACTTATATTCTCCTCATGATAGAGGAGGATTTTTGAAATCGTATAGCCATATATAATCTATTTGTCGATTTTACACCCAAAATTGTTTCTTTGGTTGTAAGAATGATCAATCAGCGTAAGACTTCAAGTCAATTCAATTAAGCCGTGATTAGACATCCTAATCCCTTTTAAAATTAACAGTATGACCATGGTGAAATAATAAAAATTAGGAAAGACTATAAATTTAGAATAAATGAATGGTGTATATTAGAATAAATCAATTTGTATTCATGTTAGGAGAATTGGGTAACAAAAGAGCTGGATCCTGTCTCAGCGTGAAAGATCATTGTATTGACTGGAATCAGGGAAAGGGGAAAGCATTTGGCTACGGTCCATTTGTCAGACTGATAGGTAGCTGGGTGGGTTGGGATATCGGACATGGAATGTCATGTAACAAGTTGTTTAAGTAAATAAATGGAATCGCCCATTGAAGTGTAAGTACCTGCGAGGAAGTGGTTACCTTTCAACTATGCATATTCATCAAAAGTGTTTTAAAAAATTGATGGAAGCTTGATGTTAAACGACATAGAAAAATTAACTTTGAGGTTAATGGAAAATAATTGTCAAATTTTTCGGTTGAATATGTTGGTGGAGAATCGACTCAAAAGTTTTTCATTAGTATTCTTAAATATGATATCATCAAGTTGGTTCACAAGCAGTCTGAGATTATAACTGTCACAACAGATTTAATATTCACAGGAGTGAACACTCAATAGAAAGGACACGAAGAGCCAGTCATGTCTGTTGTGATACTTACTCATCCCTCATCGTTAAAAACGTTGTTTTAGGTTACCTAAGTAAGAGGGACCTGTTTCAAAAAAATGATATGTAGTATGAAATAATATCAGCATACAATACACATGAAATCTTATATAAAATGATAATACACATGTATGGCATAAACTATATAATAAGAAATGGAGGTGTTGTTTAATCTACACTGCTGGGGTGCCACGTAAATGTAACTGTTTTGTTTTTAAACCCCGAAACAGATACATGGTAAAAAACTGATGATCTCAACAAGAGACAATTCATGCATCGTACCATAATAACGAAGTATATGTGAAACGGGAAAAATTACGTAAATTGCATTGATAGATATTAGGAAACAGGTGACTAAAGTGACACAAAAATTCTTCAGATGAATTTTCTTGATGCTTAGTGTTTTAAGCTGTAAAGCTTTCAAGACTCTCTCTCTCCCTCTCTCTCTCTCTCTCTCTCTCTCTCTATATATATATATATATATATATATATATATATATGATAACATGGCAGCCATCTTTCATTGAAACATACATTATCAGAAATGCTAATGTCTATTTGATTAACAAAAACTTAAATCGATAGTTTGTCTGTTTTTTAACACTGCATGATATATATATATATATATATATATATATATATATATATATATATATATATATATATATATATGTGTGTGTGTGTGTGTGTGTGTGTATAATTTCTTTGTAAGCAGACAGATTTTTTCGACAATGTCTGATTTATTATTTTAACAATTTGGAAAAACAACTAAATCATAAATCTCCATATATTTTTTTTAAATTTCCGATGATACTTATTGCGAAATGCATTATCAGGAATAAAATTCATGAAAAATGTATGATTAAGTCGTTTTTCCAAATTACATATATATACATATATATATATATATATATATATATATATATATATATATATATATATATATATATATATATATATATATATATATATATATATTGTCAAAGGACTAAGCATAAAAACTTGAGGCTAACGCATGAAGCAGAAACTGGAACTCAGTCGACAGCCATCATAGTCCATTAAAAATGTTTCTTAGAATTACCTTTTCATTCTACAAAATATCTATTTGAAAAAAATGTTTCAATTAATGATTTTCATTTCTGTTATCATATTTCATAAAGTAAGTACACATAGGTTTTCCTGATGTTTTAAATATCCACTGTAAACAACTGTAAACAATTTACTTTCCATTCCTCTTGATGAACAATGGCATGCGCTCCCTCGGTGATTAAGCAGTTTTTTGTCAGTTCCCAGTGGATTCAACTGAAAAATATGGCTCGAAATATTTTACACGAAATAACAAAAATTATGTCGATGAATACATTATTATTAAAATATTTACGTTCTTGTGATTTTTTAATTCATTTTCTTATGTATGATATACAAAAGCTGCAGCAGCCATCATCATTTGAAATGGAAATTGGAATAGGTTTCGAGCTTGCGGCAATCAAGCTTGTTTTATTCATTTTTAGAGCAATTTTTCACACGCTAGGGTAAATATTCAGCTATCATGGAAGAACACACAAATGCATGACTTTTTTTACTAGACTGGTGAAGCTCTTCATCAAGGGTTTATCAAGGAGAACCTAATTACTGTGACCAATCATCAACCAATTGATTGCGATGATCGGTTAATACTTCGTAATTGGGGAAAGAAAATACTTTGTTGATGCCTCTATGTCAGACAGGATGTGAGAAAATCCCCATGTAAGGAAGTTCAATGCTGGTCTTCTGAAATAACTTGCCGGTTGCGAAACTACTAGATTACTTGCACCAAAATGAACGATGTCAAAACTGAATTGAAAGTAACTTCTGTCTTAATTGATCGCTATATGATATATAGTGTATGTGTTTGTCCTCACACACATGGCACATTGACCAAAGTGTACATTATATAGTTATTTCGGATGACTTTTGTCATTATTTATTTCAGAATTTTGAATTTACTGAATTTACTACGAAAAAACATTTGCAAAAGCACACTTTCGCGAATCAGCACTAAACCAGGTATTGCTAAGTGGGGAATTCTTTTTTTATGTTGAACAGGGTGATTACTTCGGTTTTCTGTCCATAATCATGGACTACTCCACTTCAAGATAACACGTTTACTGATTAAAAAAATATATATCACTCGAAAGAAAAGGCAAAGAGCAAAAGTAATGCTTAGCTTTTGTTTTACCGTGAGCGATTATAGAAGCAGCGCATACCCTCTCCCTCTTGATGCTGGACCTCAGTGGCCTGTAGTTCCCATCGCCACAACCCCCGATGACTCTAATTGACATACCATCCTCACAATTTTGGGGGTTTAGGAACGCTCAAATTTGTCTCCTATGAAAATGAATGATTAGTGCTTCCTTGATATACGCCATTTCGGCTTACGAAATACTTTCGGATAGCAGGGAGACATGTGTATCTGGGATTTTTCACGGAAATTAACTAGTATTGTATGGTGGTCTTTTAAGTTAGTGATGTCAGGACGTCAAGCAGTTATCATCCGGCAACGGAGCTGTGTTGATTAATTTTGGTTGCGTGACACGCATCCATCTCTCCACTTCCGCAGTTGAGTTGCGTTTCATTGCAACCGGCAATAACTAGTTTTGAGATGCCTATCAAATTACGAAAAGCCTACACACTGTACCAGCCAGTTTGCCATATTGGGCTACAAGGAGAGATAACCAATACATTATTTCTTTATTCCCTAAGAAGTCGGTATTAAACCTTTTTAATCCGATGCTCTATTAATATCTGTGTTGGGTAAGTCTCGGAAATGAAGATTGTAGCTCAAACTGGGAACCTTGGTACCAGCTTAGTTAATACAGGATGTTGCAGGAGTAGTTACAGCCGAATCGCGTTCGACTCACTGGTTCACGTATAATCTCCAAAGTTAAGCCAGGAAGGTACCTAAATGGGTGAGCGTATGGAATTACCAAGTGCGTAACCAGCTGAGGATCATATTGATAGCTTCCCGTCGCGTTCCTGTTAATCGAGACCAATCCCTGCACTACACTCGATAACACAAGCCGAAGGTGTAGGTGTCGAGACCCATAGGTAGTTTAAAATGAAAAACATATCTAATGTATTTCATTTTATCAGATTGTTAGATTGAGGCAGATAAATTGACAGGGCATTTGGTAGATTGGATTCTCCATCCTTGGGAAGGCAAGCAGTCTAGGAGAAAGACAACTCTCCAAACCAAGGAGTGGAGCCCACTTAAATTGGTTTGGCACCCAGTTTTGACGTCCTTGCAACAGCGAATACATCCAAACTGATGCCAGACGTGTCACTATTTGCTTTCCTCTGGACTACGTCAGTAAGGCTGTGTGGATGATTCGGACGAATTGCCATCCATCAATCTCCATAGGCTTCTCCCAAGCATGTGCACTGGAGGAGACGATCCATTGTCTGTAGAGACAGCAAGGAGGCAGTTCATTCATTAATTGTCAAAAGCTATCAAAATGAATTCCACGAGAACTTACGGAACAGAATGTTGTTCAGCGTTTAAACCCTTTTTCAGCATCTTCTGTTTTATTGTAATTTTTGAGTCGGAAAATTGATTTTGGAATGATTTAGTGTATGCCTACCTTGCCTACACGGACATCCTTTGTTTCACACGCACACATACACACACACACACACACACACACACATATATATATATATATATATATATATATATATATGCATATATATATAAATATATATATATATATATATATATATATATATATATATATATATATATATATATATATATATATACATACATACATATATATATATATATACACATATCTGTACGAATAGATTTATGTAACTTTCTGTAGGTAAAAGAATGGCTAGATATTGAACTTCCGTTTATGTTTGGTGTAAAAAATCTTAAAATGTTAGATGGCGAAGGGTTCTATTTTTTTTTATATTTGCAGGTGTTCGTTTGTGCGTTCTAGCACTCTTGGCCATACTGTTAAGTCTACAGATTTGAAAATTGACATCAATACTCCACTAAACTCCTTCTAAAATGTTATGTTTTTGTTTGTTTTGTTGTTGGTTTTTTTTGTTATTTTGAGAAAAAAGTTTGTTTGTTTTTTTTCACCTTTTGAGGGTCTTATTTTGACGGGTTTATTAATAACATCTAGATTTTACTCAATCTATATTTTTCTAGATGTTTTTTTCTCTATTTTTGATGTTCTTCAGTGGAAAACGCCAGAGATATCATTAATGAAATTTATTCTGACCGTATTAACTCACCGATGGAATTTTTTTTTTTTTCGTGACTTCGAGTTTTGACGCTACGTTTGTTCAACTATTGACAGAGATGGCGAGTCTTTCAATGTTTTAAATCAACTATGAAATGATCGGAGTTACACCGAAAAGAGTACGTGAAAGCCTTATTCGAATGTATTTGTTTTGGGAATTATCGAAAAAACTGACTAATGCCTCCTCGTCTCATACATATACAAACGGGTTGGTACAGAAATCTGGATCTATAGATAATTCAGTATATGAAATACATCGAAAGTATTATTATCAGATTGTTATATTATGGCAGATCAGTTGACGAGAGCTAAGTAAACGGCTTCAAAAATTGAACATCGGTCAGTGTTTAAATACTTGCTTTTTTTTTTCTTCTTGCCCAACAGTGAGAAAGTTTTATCAGACAAATTTGCAAATGTTCTGTGCAAACCGACAACACTATGTTTAGAAGTAGATGAATATCGATTCGAACACATATTGTAAACAAGTCCGCACAATCGCACAATAGGAACTGTTACACAACCATATATTTCGGGGGTGGTCAATTAAAAAATTGGGTGATTGTTTAATAGATTACTTCTCCTGCCTTTTCGGGCCTTAATCACAGGAAAAGTTCAAATTCTCAAAAAAAAAAAAACTAGCATGAACCCTATCGGGCACAAATGAGGGCCCAATTAAGCATAATCTTCGATCGTGAATCCCCCCCCCCCCACTGAAAACCCAGTTGGGGGTATTTAAAAAACGTTTTTTCTAGACATAATAAGGACTATATGTTTATATTTTCAGCTGTGTAGCTCCATTGAGGCGGCTACTACAAGATCACATAGATGGACATCAATACAGCTAGACTCATCTGAAAAGTGAAGAAACCTATGTTGACTATTTTGGTGACAGTTTCAATTGACGGTTTCTGATTTTTTTTTGAATGGAACATCGAAAAATGATTGAGTCTTTGGTGTAAACTCCATTGAATTTCATTTCATACTAAACTTTGTAACAATAATTTACCGCCAATAGGTCCAGGGATAGATATAGATAAGAACTTGATTTAGCGTTGCTTGTATTCTACAGGTTTTTAAACATTGATTTTCCAGCATTGGAGATATATATATATATATATATATATATATATATATATATATATATATATATATATATATATATATATATATATATATATATATATATATATATATATATATATATATATATATATATATATATATATATATATATATATATATATATATATATATATATATATAGTAGAATGTGGATTCGCTACACAAACTAGCTCATATTTCTGCCCTCTCCGGGACCCATCAGGCGAAGATGGAGAGGGCAGTAACATGAGTTAGTTTGTGTAGCGAATCTGCATTCTGCTATTTATTTCAAGCTCTACTCTAAAACAACTAAAATTCAATAGTAAAAAGTTGTATGTATCGAGTACGCTATGAAATAAATCCATTACATTTCAGAAGTGACTTTATATTATTGATATATTATTATATTATATTATACTGCTAGCCTAATTTTTACCACATGTACTAAATATATATATATATATATACATATATATATATATATATATATATATATATATAGATAGATAGATAGATAGATAGATAGATAGATAGATAGATAGATAGATAGATAGATAGGTAGATAGATAGATAGATAGATATGACAAATAAATATCTATTCCTCTTGACTATACAGCATTTTTCCTATAATATAGCGTGTATCACTCAAGGGGTTTGTAATACATCCAAATTGCTTTCGAATATTGCAATGCATATGAAAAAATTCACGGATATTGAATTTCTATGAGATGATTTTCATCAAAAAGAAACGACTCCATTTCTAAATGTTGGATAGGGCATATTTTCATCAGCTGCATCGTTACCTTAAAATGTAAGAGTCGATTGATACAGACCGAAAAACAGAAAAACCTACTGTTCACGATATAAGTATATAAATTCAATTGTCACTTTCTGGCAAATTTACCCGAACAAAACGTCCATAATAACATAGATTACGTCATTTATCAAAGCAATACATATCCACTTATATAATAGCTGTCTCTTTCAGTTGATTCCCTGGATCAATTACATTAGTTTACAAATTGAACTTTTTTCCTCATCAAGCTTGCAGTGCAATATATTGTTCTGATTTTCGACGCAGATTATGAATTTCGAGTCCGTTCCATTTTAGTACGTTTCATTTTCATGCTACGCATACCTTGTTTCCAATTCTACTTTACATGAGGCAATATGGCGATTGTTAAATGAAAACAAGATTTGTATCAGTCAGAACTTTTCAATGCAGAAAAATCACCGTGTAAAGATATACTAGAAGTTGCTTTGCAGAAGGACAAGCTAAGCACGGTTTTGGGACCCCTATCGTGTTCTATGGTGATTTTATGCTAAAAAATACATTTCATATAATCATGAAGACTGAACCTGATGCAAGAGCACGGATTATATTTTCAGAGCCAGCATCCAAAAATACATAAAATGCAGCGAAAGAGCCGGATGAAACTTTGTTATTGACTAGTGTTACTTACCGCAATATGTAACAGCATTGTTTCTTTCACCAAGTCTTCTGATTGGCCAATTGATTCTCCGTCATAAATCAAGTTTCCCCTTTCAACCAACAAATAATCTTCTGCTCTCAAATTAGCTATACAGGTATATGGAAAGTTCACTTTTCCTCTTTCACAAAATAAGTCGGAAACCAAATATAGAGTTCGACGATTGTTTTGCAGTGAGCTGTTATGGAGGCAAAGTACACAACCTGCCCCCCCCCCCGTCTCCTGTTCATCCCATCAACTCTATCTCTGACAACTAAGCGAAATATGCCATCATCACCATTTTTTTTTAATTTACGAACGCGCCAAAACTTTCCCCTTATAAATCAAAGATAATCACTTCTTCGCTTTTCGCTATTTCGGCTAAAAGAGAGGGTTTTAAAAGAATTGTCTCCTTTTGGATAGTGGGGAAACCAGGTTATAATATTTCTTATTTTCTCTTGACATTTTCTTTTTTTTTTTAAATTCTGCTAATAATTATTCCCAATGAAAAAATTCATGGATATATTTGAATTTCAATAGAATTTTTTTTTTTTTCACTAACAAACTATGAGACTTTTTTTAATCTTTCAAATGGTGGGTAGGCGATATTTTTATCTACAGAAAAATTATTAAATTTGAGTGGGAGAGTCCATTCTTATGGACAAGGAAATAGAATTTTTTTTCTCATCTTCCCGAAGAGATTGGTGTAAAAACCATGTCCTCAATCGTGTCGCCATCTCTTCAGGGTCTGTTCTCGAATTCGAATCCATTTGTTGTGTGGACAGTTAGTTTGATGCGAAGATGATTTGTATGCCAATTGAACTAGGATTTATCCAAAATGCCAATCGAGGAGAGTTATTCAACGGAAGTATTGTAATGTTGATGTTTGCAAAGATTTACTGATCGCTAGTTTAGAATCACTCATCTCTAATCGCTACTCAGTAACATTTCTCCTCTTTGAAGAGTTGCAGCATTACAAAGTATAAATTTGGAAAATTGAATTCATCATTTAGAACTACTACTCCCCATTAATTGTATTTTCGTCGAATTTCTTTCTCGGGATCTTTTACCCAAATTCACGAAGTCACATTCAAAATAAAAAAAATACATATGGTGACCCTTATATCGGCATAATTTATTAGAGATAATATTGACACTCAATATATTTTTTACAAAGTGATCATTGAAAATGTCAGAATTTTAAAAAAAGGAGAAGAAAACAAGGGTGAATGCTGCATGCTAAAACTATGGGAGCAATTTAGCATAGAATTACATTGTAAATTGGTCCCTTACAAAAAAATCTTATTGGGTTGGCTTGAAAAAACAAAACAGAAAGAAACGTTTCCCTATTAGTACAATTTCGGAATCAGCAGAAATAACATAAAGCACACCACAGCGATGGCCTTATGGAAAATTTTTGTTGACTAGTGTAATTGTAGGAGACCGATATGAAATTAATGGATATATGTTGCTTTTACAAGTAGCATCATTTCTGTTGTTACGCGTGCCTTTCTCAAAAACACGAAAACACTACCAGTCCCGGACAAAAAGGGTCTATAACCAATGTATCCTACAGATAGTCCGTGCGGAATTTAAAACATAGAACCTAACCAAAAGATTGACCTGCAAAGTGAGAACCATGCACATGGAGAGATCAAAAGTTAGAACAGTATATCAGAAAAAGACTGTAGTCCGAGACATCATAGAAATTGTTTGAAAATTCGAATGTCAATGGTCTGGACATGCTTCAAGAATGTCAGACAACCGCAGGACATCACGTCTCCCGATGTGGATCCCCAGAGATCAGGTGCGAGGCTGTGGAGGACAGAAAGCAAGATAGCGTGATTAGATAAATTCATGAAGTATTGGCTCTGCGATGCCGATGATAGAGAGGTTTTGTGAATCTTGGGGAAGGTCTGTATCCAACGACGGACGCTAACAGACCGATGATGATGATCATCATCATGATCATCATCATGATCATGATGATAAGTATAGGCATTGTTTCTATGTCCGTGACAATGGACTCTCACACTATTGGGTAACAATTTAGCTGATAAAAATATCTCATCCCTACCACTTGAAACAATGTACTCTTCCTCTGAAACGTATTCAGTAGTTCTCTTTTTTTTTTTTTAATCATAACAGAGGAATCCAAATACATTAGTAAATTTTTCACGGGTTTATCTTGTTGAATACGAAAAAAAATTCTCAGTTAACTTAGAAATGCGTGGGAACAGAACGAAACAAAAAATTATTTGTCACATTTTTCTCCCACCCTCCTGATTGTCATCTGGAATGCGTCACTTAAGGTTAAGAATCACTGTTTTAGGGTATTGCATGCACGTGAGTCAAATGTCACACATTTCCTGACACGAGGAGTAAAGAGAGATAAGAAAATGTGTCACATTAAACACTTGAGAAATTATGAAAGAGACGGATCAATCATTAATTAAATTCTATCGCTTTTTTTCAATGAACACTGAAAAAAATCCAAAATGCAGTTACCCACCCACCTCAAAAAATCAAGTGTGAACACCACAGACGCGAACTTACAGACCAATGAATTAGCGTAAACACACAATACAAGTTGAACTCTCTACTAAAAACATCTTATGGGAAGGAGTTTATAAAAAAAAAGAAAATGCCTTTTATAGACATATCATGGAGTAAGAGTTTAATTCTTTTCTAGCTCCATTGATAAGGACTGTATGCGTGATATATATATATATATATATATATATATATATATATATGTATATATATATATATATATATATGTGTGTGTGTGTGTGTGTGCGTATATATATATATATATATATATAAATATATATAAATATATATATATACATATATATATATATATATATATATATATATATATATATATATATATATATATATATATATATATATATATATATATATATGTGTGTGTGTGTGCTACTCATGTAAACAAGAAAATAATTACATTGCGAATTTAATCTCACTGAGAATTTATTTAGGAGCGGGTGTTAAAAAAACAGTCTCTAGACATATTGATGAGTAAATGTTTAAATTTTCAACCCTTTGCTCCGTTGGGACAGCCTGCACCACTAAAAAACCGAGGAAACTCGTGATGACAGTTTTTGTGGACGGCTTAGTAACTAATTGATAGATAAACAGACAGATAGATAGATAGACGAAAGCAAAAATAAATGTTGTGCCTACTATAATTAAATAAGCAGGTCAGTATATGAAGCATGCATTCATTTAGGCAGGGTCTTCAGACTTAGTAAATATATATATATATATATATATATATATATATATATATATATATATATATATATATATATATGTATATGTATATATATATATATATTCACTCCTGTCAGTCCATCTGCCATACATTATCTCCAAAAGATCTCCATAAATTCCAATGCCATTTTGAGGAAGGGTACACAATGGGCAACGTAAGAAGTGATTTGGGAACGGGTCAAGAAATTCCTTCCTTTCCTTCCATCGTAGCTATATATACACACCACACAATATCTCTAAAAGTTCTCAATCTTATCGTTGACATTCATTGGGAGAGTGAGAAATGAGCTGCTAAAATAATTACATTTTTGGGTGGATGTAGGAATGTTTTTCACTGTTGACTCCCCTGATTCATGAGTATTCATGGACCGATATTCATCCAGTACCTTCTGCGTTGGCAGAGGAATGCATTCTCTGGGAGTTTACTTGTTGATTTGAAACCCGCCAAACAAATCTATCACAAGAACATTCAAAATTAGTTTCTTCAGTTTTCAAATTGGTTCAGCTGACTGGCTATGTATGTATATACGTATCTTCCGTGTCGGTAGCACTGACTGAATGAGGGGGGGGGGTTAAACATTTACTCTCTATAATGACAAGTGAAAATGTTTTTTATTGTTTTGTTTTGTTTTTAAATCAGGCCCATCCCATCAAAAATAGTTTGCTTTTTTTAGTGGGGATTCAATTTACAATGTGCATCTATGCTTAATTTGTCCGTAGTTTGTGCTCGTTTGTGTTTTGAAAATTCAGAATTTTTTCGGAACCAACAAATAGCAAATTCATGATCTCCCACAATATGGCATGCTGCCAAAATACATTGTTTGTATGACAGTTTCTGTTGTGTGACTAATCAGGCCTGTTTATTTCATCACTTTTTGGAATGGCGTATTTTGACTCACCCAAATATTTTTACCTGAATGGGTCAGTTAGAGATATCTAATCAATGAGGCATGTTACAAATATTTTATCGCCATGTTTGTTTGTTTTTTTTTTTAGTTTTTTTAATGGCATTGACAGTTTGAACCTCACTATGGTTGGTGAAGAGTGATATATATTCATTGTAAGATAAAAACTTCATAAATAGAGCGGACTCGCCATTAATTACAGTCTTCTTTCCTGAACCATGTCGATCTTTTCTACGTGGTAAAGTTATCCCTAGCATTGATCTTTCCATGACTCTTTGTGCACATCCAAGTTGGTAATCAGTTCATTGTGTCAGTTTCTATGAAAGACTAGGAAGAAGGATATTGTACAAGCAATTAGGAAACAAAAATGGAAATGGACGTGATACTTGAAAATAAAGGATGACAACAGAAGGAGCAGAAAGCAAACTGATTGATACTCAAGGGACAGTAGACGCAATGGGAAAGGACCAGATCTAAAATCGAGAGATGGAAAGAGGTGTCTGCTGGTAAAGCGTGGTAGAGGTTAGCGCAATTTTGACCGCCATGGGAGGAGATGGGAGAAGCCTTTGTCCAGCAATGGACTTATAATTATTGATGATTATATATATATACGTATACTCATATATATATATATATATATATATATATATATATATATATATATATATATATATATATATATATATATATATATATATATATATATATATATATATATATATATATATATATATATATATATATATATATCTATTTATATATGTATCTGTGTATATATATGTGTATATATATGTTTATTTATTAATATGTTTATGTATATATATATATATATTTATATATATATTTATTCATATACATATTTTTATATATATATAGTTATATATATATATATTCATGTATATACATTTACGTGTATAAATATTTACATATATGTATTTATATGTATATATATATTCATGTCTATATATGTTTTTATACATATATACATATGTGTATATTTACATATATATATTTATTTAGTTATATTTATGTGTGTGTATATATATGTGTATATATGTTTATTTATGAACATGTTTATATATAAATATATATATATATATATACATATATATATTTATATATATACATATTTATATAAATTTATTCATATATATATTTTTCTATATATATATACATATATATATACACATATATATATACATATATATATATATGCATATTTATATATATATATATATATATATATATATATATATATATATATATATATGTATATATATATATATATATATATATATATATATATATATATATATATATATATATAAAACTGATCTCCATCATACCCTCAAAAGAAAAAGAAATCAAGCGAAGAATCACACTAGGATTGCTAGCCTTTGGCAGAGCAAGCTCAACCTCCAAAAATTACAAGATCCCATTAATCCTATAAAAAAAAGGTTTATGACCAATGCATCCTCTCAATAGTCACTCATGGAGCCGAAACATGGAACCTAAGCAAGAGACGGATCTGCAGATATTCAATGTGCACATGAAAGAATTATGCTGGGCCTCACATGGAGAGACCACAAGACAGCACAGTACATTCGGGGAAAAACAAGAGTCAGGGACATCATAGAATCCCTAAAAAATCTCAAATTGCAGTTATCTGGCGATGTTGCAAGTGGTGTTCAACCGATGGACATCGCAACTCACGACATGGATCCATTGAGATAACATGCGCAACCGAGGCCGGCAGAATCTTAGATGGAGAGACGAGCTAGACAAATTCAGAGGGTACTGGCTCTGCGACGCCCATGATAGAGAAATGTGGTGAATCCTGGGGAAAGTCTATGTCCAACGACGGACACTAACAGACTGATGATGATGATGATGATGATGATGATGTATTTATGTATATATATATATATACATACATTTATATATATATTTATAAAAATATGGATGTGTGTGTGAGTGTGTGTGAGTTATATGAAATGAGATTAACTCGTGAGTAAAAATAAAATGTAAACCTTTTTAATCAATTAATCATGAATATACCTTTTGATAGTTGAAAGGTTTGGTTTTCGTTTTTTTTTTTTTAATAGAAAATATGTGTAGAGCTAGAGATGGTTCTGAAAGATAGGAGTCCATAGGAGGTCTGACTTGTTCTGTGTGAGGAAGAAATATGGTTGACGTGGTAAGGAAGTTAGAAGCAGTTGTAGGTTGTATAAGTGAATGTTTGGTAAAAGGGAAGGGTATCATAAAACATGGTTGCCATGTTGACTTATTTACACTGTCAGATCCAACAAGCATATTCACCATCTAAAAACAGGATATTGGTTCAAATAGAGTTTCAGATAAAAATAAAATAAAAGTAATGCGTGGTGTATAGTGTTATCCGTTTACAATTGTGATTATACAGTGAATAGTGGTTTTGGTAAAATTGGAAAATCTCATAAGTAATATATTAACTGCTGTCCAGGTGTATAATGTACACCTGTAAAGAGTGCGATGGGTTAGATATAAAAAATAGATGAAGTAAATAGGGTGTTGGACAGGATAGCAGTATTTATGAAATATAAAAATACCAATCAGAATGAACGATGGGGTGAACATTATCCATCAATATTTAAGGAGACATATCAATGAATCTTCCCGATAGTCAACTAAAGAGCTGGAACATGGAAACTAACAATAAGATCTACGCAAAAACTGAGGATCATGCAACAGAAACTGGTGAGAATCATGCTCAACATCACATGGAGAGATCATAAGAAAGGGGGTAGAGATATCACAGAATCCATTGAGAAACTCACATCGCAATGGGCTGGCTATGTAGCAAGAACGTCAAACAATTGCTAGACATCACGTTTCGGAATGTGGAATCCCTAAGATCATATTCGGAACTGTGACTGGTAAAAAATGTCGTGATGGACTTCAGAAAATATCAGCTCCGTGACGCCCACAATAGGGAGATCTGGCAAGACATTGGGAATATCCATATCCAATAACGGACTCTAAAAAGCTGCAGATAATGATGATCAATGTTTGAATAGAAATTGTGGTGTTGTTATAAACTTATTACTAATATATATATATATATATATATATATATATATATATATATATCATGGTAGTTGACTTATAGCGCATGAAAAAAAAGTGCTAGGATTGAAATGCAATTGTTAATATATATGTATAGTTAGGAGAAAGAGTTCTAGGTTTACAAATTCAAATATC
The DNA here is from genome assembly GCA_963457665.1 of Thysanoteuthis rhombus. Taxonomy (NCBI): domain Eukaryota; kingdom Metazoa; phylum Mollusca; class Cephalopoda; order Oegopsida; family Thysanoteuthidae; genus Thysanoteuthis; species Thysanoteuthis major. The sequence goes on from OY735206.1 coordinate 27,368,794, forward strand.
TTCATGAAATTTAAGTAGTATTAGTGGTGGAGATAGTGATACTCTTTTTATGTTTTAGATGGTTACAAATTAGGCTACTGTTACAGAGTCACCAGAATTTAACAGTTTTAGCAAGAACATTTTTTTATGTGAGAGTTCTTTGTTGATTATTACTGTTTAATATTTCGGGGTATGTGGTAGTCTGTAATACTTGAGTTTTTGAGGATTCCTTTGAATTCTGTGTTAAGTATGAGTATATCTCATTCATTGTTAATTATATGTGACAGAAGTGTGTAGTGGAAAGCAGTTATGTGCGGAATTTGTTAGAGAGTACGAGAATGTCTTTTTCAAATTCACTATCTGTTGAGCATGTCTTCCTGATTCTAAGTGCTTTTGAGAACCGTAAATGCTCTTCCAGGTGTTTGGCATGTGAAGGTAGTTATGGGTGTGTGTGGGCTTAGTATAGAGGGTGTTTTGTGAGTTTCTCTTATCATCTTTGTACATGTAGGTATCCAGGAAGGCTGTGAAATGTAGATCTCTGATAGTCAGATAAAATAGAATTGAGTGCTTTGGGGGGAATAGTGTGAATATAGCTGGGTTTTTTTTAGGAGGCCTATGATTCAACAAGCCTAGCTAGGGACTGGGTATAGTGATCTACATATTTAGGTAATTTGGTTGTGTGGCAATAAATAGAGGAAAAGTCCGGTCAATAGATTTTTGGAAGCAGGTAGAAAAATGCAGGTTTTGTGTAGGTAGGTTTGAGTATATCTGATATTTTTTTGATAAGGTTATTATTATGCATTTCAGTTTGATTGTTGAGATGTCTAGTTTATCGTTGGGATTACCAAAATGTGCTCAAAGTTTATCGCTCTTAAAGTCTGTGAGGTCATCGTTGAGGGTATTTTTGTTCAACTGTGGGGGATGAGAACAGGATTTTAGGCCTTTACTGGGGATCGTAAAGGTATCTGAATTTAATATGATTGAACACTTTTCCTTCCGGGTCATCATTGACTCCGGGGACATGCCGAATACATGTACATATGTATGTGTGTGTGTGTGTGTGTGTGTGTGTGCGTGTGTTTATAGATATAGGCCAATTCATAAATGCTCTCTTAATCTTATCTCGACGTTTTGTCCGAATGACTTTTTAAAAAATGTAAATCCTGTATTTATAGTTGGTTTGACACTTTCTGTGGAGAGAATGATTTTGTCAGAGAATGTGGGATATAATAATTACATCCTTCATATGGGATAGTTTGTAGCAAATATTTTTCGATATCGATGATTTATGAGTGTAAGATAATTGAAATTTGAGTGGTAGATGATTGAGGTCAAAAAAACATCTATTCCTTTCAAGTACGGACAACAACATCATACGGCGTGCCAGGGAGATGTTTGAAAACTGAACGTGTGAATTAATCACAGTTGGGTGCTATGATTTGGGGTTAGGGAAGTCTGTTATCGATAAGGGGGTTGTCGTGATGAGCTTCTGAGCTGATGTCGGTCAAGGCTGGATACTGTTAACTTTGTACGTGTGCAGTGATTGTAGGAATATAATTAAAGTAGGTGAATGTATGAGTGTGTGCAAATACGAAGTGAACAAGGGATATGTGTTTAAAACCAGGCCTCAACGGTTAGAGCTGTAGTCAGTGTGAGGGCATTGATAGAGATAAATAGATTATCAATATGTCTGCTATCAACACGTTACTTGTCAGACAACAAAACTATGAGCTGTCCAATCAGCTACTACACAGCCTCTCAGAAGGTATGATATCGCGTGACTAACGCTCAAAAGTGACTGGGTAGTAAATCGTTTTAGAAACCTATCAAGCAAGAGCTTGCAAAAAAAAATTGTCTGCTGATCGATACTGGCCTGGGGTGACTGAATAACTCTGAGGCTGGGAATTAGGTTAATCATAACTTTTGACATCTTCAGTTCATTTATTTTTTAAGTTATCAAAGGAGACAATGAACATTTAGATGAAAGTTATAAGTTTCTATTAAAAAACCTTCGTAAATTATTTTATAACAAAAATACAAATTTCAAATAAAAATTCGATGTACCTTATTGAAACAGACAAAATTTCAGATATACTGGAACGGACGAATTTCTGAGAATTTAAAATAATTTGTTCGGGCGAATTTAAATCAATAATTCATTAGGACGAATGATCCTAACCCTAATCAATAACTTATTGCGATTCAATTTAAATTTTATTTCATGCTTACCTCCATTAAATACATGAAAATTACCTCGATAATAGGTGACCTTATGCTGGTCATGTTCCTGATCAGGCTTCACATGACACAAGTCTGTCCTCAGAGGACTTGAAGATGTTTCAGAGGTCTTAAATATTTTTGCAACAAGTGAAAATAGAAGCAACAAGCACCCAAGTTGTGTTACTCACTCTATCATACATTATTTTGTCCATAAATAAGGAGTTGGATTCATGCCTTTCCCAAGAGCATTACTGCGAGTCTCAGTCGGAACTAGGCTCACCCAGTTAGTTTTCTGTTCTGTCAACTGATCAGTTATCAGCACTTTCCTACCTCAATAAAGTAAGACGTTAAAAGTAATGATAACCCGATATTGAAGTAGGCTGCTTATCTATAAGCATTTACCTTACAATTAAAATGGCTGTATACATAAAATTGACCCTTCCCCACCAGGATTTATTTAGAAAAAAATGAAATTCCGAACCAGAGAGGTTCGCAATCACTAGTCTAAGATAAGTTGGGATAACAGGTCTTAGTGTGCCACGTTGGCCCTTGATGTCTTGGCCCTTGAAATATTGGTAGGGGAAAACATGGTTACCGAAGGGCATTATAACAAAGTGAACGCAAACCACCTCAGTTGAAGTTCGACGAGCCGTAAACTGTTTACGTAAGTATCGTTCGACGATGGACATAGACCACCCCAGGATTCACCACATCTCTTTATCGTGGGCATTGCAGAGCAAAATCCTTCTGAACTTGTCCAGCTCGGCTCTTCCTCTTGTATTCTGCTGGCCTCGGTTGCACATGTGATATCTGGAGATCCATATTGTGAGTCCCGATGTCCATTGGTTGTCACATGACCAGCCCATTGCCATTTGAGTTTTCTAGGAGAATTCTATGAATTCTTGGACTCTAATTTTTTTCCCTAATATACTGTTCTGTCTTGTGATCTCTCCATGTGAAGTTGAGGATGTTGCATGCTTCTCAATTTGCAGGTCTGTCTTTTGGTCAGATTCCGTGTTTCAGCTCCATAAGTGACTATCAGGACAAAGCATTGGTTGTATACTCTTCTTTTTCGGATGAATGGGATCTTTTTTGAAGGTTGAGCTTGCTCTGCTGAAGGCTTGCCATCCTAGGATGATTCATCGCTTGATTTCTTCTTCTCTTGTGAGTTCCATGGAGATTCGTTGTCCTAGGTAGATGTACCGGTCTACCTTCTCCAGTTTTGCATCTTGGATCTCGACAGTTATGTTCTTATTCTCAATGTAATTGTTGCACATGAATTTCGTTTTACTGATGTTTATGTGCAGGCCGACTTTTTTACTTTCTTTGTTTAATTCATTTAGCATTAGTTGGAGGTCGTATAGGTTTTCGGCGAAAAGGGCGACGTTGTCTACAAATCTAAGGTAGCTCTAATATTTGCCGTCTATTTTGATTCCTCTATTCTCGCAGTTAAGGTTTCGTAAGATCATCTCGAGGCAAGTTGTGCAGAGTTTTGGTGAGCTGGTATCACCTTTTTTCACCCCTTTTGGAACTGGAAAGGCCAAGAGTCCTCAGCTGTTTATATTCACTAATACCTTTTGAAAAAGTATGGCTTTGCTGGGTGGATTGGGTTCTGTAGCCTTTGGGGAACAACCAGTCGAGGAAAAGGACAACTGTGATTATAAACGAAGTTGGTTTGACGACCAATTTGACGTTTCTCCGGCAATCCTAGACGTATCACTCTCTGCTTTCCTTTCGATTATATCAGCAAAGCCGATAGGGAAATTTTGACCCCTAGGATCTCCTAGGATCTCCATATATTCTTCTCAGGTATGCACCTGAGAGAGACAGAACAGAGGCCATTCGAGCTGTTCAATCATTCGAAAGTCGCTAAAAGACCGCTAAGTAAGAGTGACATTTCATGACCCGAACGCAAAAGTGACTCAGTAAGAAAGTTCAACCATAAATGCCAACATAGATTTCTTCAGTTTCAAGTGTGTCTGATTTTCAGGCTGGCTACCCATCGCTGTGTCAGGCGTATAGGCCAAATCAATGGAGCCAGACGATGAGATATTCAAACATTTACTCCTTATCATATCTAGAAAGAAGTTAGTCTTGTTCCGTTTTCAAACTCCCCGTAAAATAGATTTGGGGGGAAAGGGCTTAATTTACAATGTAAGTTGAAGATAAATTTATCCCTCAATTTGGGTTTGGCTGCATTCGCTCTAATTTATTGATTTTTTTTTTTTAAATTCTGAATTATTTAGTGATCACGATTCGACAAAGGCGGGAGCAGTAATTTATCCATTGATCTTCCCTATTTTCCAATTACCCCCCCCTCCCTGCATGCAGGTAAAAGATGTCGATAATGTGACGGTTTCTATCGGGTGAATAACGAGAATTGTTGTTTTTATAACCTATCAAACAAGTGCTCGTAAAAAAATCTTGCCGACTGATCAATGCGGGTAGATCGATACAGCCATGGGTACCTGGGGTAGCTTGGTTATTCTTGGGCAGGAAATGGTCAGTCATGCACCGCTGATTATTGCAGTACGCATCAATACGTTATTTATTAGCAGCTAGGCCGAAAACGCTGTGCCATAGGAACGGTCAGTCGATTAAGCGAACCTAGGCGTTCGCTCAGAACACAAAGGCGAAAAAAAAAAGTTTTTCAGAATATAACCGGGGGCGCAATTTTCAAGTCTTGTTTAGGGCACCTGAAAACCTTCTGCCGCACTTATGTTTTTTCGATATCTGAAATTGACTTAGAGGTAACTTGCACTTTTAATCGTATGCTATTTTACTCGTGAAGGAAGAAGAAATGGATTCATACCTTTTTCCTGGTACATTTGTGTGAAGAAGTAACTGAGAACGAAGATAAATGTGCAGATACCGTATTTCATAAATATATGAGGTTGATAGTGTTGCAAGATCGGTAAGAAAAGAATTGGCGCTCAGATTGATTCCTTTTCATGAGGTCAAATTAGAATCGAGCTAGTGAGTGGTTCATAACTTAGTTTAAGAAACCTTTTTCCAACCGATGGCCCAGAACGCCAGCCTTGACAATCTTTCATCATAAACCCTTTTGTGTCAATAAACTGGACATAAACTTCCCCCCAGTTTCGTCTCATCTCTCTATCATGGGCATCGTAGAGTCACTATTTTCTCAACTTGTCCAGGTCGTCACACCTTTTTTTTTTTGTTGGTCAGAGTTTAGCATCTGATCTCTGGGTAACCATGTTGTGAATTGTGATATCTAGCAGTTGTCTGACATTTTTGCTACATTTCCAGTTCATAACCAGTTTTAATGGCCTCTGTGATATCTTTGACTCCTGTTTTTCTTCTTATATACTGTGCAATCTTGCAATATCTCCATGTGATGTTAAGCTTGGTTCGCTCCTATATACGTTGCATGGATCTCAGTTTGAGGGTCAATCTTTTGGTCAGGTTCCATGTTTCAACTCCATAGGTGACTATCGAGAGAAAGCATTGGTTGTAGAACCTCTCATTTTATTAGATGGACCAGGATATGAGAAGCCCAGACAAATTTTGTGATGAAAAAAGCTCAAGTAGAAATCAGGGAATTTACAGAAGTACAGTGCACACCTTTAGTATTTTTACCTAATTCTTACACACTCACGTACACATTCATTCCAACCTGGGCTCAACATCTTCCAAGTTCCTGTCTTGGCTCAGTTTTCCACATTCTAGAATAGACGTAAAGGTGGCAAGTACCCGAAGTGGCGTCATTTACTTCACCCTTAAAATAAAGACGCAAACGTTGAAAGGAGATTAATGGTAATGGGGAAATCGATGTTCGTGAAAATATTCTAACTAAGCATAAATATACCACGTTTATCCTGACCCTATATTCAGACATTTCTTGCAGGATGACCAGAGATATACAAGTTGCAATACAACAGTCCGGAGTATTTCAAAACGTGCGTGCAAACGAAGTGTAGTTCGGGCTGTTGTTTCAGGGCATTGATTCTCATTGGTTATTTTTTTCTAAAATGATATGTCTAAAAAATGGGGTAAAAATAATGACAAAAATATGAGCAAACGGGTCTTTCCAGTTACTCAGTAAAAAAACCGTCTCGTGACCGTGTAAGGGATAATCAAATTAAAAATTGAAAAAAGTGGTAATCAATGATTGAGACACTTCTCTGGCTTATTTTTAGTAATCGCTAAAAAAGAAGTCAGATTTTGCTTAGAACTAGTATGAACTTTGTCAGGCACAAAATGAGGGACACATCTAGCATAAACTAATATTTTAAATTGAACCCACACAGAAAATCTTATTTATTTGGGGTTCTGAGAATTGAAAAGAAAGGTTTTTCTACACTTGAAAAGGAGTGAACTTTTTCTTTTCATTGTTGTGGCCTGTATACAAGACACATACACACATAACCATCCAAACTGACTTAAAAAGTGAGGAAACTTTTTTTGGTTGAGGATCTGTAATATGAGCAAATAATCCTTTGACGTAACGGTGAATATCTGAGGAAGTTACTAGGATGTTTCGGGTTAACACGGGGGTTTTCAAACTGAATCACACAAAATTAAAGCGTCACATCTTACAAGACAGCCCCCAAGAGGTCAGCAACGAAATCACGGTTCCTGTTGCATGCGCCGGCTTAGTGATCCTTGCAAGTCTCAACTCTTATCGTGACTTTATGCCTACAAGATTTTGTTAAAACCTGTGATAGGATGCAAATTCTGCCGAAGGGATAGCTCCATCTTGATCACATGTCTTAGAGTGTACTCAATTTGTCTTAATAAAGATTTTTTTCACACCCTTTACTTATACCAGGAAACGAACTCAGAACTCTCTGTGAGTGGGCAAGACGTGCTAACCATTACACTATCCATGCTGACTTTTTTAGACGGTATGCAAGGAAAATAACATGGGTACGCGAGATTTAAAAAAAAAAAACAACACTAAAATTGTTCAAAAAATAACAGCCAACTGAACGCAACGTCTTCTAAAACTGACATACTGTTGTCGTAAATCAAAGGGAATGATTCCATGAAATCAAGCATCACTTGTTTGCAGGTATATTCAGGCTCATTCACCATCCTTCCATACGCTGGATGTGCTTTTTTACATAAAACAAATTTCGCACAAACAGACAATTAAAAATGATTTGCAGAAATGTCTTTGAAACTTTGCTTCGAACCGAGTTACTTGTTGAAAAGATCTTTGCCTATCCATCTCATTAATAACGTAACATCAAAGGAATTGAAATTACAAACAAATACAAAATGTCAATTGGCTATTATTATGATTAATGTATTTTTTACTATTTACTTTCTTCTTATTTTTTGTTATTGTTTGTGTTTTTTCATTGCAACTTAACCTAGGTTGGATTCGCTTAAGCAGTGAGTGAATAAATCAACAGCACAGATTGGGATGAAGAATAAGTTCCCGGTGCAATAAAGAGTAGCAGCAGTTAAGATAAAGATGAATAGATGCAAAAAAATTATCATTATTGTTGTTAGTATTATCATTATCATTAATAACAACAATGATAATAACAATAATGATGATGATGATGATGATGATTTACAATACTACATCTGATGAAATAAATCAAATAAAAATTACTTGAATCAAATGCTTGAAGTAAAGTTTCAGAATCCATGGACTAAATTACCAGAGAGTCTAATTTTGACTAAGGACTATAAGGTGAATAATTGTCTGGATTAGGTTCACCATACATTAAGTCGATGTTTTACAAGGGAGATAACATCTCAGCAAACACGATTTCTGCTGCTACTGTTAGAATATTACCGGACAAATGAAAACAGAAAACTCTGAACCTATGAAGGTGTAGTCTATCAAGTTTAACTACAAGGGGTTATTGTTAGTATTTGAAGGTAGACGTGACGCCAATGATAGCGAGGTCAAGGTTGGGGTTTATTTTTTGTGATAATTAGATTGATACAGCAGCTACAAAACGCGTTGAAGTGAAAGAAAGATTTGATAGGATCAGACGACTGACAATTCCTTCCAATCAAAATTGAATGATTAAATCATAAGGCATTTACAGCTTCTCCCCAAATAATTTCCCTTGAAAAATGTTGATATAATGTTTTGGTGTACCTATTCCGAACTATTACCAGCAATCATGATATAAGCAAGTAATTCCCATACCTGAACTTCACTCGATCCTTCCGGTGGATTTGAATCTGGAGGGAAAACATCCCAAGCTTCACTAGACATACGATGTTCAGTTTACCTCACGCCGTTCTGGCGCCATCTATGCTTACCGGTTGGTTAGTCACTTGAACAATGACGTAGCAAAACAAGTTGAATTAGAGTATGTCTGCATCACACGGAGGCTGTAGGAACAATGAGTGAGCTACATCATATAGTGTGGACTTGGCAAGTTCTATCTCCGGTTGTAAGTTTTCATTCACTTCGCACAAATGCCTTTGGTAAAGGCATGAAGCTGTGACCTGAGTCAGCCTCCGAATATTAGATAATGCCTGACCGCATACAAAGGGATAGCTGGATACGTTCACTTAATCTAATGATTTTTTCAGGGTTATTAATCGACTCCACACCGTTTATCTGGAGCTCTGCTAAATGATTCTAGTGTTTGCCTGAGTGAAAAAAATCAATACTTATTTATTTTAACCAATCAATTGGTGTGCTGTTATTTGCACACTTCGATTACACAGACCAATGCAATTTTCATTCCTGGCTTGAGAGTGTAGATTTCGAATTATGTGTGGAAAATATAGAAAATGGCTATTATTTCTTTCAAACTTTGTTTTTGTGACCAAGACAGTGATAATCATACATGATCGTTTTTCTCTCACTTTATTAAAAATGTGCAAACTTTCCGAACGTCCAATTGAAAATAAGTAGATTTCAAATGATCATGGTCCTGCTCACAATAACAATGTATGAAGGGATATTTTCTGTACTTTTTTAAACAAGATCAATCGAAAAATAACACTTATTACTCAGAACCAAAAAAAAAAATTTCAAAGGGTTGTATAGTGTTATCATGCCATATATATCTTCTATTTTTGCAATAATTTGAACTTGGATTCCAGATATGAGAAACTGTATCTAATCCCAGACCTAAATATAAGAATCTTGTTTAGTCCTTCCGACAAAGTTGGAAGAGGTATATGTATTCACTCATGTCGGTCCGTCTGTCCGTTAAAAGTTCCCAATTAATAAGAAATTCGTGGATGAACAGATTATGGGCTATGGATTGGATCCGGGAACTTGTCACAGTTATACCCCCCTGCATAGTAGTCTGATGTCCACACAATGTTTCCAGAAGTTTTCAATAAATTCCAATGTAATTTTATGGAAAAGTAGGCTAAGAATAAGGGAGAAATTATTAAATTTGGGGTCGGATCCAGAAATTCTTCACAGTTACCTGCTCCGTTGTAACTACATGTCCTCAGAATATCTCCAAAGTTCCTCAATGTATTTCAATAGAACTTTAGATTATTTCTTTTATACATCTACTTGCTTACACGTGTTGTGTCCACACCAAAATGTTTTCACTTCTGACGCAGTAATGTTATACTATTTCTTTTTCTGTATCGTAGCAATATATAAACTAATGTTCATTCAGTTTATAGTGACAATGGCATGGATATGAACTCTCTGAATAGAATCGAATTCATTCCTGGCAATGAGTTTTTCCAAGTTTAATATTTTATGAATTCCTATTTTCATAAAATTTCAAAGTGCTTTGTTTGAATTGACATTGACTCAATGAGTGACAAAGCTTCGATAAACTTTACAAGAAGATGCAGATGGTCTGATGCTTAACGGTACAGAAAATGGGATCCCTGAATCAAATTCAGATTTTTGTCGAGACAGGCAGTGTTAATTTTGCACTAATCAGTCATCAGAAATGTTTCCAATCTAATGCACAACTATACAAGATATAAAAGAATAAGAAGAAAGAAAGGTATTGTAAGAATAAGATAAACAAACAAAAAATGTTCTTGGATGTGTTTGAAATATACTTTTTTCGACAGCAGCTAATCACGTCATTAAGCCAGATTCAGTTTATTGGAGTGGAATTAAACTAATTAGAAAAATTAGGAGTTGAATTTGGTACGACCGATATCAAAATAATTTTTTTTTGTCAATATTCTCAGATATGACTTCTTTTTTCACTCAGCCCTTCTATGCGTTTGCTTCACTTGCCGAGATTTTTTCAACCACTAGTGGAAGTCTGAATTTGTAATTTACGGTTGTATCTAATAACTTTACTGTTGATTGATGAAGCCAGCATATATATATATATATATATATATATATATATATATATATATATATATATATATATATCATAAACCTCAATGATTTTCACATTCCAGAAAACTTACCCTGTAATAATGAAGTTGTGTTTTTGGAGAGACTCAGCCTTCCAGTGCATTTTAAATTCATCTAATTAAATCTCAGTCGCTGACTATTTATCCTAGCAATCCTCAGTCTGTATCATAATATCGTTAAAAAATCTAATCGAATCACTAGTATACAGTGATTTATCAATAATTTACAAACGCATGATTAGGTACTTGGCACTCTGAACTTGATTAAGATAAGTACGCACTTTGGATAGGTATGAATCAATTTTTTCACCGGCTATGGATACATGGCCAAGCAGACTGGTCTTCTTGCCTTGGTTCCTCAAGCAATGGGTAAAAAGTAAAGTTGGTAGTTCTCTAACCTTGTTGACATCCACTGTAGAAGACGGAGAACTGTTAATCAGGAGTAGGGCCCCAAGGCAAACAGCAGTTCTACAATAAGTGAAATAACTAACTTATTTCCAATGAAAAAATATTTTAAAATTATTATTTCACTTAATTTTTTCCAAAAATGATTTTCCTTTTGCGAACCTCAAATTGTTGCCCGCAGACCAACAGGGTTCTGCAGGCTACAATTTGAGAACCTCCGTTCGAGAGAGAGAGGTGAAAAGAGAAACGTTTAATTGTTTTAAAGACCACCCATTGAGTTCTGTTTCGCATAGGCAATAGTTCTGTATCGATCGTGGATCAATCAGCCAACAGAAACGTACCGATTGCATTTTTAAATACCCAAACGGAACTTGCATAGTCTGGGTTGGGGGTGATCACATAGTCTGGAGTGGGTTGTGATCACATAAACTGGGGTTGGAGATGTAGGCAGACCGGTTGGTTACGCTTCTACATCGAAATCAATTCTAAAACAATGCCTGTTGACGTAAATACAATGGTTGGGGGGTGGCTTGCAATACTATTAGAAATTGTCAATCAAAACCGTCAACATAGGTTTCTTCAGTTTTTCAAGTTGGCCTGACTAGCTATCTATGTATCATGCGTACAGACCACACCAATGGAACTAGAATGCTCAAAGTTCAAACATTCACTCGTTATGTCTAGGAAAAAAACATTTTGTGGGTTCCGTCTCAAATTCTGAGTATACGCACCAACATCTTTTGTGATCAATTCCTTTTCTGAAACAAAAGTTCATTTAAAAAAATAACTAGAAAGAAACTCTCTAGATATTCAGAAATGAATGAAAAATAAAAATAACCATCTCAGTTAATGACTGAATTATTACGTCAAAATCTGATGTCATGTACAAAAATTCCACCGAAGAATAAATATGGTCAGAATGAATTCTATTTATGACATCACTGGCGTTTTCTCTAGAATCCAGATGTTATCAATTAACCAGAATAAGGTCCAACAGCGGTCAAAAAAGTCTCTTTTCCCTAAATCAAACAAAAATTTTGGAAGCGATTCAGTGGAGTACAGATGCAATTTTAAAAATCTGTAGACCAAACTGGAAAACACAAATCCACAAAAGGGGATATAACTCCTACGTCTACTTTAGAGAGCGGAGTTATGTTGTTCCCTATGCCGGCAATATGATATATCAGTAAATAGACGATTTATATCCGACAGAATGAAATAATTATAAAGACGATTAATCAGGGACTAATTCTCGGCACAGATTCACTCGGTAGCAAATCAAGCGGTCTTAGATTGTGTATTTACGGTCGCCAAATAAACAAATGACTAATATAAGAGTGTTCATGCCTCCTGTTTAATTCTTGGGTATTGTTAGCTCAGTAGTTAGAGTAGAGCTTTCGTATTAGGCTGCTACAAAGGTATATGTGAGTTCGATCCCCGCGCGACTCTCATATCTTTATTCATTTACACGATACAGTATGTCTCCTAATGAAAATATCTCTACAATTATCACATACTGTCGGACATAAACTACCCATTTATATCAAATATGTATGTAATCATTAGAAGGATAAATTATATTCGAAATGATGGTGTTATATTTTATGTCACATAATCTGTTTGTCTGTTCCATTATGGAAACTACCTAAACATGGGAGCGACGCTACCTCATTTGATATGCATACTGAATAGACCAAAAATGGACTTTTAAAGTAATAACTTTAGGAAAAATTGTTAAGTTTTTTATGTTTATCATTATTAATAGTCGTAGTAAATGGTGTAGTGGTAGCAGCATCAATTTCACACCAGCTGCCTGGTGGTTGCTGCTGGAGGTTGATTGACAGTAAGTCTCAGGTTCTCAGCCCTTGTCTCATCTCATCTCTCCTTCACCTATCACAGCAGTGCTCTGGTTTATACATCCACCACCATTTTGGTGTTTTTCATCCCTTCCCCTCTGTTAGGCTTCTGCTAACAGCTGGGGACGTAGATCTTGTACTTCTAGCACTTTCCTCAGTATCTGTATAGTTCTTAGCAATACCGTGGTCTGTATAGTTTCAATCTTTCCTCTTATCCCGAATTCTTTCAATCTCGCCTTCAGTGTCTTTGGTACAATTTTCGAGTGCACTTATTGTGACTGGTACCACACCTTCTTCAGTTCCCTTGCTAGATCCTGGTACTTTTTCCAGTTTTTCACTTTCTTTTCTTTTACTCTATGGTTTGCAGGTTCGGCCACATCAATTATAATCACATTTGACAGGTTTTCCTCTTCTTGTCTACGATTACTATGTCCGGTAATCTCGCTTGGATGAGGTGGTCTGTTTGGATGTCAAAGTCCCAAGGTAATTTGTGGTTTCTATCCTCCGGGGCTGTCTCTGGTTTGTGCTGGTACCACTTTCCTGCATGGTTAAATCCCATTCGTTTACTCAGTTCCCAGTGTATCACTGTTGCTCCTCTATCGTGTCCGTGTTTATACTCCTTCCTGACCAGTTGACTACATTCACGAGTTATGTGGTTTACAGTCTCATCTCTTTCTCCACATAAGGGGCACTTGCTGTTTATCTATGTTCTGTCAATTTTGGTTTTGATAGAGTTTGTTTTGATGCATTTGTTTTGAGCTACAATGATGAGCAATTCCGTTCCCCTCTCCAGGTTTCCTTTTCATAGCCATGTCCATAATCTCTTGTCTGCCACATCCTGTATCAGTCTTTTAAATTCTCCGTATAGTTTTTTCTGTTTGCAGTTTTCTTTCCTTGTTTGCTTTGCTACTCCGTTGTTTTCTACTTTTGGTTGTTCGTTGTGCTGCTTTGGACACTCTTTATGATGTCTTCACTGTTAGTTTGCACATGCTTTTCTGTACCTGCCTTGACCCTCTGGTCCTCTATGATGATGAGCCCCTTGCCACCTTCTTTTCTCTTCATGTATAGTCTATTCGAGTCATCTCTGGGTTGTTAGGCCATGTGCATTGTCATAAGCTTCCTTGTTCGCCGGTCCATTGATTGGAGTTCTTCTTTTGTCCATCCGAGGAACAGTCATTTTTTTATTATTATTATTTGTAATCTCACACCAGTTGCCTGGTGGTAACCGCTGGAGTTTGAGTGACAGCAAGTCTCCTCAAGTCTCCAGCCCTCCTCTGCTTGTACTCATAGGTCGCTGTAATAATGCAATTTACAGTTTCACACCGTATGCCCAGTGGTCATCGCTGAAGGCTGAGTGACAATAAGTCTCCTCAGGTCTTCAGCCAACGTCTCCTCTCTCTCTTTCGCCTATCATGTCAGTGCTACAATTTGAGTTTCCACTTTCATTTCCCTTCCTCTGTTGGATCACTATTGACAGTTAGCGTTGCAGTCCTTATATTTCTAGCACTTTTCCCAGTATCCGTTCAGTTCCCAGTAGTGCTGTGGTCTGTACAGTCTCAATCCTTCCGATCTCCTCCAGTCTCTCCCTCAGCGTTGTGGGGACAGTTCCTAGTGCGCCCACTATGACCGGTACTACCCTGGTTTTCATGTTTCACATCTTCCTCAATTCTCTTGCTAAGTCCTGGTATTTTTCCCGTTTTTCACTCTCCTTCCTCTTTACTCTATGGTCTGCAGGTACAGCTGCGTCTACTATTTGGCAGGTCTTCCTTTTCTTGTCTACAATTACCAAGTCCGGTCTTCTTGCCTGGATGAGGTGGTCAGTTTGGATGTCAAAGTCTCACAGTAGTTTGTGGTTGTCATTCTCCAGGACTGCCTCTGGTTTGTGCTGATACCACTTTTCCACATGGTTGAATCCCATTTGTTTGCTTAGTTCCCAGTGTGTCATCGTTGCTACTCTATCGTGTCTATGCTTATACTCCTTCTGGGCGAGTTGACTACATTAACTAGTTATGTGGTTTACTGTCTCATCTCTTTCACCGCACAGGCAGCATTTGCTGTTTGTCTGTGTTCAGTCGATTTTTGTATTTATGTAGTTTGTCCTGATGCTTTTGTTTTGAGCTGCCATAATGAGAGATTCCGTTTCTCTCTTCAGGTTTCCTTTTCGTAGCCACGTCTATGATTTCTCGTCTGCCACATCTTGTATTTGCCTTTTAAACTCGCCATACAATTTTTTCTTTCCCCATTTTTCTTTTCTTTTTTGCTGAGCTGTTCCATTATTATTTACTTTGTTGTTCGTTGCGCTATCTCTCGCACTCTTTATGATTTCATCACTATTTGCACATACCTTTCTAGGACTGCTTTAGCTCTCTGGACACTGTCTTTTATGCTGATGAACCACCTGCCACCTTCTTTTCTCTTAACGTATAGTCTGTCTGTGTCATCTCCAGGGTGTAATGCTTTATGCATTGTCATAAGTTTCCTTGTTCGCCTGTCCATTGATTGGAGTTCTTCCTTTATCCATCCTAGGAATGGTCCTGTGTATCTAACTACTGACACAGCCCAGGTGTTCATTCCTTTTATTAGATTTCTGCAGTTTGATTTGGTCTCTAATATTTTCCTTATCCTTCTAAGGTATTCTCTCTTTATTTTCTCCTTCATCTCTTCCCGTTTTATCGTGTCACATTCAAGGACGCCTAGGTATTTGTATCGGTCTTATGCGGTCAATGCTCTAATCTTGCTGTTGTCCGGGAGTTCGATCCCTTCAGTCATTGTAAGCCTTCCTTTGTGCATTACCATGATTGCTTATTTTTCTATTTCAAATTCCATTCCGATGTCATCACTGTATTCTTTTACTTCGTTGAACAGAATCTCAAGCTCTCCCCTGTTTTTTGCAAACAATTTTATATCATCCATGTACATTAGGTGGTTGACTTCTCCTTTTGTTTTGGAGAAATCGTACCCTTTGCAGTTCTTCAGGATTCAGTTGAGCGGTATCATTGTTAGAACAAATAATAGTGGGGACAACGGGTCTCCTTGGAAGATTCCCCTTTTTATCCTTATCTCTGCTAGGTTTTCTCCTGAGGCTGTCAAATCTACTTCCCAGTTTTTCATAGAGTTTCCAATGAATCTAACCACCGGTTCTCTAATCTTGAACATTTTAAGGCATTCGGGTATCCAGCTATGTGGAATCATATCGTACGCTTTTTTGTAATCTATCCATCCCATTGCGATGTTCTTTTTCTTTTTCCTCACTTCTTTTAAGATCATCTGGTCTATGTAGAGTAAATCATTTGCCCCTTTGGTTCCTTTCCTGCAACCTTTCCGTTCTTCTGGTAATAGTCCCCTTCTTTCCATTGATATATACATTTTCTCTGCTATTTGCGCGGTCAGGATTTTCCATATAAGTGGTAAGCACGTTATTGGTCCATAGTCGCTTGCCATATTCCCCTTTTCAAGGTCTTTTTGGATGAGGATGGTTCTGCCTTTGGTCATCCACTCTGGTCCCTTGCCTTCGTTTATGCAACTTTGGAGAAAGTGGGTGAGTCTGTCGTGTAATGTGGTGAATTTCTTTAACCAATATCCATGGATCCAGTCGAGACCCGGTGCTTTCCAGTTGGCTATCTCCTTAAGAGCATGTTTCAATGTGGTTTCATTCAATAATATTGGTTCTCCATTGTCTATATCTTCAAGTTCTTTTCTCAAGTTTCCTAACCATCGCCGTGTTACGTTGTGTCTTTTCAGGTGCCCTCATATGCTATTCCAGAAGTTCTTGGCCTCTGTGGCGTCTGATTTTATGTTCTGTCTTCTTTCTCCGTTTAAATCTTGGTAAAACTTTTTCTCGTTGTTTTGGAATGTGCGGTTTCGTGTGTATTGGGTCGTTCTTTGTCTGTATCTCTTCAGTCTTGTCTCTTTGGCTAATCTCTTCTGATGTATCTCTTCCACTACAGTGGGGATGCCTTTTTGTGTTACCTTGTATTTGTTCCAAAGTCTTACTCGTAGTCTGTCTGTGTGTGGTGTATTTCTAAGCAGTACTTCATCTCTCTGGAGTTGGGAGATCTGCTTTTGTAATCTTCTTTCCCGGTTGGGTTTCTCTTCCCTATTATTGCTTGGGGTTCTTTCTTGTGTTGTGAACCTTTGTGTTACCATTTTCGCCCCAGCGTAAAGTAAGTTTTTGAGTTCCAGAAGGGTGTTCGTTTCAATGTGCTGTAAGAGGCAGTTGACATGTTCGGTCATTTCTCTGAGTTTCTTTCTGTCTTTGTCTCTTAGGGAGGGGAGTGTTGTTTTCTCTCCTCGCATGGTTTCTTTCAAAGCTTGTATTTTGGTTTTCTCTTCTTTCGTTGGGGCTTCGTTGTCACCCTCTGGTACGTGGCTTTCTGTTGGGGTTTCGTGTGAAATTCTTCCAGTTTAGTCTTTTGTGTTAGTTGTGCTTCCCTCTCTACGTTATTGCTGATCTCTTGTAGCTCAGTCTCACAGAGCCATTTCTTCTTTTGGATTTGTTTTACTTGGTCAGCCAGGCGTTGGCTTGATACTTCAACAGCAGATTTTTCCCTCCATATTTGGAGCATACGCTCCCTATAAGATCTCACCAAAGGTTTGCTTTTAAAATAATTGATGATGATGATGATGATGATGATAATTATGATGATGATGATGATGATCCGGTGAATCTTATTCTACCTTCAATGACAAAAGTGGAACGAACATTTTCCCCCTTTTAAAGGGGTCGAAAGTAGAGACCGGACCCTGATCCCCTTCAGTGTGTTAAACTTGACATAATTGAGATAGTTGTGACAGTGTCGCTGATTCAGATATTTTCTAACTAAATTTAGATAATTCAATGTGACGGTTCAGATATTTTGTATCTGGTCTGCTGACTAATGTATCAAATAAATGACAACTTTGTGTGATGTTCAGTTGTTGAGTAAATGTGGTGCATACACACACACACACACACACAAAGACATCGATTTCTTGAATTGTATTGTAGTTATACATGAAAACTGTCTGATTGTCTTTCACGCGATGAAAAACACCTAAATCATGAGCATAGCCCAACCAATATCGAAATGCATACTAAATGGACCTAAGAGATATTTGTAAAGTTTCTGGGTCTTTGAAAAAAAGATTTATCTAACTAGATATTTAAATTCAGTGTGATCCTCGGAGTTCCTGATGATTTTTTTAAAATAAGGGATAATTCGATTAAGCATCATTATTATCAGCCTTTTGGCCTCCGTTGTTGGCATGAACCTTCCCCAAAATTCGCCAGACTCTCTAGCATGGGCCTCGCAGAGCCAGTACTTTCTGAATTTGTCAAGCTCATCATACCATCTTACTTTCTATCAGCCACAACTGTGCATGCATTGGGATTTGTAATGTCCAGCTGTTGTCTAGCATTCTCGTAACATGTCCAATCCATTGCTATTTGAGTTTTCTAATGATTTCTATGATATCTCGAGCCCCTGTCTTTTCTCTACCATATTGTGTTGTCTTATGATCTGTCCATGTTGGAGGGTTAATCTTCTTGGTAAGCTCCATAGGTGACTAATGGGGGTGCATTCGTTGTATACCATTCTTTTAGGAAGTGATTTTATTGTTCTTGAACTTGCTCCACCGAAAAATTACTAACTTAGTGTGATTTTCCACTTGATTTCTTCTTCTCTTGAGGATTTCATGAAGATTCGTTGTCCAAGGTAGATGTAATGGACTACTTTTTTCAGTTCTGCTCTTTCGATTCTGATCGCTGTGTCTCTGTACTAAATATGTTTATTGTACAAGGCATTTGTTTTGCTGCAGTACATGAGGAGCCCAACTTTCTTGCTTTCTTCATTTAGTTTGTTTAGCATTGTTTCAAGATCCTGACAATGTCCTCAAAAGGTTTGAGGTTACTTAGATATTCGCCGTCTATTCTGATTCCTTTGTGTTCTCAGTTTAAGTTTCGAAAGATCATTTCAAGACAGAGTGGGAAGAGTTTGGGTGAGCTGTTATCACCTTGTCTCACTCTTTTTCCTAGTTAGAAAGGCTCAGAGCCTTTAAGTAGCCTGAGGAAGGTACTGCTGTGTCAGTTTAATTCTATGATCTCTCATCTCAGGTTAGAACAAGTAGAATAATACTATAAATCTCATCCGGTCAAAATAATTTTGGCCTTTCACAGGGACAATCCGAAAAATCTGGTCCACGGATGAGTTTTCAGCTATATCTGGCCAGAAATTTGAGACGATGACTAGTCATTTTTTCAACCCCCTAACAGAAAATATGAAACGGAAGAAGTTTGGGGATGACATAATGTGCTGCAACTAATTTCCAGGTGTGCCACGTAAATTTTACCAAATACCCAAATATGTCGAAGGCGTAGTCAGTGACAGCTCCGACGATAGAATAGGTGATGTGAGTTCAAACTCTGGTCACGGCTACTTACATTAAGTTCGAACACTTGGGGAAAGTCATGAGTCCATGCCCTTCAGGTGTAATAGTAGGGTAGATTGGGCCCTCTAGCATTTGGAAAGCAACCAGTCTCGAGGAAGAACCTGCTCTGACTCAAAACCAGGGTGTGGGGCCCCCTTAAAACGACTCGACGCTTGCATATCGCTCTCTTGTGGACTACATAAGCA
This sequence comes from Thysanoteuthis rhombus, assembly GCA_963457665.1. Lineage (NCBI taxonomy): Eukaryota > Metazoa > Mollusca > Cephalopoda > Oegopsida > Thysanoteuthidae > Thysanoteuthis > Thysanoteuthis major. The sequence continues at coordinate 27,388,160 of OY735206.1, forward strand.
AGGCTGAGATGGTAATTCAGGGGACTGGGCATCCAAGGATGTCTATGCACATCACTCAGGCACGTGCTTTAGGGGATGTTCCATTTTCCTTAGAGACAGAACGGAGGTCATTCACTTGTCAAGTAGAGTTGCCTATCTATTGGATTTATCGCAGAGTTTTTGAGATCCCAACATCTGTAGCTGCAGATGGAAGTAGATGGGATTGTTGAGTGCGTATATCTGTGTGCTGATATAAATGTTTCATTGTCTACTGAGATTCTCATTTTTCTTATTCATTTCAGGATGTAGACTTACAGGGCTTTCCTCCATTACAACTTCAAAGTTTACTGCCATGTTGAAGCTGCATGATGATCAAACAGTAAAAAAATGCTTTCATAGTTTAATGGAGTGAAAAGTTGATGTGCCACGTAAGTCAAATATACTACACATATGAATACGGAATCAGTACACTTACAGAATGTTCAACAAGGGTTATTATTTTGCAGCAAATGTCTCTTTAAAAGCTTGATATTTTGGCTTCATGAAACATAACTCAAACAAATTAGATTAAATTATTCAAAATATTGGCATATTTCCCCCCAGATAAAGTCGAGGTAAGATTATAGAATCATTCAAAGTCGAAGAAACTATCATGGAATACCAATACTTTGTGGCTCCTCTTTGGGCTTTTATCACGACCTGCATTCTTTGAGGCTTTAACTTTACTGATGAAAAACATATTCTCCATCAAGCCAGTTCCAACTTTTTCGAATAGCGGTTGACAGATAAGCAGATAGAGCTACGTCACCCCCCCCTTTTTTTAAACTTCCACCATAAATTTCTAACAAAATTGAGATCCGGAATGTTTGCTGGCCATATCATTGAGTTGATGTGGCTTTCCCGAGGAAAAGCTTCAGCACTCATTACTCTGTGACAAGATGCATTAAGATTCTGGAAAATCACTTCCTCATCACTAAACCTATTTTTTATAGATGGAATTGAAAAAATGTCCAGAATTTCAATGTGCACCACAGCATTGACGGGGGTAATAGTTGGCATCCCAACTGGCCCTTTACCCGAAAGTAACCCCATAACATAAATGATTGGAGAGGTTAACTTGTTTTTTATGCATTCATCTTCATTTATTATATTGGAATGGCAACAGGCAAACGTTGCAGCAACATAGATCAATCCCTGAATATCATTTTCATCCAATTAGCAACACACCTTTAATGCTTCTCTTTAATCCTTTAAAACCTTGTTTTCTTCTGTTTCCGTGTTAGGTTTTCTATTCCGATGACTTGATACCTTCCGGAGTCCACGTGTATGTTTTCCTTTATAACCTTCTCATTTTATTTATACTTACATCAAAATTTAGTTACAGCTTACTTGAAACAAATCAACATCTTTTGTCACACTCAATGTTGGATTCTCTTCTCGAGAGCCTTTTATAATCCTTTCTATTAATTTAATTGAGAGCTCTCTTGTTTAAGCCATGTTTCTCTTCAAATAACTAAGTCCGACGATAAGTTCAGCAGATCCTCAAGTTCTGCAAGTATTTTCTTTCAATGGTGCAGTAATTTGCATCTTTGGACTTGTGCTGGCATTTGGTTTAGCAATGCATACTACAGGGTGATCCAATATCCTTTCCACAATTCGATCTTGAAAATATATTCCAATAATTTAAATGTTGTAATCTCATTTGCTTTACTTATTTCACGGAGCCAGAATATCAAGCTAATAAACAGAAAAGTTTTTTGCCATATCTTCGATTTGTGTATTTGCCATGAAGTAAGAAAAACGTGGGTGAGCATCTTCTAAGGGTGGTGATTCTATAATATTTGCCATGTGTTAACGTGTTGTCATAAGATATAACCACTGGTTTATAAACTTGAAACATTACAAACGCACCCTTAATGCATAATGGTAAACATAACAGGCCTAACAACTTAGGTAGCAAGAATGAGTCGTTATTATCCCGACCACCCCTGCAGAAAAGATGAATTCTATTAATTGCCGGCACGCCGTGCAGTGGTCGAACCGGAAACTCGTAATTTCTTTCACGATCAGTGACGAATACGGGTTTTTGCGAGGAATAAAGGAAATGCCAACATCACTAATATACTGCATCCACGTCTTTTCTTGGTTTTAATATCGACATAAAACAAATTACCTTGAGGAGACGGAGCTATTAACACTGGACAAAAAACTGGCCAAATATCATTTGATTCTTTGTGACAAGAAACGGGATTTTAATCTTTTTTCATAATTTCAATCGTGTATCCCTTTAAAGCAGCATTTTAAAAATGTAAGTAAACTGTTTCAATTATTTTTTTTTTCTTTTGTGCTATATATAGGCATGAGCGTATGGGAATACTTTGGTCGGGGGGGCGCAAAAAGCTTAATTTGCCCCCAGATGTATACAGTTTTACCTGATTTACCCAAAATTTTACTGTTTTGCCTAAATTGGAAAGGGGTCATTTGCCCCACCTGTCTCCCTTGTTATGTGTTTCGGGTTCCATTCAAAATCACCCCATCCCTCCTTCAGTACTTGTTTATGTATCAGCTCATCCAGTATATTTCTTTTTACAGTCCAATTAACGGGGTTAGTAATATATGCCAAATTTCTATTATAGTATTGTGAAAATCAGTTATTTAGTGTAATTTAATCTTTAGAAGAACAACATTCTAGCGATCTACCTTTTATATCTAAGAAAAAAAACGATTTTAATCTATAATCCCATGCTTGTGAACGCAATTTTATGATGACGTAATTTTATATCTATCACAGGAATCGATTAAAAAAGAATGAAGTCCTTGATGACCAAAAAGAATGTACCACTGGAAGGGAAACTGTGGATAATTCTTTTTGGCACGGGAAATTGTTTTTTTTTTTTTTTTTTCAAAGAAAAATGACGTCAGTTAACTGGAGACGGACATCGTGAGTGACAAAGATATGTAATCACTTAATAAACAAGTTGGTGTAAGTAGTTATAATGATGTATTACAAATGAGGATTAACAAATATGGCTTCACCATCAATTTGTCGTTGGTTTAGATTTTTACCATGATGTATTTTGGGGGACAGAAAATTCTGATTCCCAACCATATCAAAGAGTTGAAAAGATATTCGCCTGTTTGGAAAAAACGGTTTTTTTTTTCGATAGTCACCAAACTAAACTATTATACCGCATTTTTCTTTCCTAGATGTAAATTTAAAAGAAGTTAAAATCCCCCAGCACAAACTAATCTTCGTCCTGACTAACTGACTGACCAGCCCTAACCCCTAATCCTAACCTATGTCTCTTAACTTAGGTTATCATTTTGATAATAACAGTATAGTTGCTAAATTTCGTGAACATTTTGTACTTACATTAATTTAGCGAAAAATACGCCCAACTGTTTTTGTTCTAATTATTAAGTACCATGGGGAATCGCGAAAAGATCCCAGTTTTTCCCGTGGTTTACCTTTTTGTTTATAATACATGTTCTTGGCGCCTTGCTATTAAGCAGTGGTCAGCAAATATCAACTACTCAAGGAACCTTTTTTAATAATCAAATTTTCAAGCAA
>OY735206.1:27394209-27411709 GCA_963457665.1 Thysanoteuthis rhombus
CTAGATATGTATTGCATCAACTATAACAATTATAAATATTATACATCCGGTGAGTTCACAGCGTATCAGATACATTGCAAAAAGTTCATTTCAAGATCCTTATACACCTTCAAAAGTGACAAAAATTGGACCAAAGATCTATACTAATACAACGAATACATGGTCATAGGACTGAAAATTAGAAAGTAATGTACAAAAATAAGAAATCTTGGTCAAAATCAGTTAATTTTGAAGCTGTATGGAGATGTTAAAATCAACTTCTTGAAATAAATCGGATATTTATGGATATGAATGTATTTGTGTGTGACCATTTTTGAGTTTATATTTGTTCACGCAGATGTTTTATGCATGTGTATATTCATAAGCATTTGTTGGTTTGGGTACGTTTGCATGTGTATAAATGAATGTATTGCTTGCATGTGAGTGTGCGTATGTATGAGTATCAGGACAGATCAAAACTTTGTATGATGATTCCACATATTGTGAAGAGTTCCTTGGTCAGAAATGTTTTTTAATAAATTGTTTTAACCGATCTTTACACGGATCATACAATACTTTATCTAAAAATTCAATTAATTTGATAGGACTTGAATAATATTAATAATGATATACTTACTTTCTTTTAGAACATTGATAACTAGTTTCAAATTTTGACATCTTACTAATTGATTGAATCCTATTCAAAATATATTGTCATCTGTTTCTATATCTTATTCGGAAGACTTTTGTTACAATATCAATACATCTTTTCACTGTTTGGATATGACGGAAAATAAGTTAATTTAACTGGTTCATCCTGTTGAGCCAAAATAACAGTTTATCTAGTTTTCTAATCGAAGAAAGCTGTGTCATTAATTCATTTTTCCAATCCACAATCATCATATAACCTTCAGCACTAAGATATAAAGTCTTAAGAAGTTTGAAATTGGGCTCTTAAGTTACATCACTATTGCAATGATTCAAGATTATTTCAACAGCAACTAACATTGGATTTAAATAACGCGTTTTATGTGTAAGCAAAATACCACCATTTATCAAAACCTTTTTCTAGGATAGTCTGGCAAATATCTTTGATTCTACTAAATTTGTATGGCAATGAGGCGAAACGAGACGAACATTAGTTGTGGATGATTTCCTGATCAACTTAAAAATTTGTTTCAACTACATTGCCTATGATTTTGAGAAAAGTCATTATCTTAACAACTTTGTTTCGGACATTTCGACCACTTCTTTTCATCTTCGACATTTTGGACGATTCATTTCTACGGACGCGTTCAGTTGTAAATTGTGATATCCACGAGGAGAAAAGGCTGATTCGAGAGACTCTTTCAATTTACACCTGAACGGGGCCATAGAAATAAATCGACCGAAATGTCGAGACTACAGCAAAAGGAAATAAGTTTAATTGTCAAAAACAAAGTTGGTATGATTTAAAGGTTTCAACACGTTATTTCTATCATAAAATGCAAATCCAACTTAACCCTATTGAAGTATATCATACATCTTTTCAAGATTCACCTTACGTATGTTGATCAATATCCATTCTGAATGGATCTTATGATTCCATCAAAATCAGCATAAAAACGAGCAATTTTCTAAATATTGTGCAAGACTTACAAGACCCGAAATGAATTCATTTATCTTATATGTATAGAGTGCAATATTTCGAATTTGAAAAACACTTTCGACCCACATGGTGCTCATTAGTGTGCTTACGTGTTTTTATCGTCACGAAACTGTCAAACAATTCCATTATGTTCCGTGTACAAACAAAATGCAGAAATAAAAATGGAACACGCCTTTAAATAGCTTCTGGTCCATTCGAAACAGCAGGGTGTAGTGAGAGTGCAAAAAAAGGAATGTTCACCCCAAACTGATTTCGGACCAATTGTGACTGGGGCAAAATCTCCAGGAAATCCCCGGCGGCAGCGGGAACTGATGAGATCTTGACATTACCTTTAATTTCAATACATCCAAACAGGAATGGCAAAAATGTATAAAAACCATCCATAAGGAAGATGTAAGTATCCCCCCAATAGTTATTTTTTATTCACCGGTAGGATCACCCAGCGTAGCCAGGACTAAGATTTTGAAAAGAAAGAAAAAAGAAATGAAGGAAAACATGACAAGAGTACTTCCAGAATGATATAAAGTTTTAGAACAGGAGTTTAAAGAGACATAAATACATGCAAATACATTAAAACATATATATGTGTGTATATATATATATATATATATATATATATATATATATATATATATATATATATGTGTGTGTGTGTGTGTATGTATATATATATATATATATATATATATATACACGCAAGAACACACATATACACACACAATATGTATATATATATATATATATACATATATATATACATATATATATATATATATATATATATATATGTATATATATATATATATAATTATGGAATCCTCATTACAAATTTGTTTCATCACTCTTTGCTATTATCAAGTGAATTTTAATGGAAAGTAAATACAAAATTATATTGTGTTCCTGATTTGTATTGTATATGTGTGCGTATGTGTGTGCGTGCATAAAAGGGAACTGTATTACAACTCTTCAGTATGAAGGTCGAAACATTCGCTCCAGACCCAGAGGCTGATGGAGTCGAAACCCTCGCAGAACTGGACGGTCATTAAGTCTGAGTAACACGATATATCTATTTATGCATACTTCCCAATCCACCAGAGTGCTCAATTCCAGTTGTATTGTTGCCTATATATATATATATATATATATATATATATATATATATGTGTGTGTGTGTGTGTGTATATATAAATATAAATATATACATATGTGTGTGTGTGTGTGTGTGTGTATTAGCAGCAGCATTTTAGTGTCTGTCGTTGAACGCAGACTTTCCCAATGATTTTGCCAGACCTCTCTCTTTCGTGGGCGTCACGGAGCCAGTACTTTCTAAACTTATCTACTTCGTCACGCCATCATATATTTTGTTGGTACCGGTTCTGCATTTGATTTCTGGGGATTTGTTTTTAATTTTAAAGAAAATTAACTTTCTATCAAAAAAAGAATTGGAGGTTTTACTCATTCTTTGGCGACACTGTGTCTGTCAGAGGATCCATAATTGGTTGTATATACGAAGCATTGATAAGGCCTCAAATGGAATACCGTATTTAGGCTGAGGTACCGGTAGCTAGGCATAGGAATTGGGATTTATCTCAAAACTAGAGATTATACAATGAAAGTAACATAACCACGTGATTGAATAGAAAATAACAGTTATTAACAAAAATTGGAGTTCTTGGATTTAAGAAGTTTGCCAGAGAGAAGAAGGAGATATCGGGGGCTGATCAGTTAACAGCACAAAAATTTGACAGGGTGAGAAGAATTCAAACTCAGATTGAGACTGGTACTAATGCCCTTTGGAAAGGCATGAATCCAACTCTTCCCCCAGCTAGTGAAGTGAGTTTTTCCCCTGTGGGTGCTTGTCACCTCTAAGCCCATTTTCACACGTCGCAGGAACTCTGAGAAAAGGAGAAACTTGTGAGTTATGAATTTCTGACAGGGACAGCTGTGGCTAGCGTGAGGGTGCTTTTTTACTCAGTACTACTTGGAGAGAATAATGAAGGTGTATTTGTTTGAGATATCCGAAACAATTTATGGAAATTGTACATATCGCACACCAGTCTTTAATATATCTCTTCAAAGTGAATACCTACTGACACCACTTGATTTCAAAAACCAAATCGACTAAACAATCAGATCTATTTCCGAATAAAATAATGTATTTTGGAAATAATTGCTCAGTCATGTAAAAAAAATAAGTCCAGTGTAGAATGTTTTTTTAAATAATCTAGATAAGTTTTGAAATTATGGAAAGAGCATGAACTTGAAAAATATTTTGGAGATCCGTCTGATAGAATTTTTGTGCGTGTCTGATCTGTATATAATGTCGAATTGTAGATATTGTCTATGCTTATGCACATTCAGATTAAATTTATGAATTTTATAATTGTTTTAAAGTTGATGTGTAATTATTGTATATAATTTGAGACACTCAAAAAGACACAATGAAATAATCAATAAATAAGATAAGCAAGCTGCAAAATCCTATTCGACAAGTTTTTTACTTGTTTACGATAGTAACCGCATTTCCTCATGCATAACAAAAGCAGAAAAACACATGGGGCAGCTGAACTGTACTGCAAAATCAAATACCCGAATTGTACAAATGTTTCGATTTTATGCCTATTTTATACCATATTTACCATTTGTATTATATAAGAATCATGTTAGATACGATGAAATAGAGTAGATCTGGCCCTCTGGCTTCGACAATAGAAGAACCCCCTTATTTTGGCTGGGAATGTTTAAAAAAGACGTTTCTCTTTGAATTACTCTTATGTATAACCCATTTTTTTAAAACTGTTCCCCAAGTTCTGACAAAAGTTCGACTAAAACGCAAAGGTTATGATTACCTTTCGAGTCATTTTGGTTCGAAAGGTTTTGGAGTCGAGAATGCCGTCAAATACAATGAGTTTGTTCCTTCCTTTCTTTACGACATCATAGTTAATATGTTGCATCCTACTTCTGATTAACAATTATTCCCAACTAAATCAATTATAACTAATTATAAAAACAATCATTCAAAATGTTAATCGGACAATTGAACTCCTCCTCATTGCTTATGTTATCCCCTCGATCTTTCGACCGATTCATTCCACTGTACTTTTTCAGGACTTTGATTGCCTGAATAAATATTTAAATACTATTGACCCTTTAGGAAGTTATAAACAAAAGAACAATAATGATATTATGTCCATTTCTTTCTTTTCCATTTTGCCAGTCCACTGTTCCAGAGAGTCTGTCAGCTTTACGGGCAAGTTCTCAGGACAACTGCTTACCGAAAATAGGAACTCAAACTCGTAAACCCGCTCTTGGTGATTGCCATTTCGGTCAACAACATTTAGAAGATGGAGTAACGAATCCAGCCTTTATTGACGATGAGAAGGAGAAAGACGACAACGGGTTGGATAATGTGCAAGTCGGTAAAAACACGGTGTCGAAACGACCAAGATTGAACAACGGTTACCAATTGTCGACATCTGAAATCACTTTCGGAATGAAAGTAACTGAGTCGGACACAGTTCCTATCCGAGATCCATGGGAAAATGTCCGACTCCAAACTATGAACAAGGGACCCAAGTTTAGGGAATCGATGCTTAGGGATTTAGACTCCACTCTCAGGGATTCTAGTTTCGCACAAGATTCGCTGTAAGTATTTCAAAATACTTCCCTCTTGTTCTTAACAATCATATCTTTTTTTCTTCAGATTCCATATCTTTCAGAATAGGATGATACGATGGTTATCCAATGTGACTGACCAACGGGATGATAATTGGTAGGGACCTGCTATTTACCTAGTTGGCTTGTACGGTCTTACTCGTCCGACTAACATTTTTTGCGTCGCCTCCGAGGTCTTCAATCTTTTTTGTGCTTCAAGACTTCGTCCTTAATAGGATATACTATTTTGAAAAAAGCGACTTCCCAGGTCATTAAACAGGATGTGATGTTACCCTGCTGCACTGGGCCATAAGAGAAAATCCCTTTATGATCTCTTGGACATAGCACCTGTTCGTTCCAGATGGTCACTCAGTTCTAGGTACTGACCAGGCTCGATGTTGCTTAACTTCGGTTATCTTACAAGAACCGTTGTGGTCAACGCGGTTTTACTGTAGTTAACAATCATATACGATCAACTAATTAAATTTCATACAAAAGATCGACTGGAAATCATTTAGTATGAATAAAGACATATTGGAGAGCACTTTGCTAATGTGTTTAAAGCGTAAAGGATACAGATAATCCATAATACCAGCTATGATTCATGGATGCAAAATCCGGAAATAACAAATAGTGCTGAGAACCAACTTAGAATCTCACAAGAGCATAGAAAGAGCAATGTTAGGTATAACTTTAAGAGTGAAAAAGATCAACATGAATCAGTAGAAAGACTAGAATGAAGATTATAGTGCAAATAATAGGTAAAAATGAAGATGGGCGGGACTCTTGCGACGAAAGGATAACAACAGATGGAGCAAAAGGCTTACGGATTTGTGCCCGTGGGACAGTAAATGCCGTAGGAAAAAATAGACGCAAGATGGAGGGATGAGATAGAAAGGTTTGTTCGAACACCAATTATTCGAATTTCGGATTATCCGAACGAGATTCTGAGGCCCATGAATATTTGATTTTATAATTTAGTCCTTTGTACGTGTCTCTTCGAGGTAATGTTGTTTATTGCTGTCCCCATGTCTGTGAAGAGAATGTGACTACATTAATCAATGTTATTAACATGAACTTGAGATCTTCGATGAACACAATTGACTTCATATGGACGTACGTAATGTTTGTTTTTGTAATTGCATCTTTTTTCTTTATTTTTTTTCTTAAAAAAAGGTCATAATTTTTGTAGTAATATCCTGTGTTTATTTGCATTTTATTAATTGACTGAAATCTAACCTTTTAAATATGTTTTTCGTACCAAACTTCAGTACAGCTTCCTTTTGATGATCAGATCTGTTATCCTAACAATCAGTAAACCGAACAAAATATTCTCCTCCCGTGTTGTCCAGATAATCAACGTTCCTCTATATACAAAGTTTGAAGCATAATCCTTATTCTTTGAATTACTTGAACTGGTATTTTCATATTCATTGTTTCGATTATTACTTTTATTCTTAAAGAAAATACATTTTTTCCATTAGTTATTCTAAATCATATCATTCTGAATGGTAGTACATCTTTTCACTGAATTACTTATCTAAAAAGATGATACATATTTTCTTTGGTTATTCTAAAAGATGATACATTTTTCATTAGTTAAACTAAAATATAATACGCTTTTTCATCAGTTATTCTGTGAGTTATTACTTTTTTACCAGTTATTCTAAAAGATATACACATTTTTTCGTTGATTATTCTGAAAGATAATACATATTTCATCAGTTATTTTAGAGGGCAGTGCATTTTCTCTCCAGTTGATATAAAAGATAATACACTTTTCTACTAGTCTTTTAAAAAGATAATACATTCTTCAATTAGTTATTATATAAGATAATGCACATTTTCATTAGTCGTTTTGAAATAAAATGCATTTTGTTCGTTAGTTATTCTAATACATTTTACATCAGTATTCTGAATACATTTTTACAACTAACCGTAAATGATAATACAGTGTTTCATCAGTTACTCTAAAAAAATAATGCATTTTTCAACTAGTTGTTCCAAAAACACAACATCCTTACATTATTTATTCTTTGAGATGATATCTTTTTTACTCGTTATTTCGTGAGAAAATACAGTTTTTTTTTAGTTATTCTAAAAGATAACAATATTTTTGTATTCATAAAAATAATAATTTTGGGGGTATTTGCTTTAGAAGACAATACATTTTGGTATTTATTCTATAAGACAATACATTTTGCTAGTTGATATAAGAGATATATTTTCCATTAGTTTATCTGATAGGTGATACATTTTTATTAGTCATTGTCAACCATATTTTTTATATTACTAAGAGATGGTACATCTTTCTACTAGCTTCCACAATACATTTTTCAATTGATTGTTCTGAACGATAACATAATACATTTCGCTGGTTTGATCGAAATATCATGCATTTTTCATTAGTTATTCTAAAAGATGATTCATCTCTCCACTGTTTTACATTTGAAAGACCAAGGATTACCACTATCACCAATTTACGACGCCTAAAATGACCTGAAACCTGTGCTAAACTAAGCTCAATAAGAACGACATCGTGACTGAGCGAGTTGGGATATGAATCAAATTTTTATCAGGAAAGTCGAAATAATCCATTCCAGTTTCCGTAATAATCTAGCAATGATTCACCAAATGTCTGTTCGTTTGTTTGTCATCAAGAATGGCCATAAAATTTTCTATCCTTACTAATGGGGATCTGAATCTTGTTTTTGGCATATTAGAATTATCAAGTTGAAAAAATAAATAGTTGTTAATTGATAATGACCTGATTTCCAACTTTCCACCAATCTATCTATCTTTCTCTCTCTCTCTCTCTCTCTCTCAATCTATCTATCTATATATATATATATATATATATATATATATATATGTATATATATATATATATATATATATATATATATATATATATATATATATATATATATATATATACATACGACCAATTAATGCTGAAATTCTAATTCCATTTATGTGTGAGTGATCTCAAAGTAATTTCCTGTAAATATATACCTCTGATAATGAAATTGAAAGAGACATATGTTTTCATTCATGTCTGTGTGTCTGCCTCCTAGACCATATCCCTAAAAGTTCTCAATGAATTTCGATGAAGTATTGTGAAAGGCTGGGTAATAGACAGCAATAGATGTGATAAAATTTTGTGGCAGATCCAGGTGTTTGGATCGTGATATACTTTTAAATTACTCAACGGGGAGAGAGGTTAAAATCCAACAGTTAAAAAAAAAGGCTAAATCTAAATTTCAAAGCAGGAAACTCCTTATTTGTACATTTACATTTTTTCTTGTTCTGTTTTTTTTTTTAATATATTTATTTTAGTTACTCTGCGACCTTTGCATATTCATGCGCTCTCCGAGAACTTTTTACGTCTTTTTCTATTACAGAAGATTCAACTCCAATTCATCTCCAATCTAGCCTGACTTTTTTGTTTTGAAGTTTAAGTTTGCTTTATTAATTTCTCTAGCTTTATTTTTCTACAATGAATTGTTGGGATGAATTTCCATTCTATGACTATGAGTTGCTGGGGTGAATTTTCTCTCTATGACCAAGAATTGTTGCAGACAAATTGTTGGGATGGATTTCTTCTCTTTGGCTATGGAATGCCAGGGATGAACTTTTAGCGATGAATTGGTCAGATTCCAATGTTTTTCAAATTCATTTTTTTATTTTCCAGTCAAAATGAAAAACGAAAAACTTGGGATGCTTTTCGATTAATTTCGAAAAAAGATGATACTTCGGAAGATACCCCGTATTTCAACACAGCAGAAAAAGTCGCCAAGATTTTGGTCGGATTACTATTAACTCTTTCAGTTACAATCTTGACATTGGTCAGCAAAAGCTCCCTCCTGCTGATCACTTCGAATCTATACGAAAACGTCTCCCTCGACTGCCACAAAACTAAAAACGGTTATGCCTGTCATCGACTACCCCTCTCCCATGTGCAGCGCATATCATTTGTACCCTCAGTCGCTATGCAGGTGGAGTGGCTGTGGGCCCTCATCGTAGTTGTTTGTGCCCCCTACGTTATAACCAGCTTTCGTTGCACATGGAGAATTTGTTTCAAAAAGACCCGCAAGGCTTCCTGTCGCACTTTCTTTATGGTGAGTGAAGAACTTAGATTTCTTGTCACTAATTAGAAAACGTTAACCAAAGCTGTCAACATAGTTTTCTCAGGTTTTCAAGTGATTCTGACTGGCCATGTATTCATGTGCTACGTATATAAGCTGCAACATGGAGCAGGGGGCTGTCATTTTCAACACTTCAAAGTCACTCCTTAATGTGTCTAGAAAAAAAACCTTTGGGTTATTTTCAAAATCCCCCCACCTAAAAATAGGTTTCGATTGAGGAATTCAAGTTTTTGCTGAACTACTCCCTCATTTTGTGTACATTCATACCTATTCTTTTTAAAATTCAGACTTTTTTTAATGACTACTACCTTAAAAAGTTATTGAAGTCATTTCAACAATTGATCTACCCTTTTTCAATTATTTTTCTCATCTAAACATTTACTGCTTGTCATACTTGGATAAAACGATATATTTTTTGATTTTTGACACCTTTCCCCCTGAAAGCCCCACTTTTTTTTCCAGAGTGATGTCAATGTGTGCTAAATTGGTTACTTAGTGCATGTCCGGCAGTGTTCACGCCTATTTTTTGAAAATTCAATCTTTTTTAGTCATCACTGCCCATATTTTTGACAATTGTCTTTGGTGTTTTTGGAAATCCTGGCCTTACGATGAAAGGGGTCAGAAACAACCTGCATTCTACGTTATTACGAGAAAAAATCTGCTGGCTACCTTTTCATTTTGATAGTACTACTGACAAAGGCCATTAAACAGGTCGGCCGGAACGTTGTGTGAACAACATAAACAACAAGAAAATGTTCCATCGCCCAAAAAACGTTGTCCGATATATCTGGTCAGGATTTTTCAAACCTTTTGGTCGCACCCCAGTTTGATTTTTATACAATTTACTCAGGACCCAAGGACAATTACAATCGCATACTACAATCACCTTCGTTTATATAAAAAGAATTAAAAAAAGGACAGCTCATAGGTATTTCAGCAGGCACAAAATCTGGTTTCTGTTGCCCCAAGATTGCACCGGCATTTAAGGGTTTCAGGCAGGGGGATCCAAACTACTTTGGTAATTCTTCCAAATATCAGGGTGAGTGTGCTTTTTCAATCCGATTGTTTCTGAACAATGATAGGAACAAACTTTGTTTTTTACTTCAATTAACAATGTAATTCTTATGGAGGAAGAGCTTTTTCAGAATTTAGCATTCAGAATCAAAAAACACAACTAAATACACGTGCTGTCAAATAATAATGAAATGTGGTTACTCTTGCGTGATGTTCTTTACTCTCAAAACCATGATAAGTATTTTATATATATATGTATATATATTAAATATATATGTTATAAATTGCTTATATTACATAGAAACTTATTTGAAATCATTGCCCATCGTTATCAAATTATTTGAATTTACTGTTTATATATGTTTTAGGTTTGGTTGATAGAGACTCTCCACACTGGTGGACTCACTATTTTTGTGTTCCTCGTATTACCAAGCTTGGATGCCATGCGTGGAGAAGCCCTGATGCTGGGAGGGGCAATCTTTCCTGCACTTCTAAAACTTTTCGACGGCGAATCGAAGTTAGGCAAGAGGTTCCACGTCGTTCTAACCGATGTCATTTCCTTCATCGTTCAACTGTCCGTACTCGTAATCTGGCCCTTTATTGAATGGCAGCGGGGGCGTCATCGGCTAGCCTACTTCATCCCGATCTCCCTCGTGCTCATATCTCTCGGCTGGTGGGAGAACTACATCAATCAGTTTTCCCATCTCGGAACCACCGTGACAACCCGACTCAAAGAGCTGAAACGTAACATACGGCGTATGCGAGCAAGGATTTATTTCTTGATTGCACCCTGGAAAGTGGTACTGACCATTGGTCTAGTGTCGGCAGCGGTTAGCGAAGGTGATCTCGGTTGCCTGAAGCTCATGTACTTCAAGGAGCCTGGTAACTACAGCTGTTCTCGTATGGTCAGTGAGAGTCTAAACGCAACGAAAGTGTTCTATCGAGACTTCAAGCACCCATATTGGATCGCTCTTGTACAAATTTCTTCTTGTTTTCTTTGTTTTGTGATCGCCAGAAATGCCTGTAAGATGATGCTGCAAGTTACAAGTTTCGCTATTCCTTTATCTTTGTCCCCAACCCTCATCATGGCGTTCTTCATCGGCAATTGTGAGGTTTGGCGAAAGGACCAGCTCTCCTCTTGGTTTGGAAAGCAATTTCTGTTTTGGACCTGCGACCTTCCGGGGACTACTTCTGGTTATCTCAAACCGGCTGTGTTACAGTTTTATTTCCCTGTTGTCATAGCCTGGTGGTTTTCCTATTTGTGGGTCACTGCTCATATCTGGTACCCGAGGGTCGAAAGGCTAGTTCAAACAGAAAGGTACGTTATTTTCTTTGATCTATTTTCTCTTTTAAATTATGAGAAGAAATATAGTAACAGTTTATATTTTTGTGGAATGATTAAACCTATCATATTAGTTTTGCATGAAGTATTGTAAATGTCAAGAAGGATGTGATTCCGGATCTCCACGGGAGCTTAATCTTTATCTCTTCTCTGGCGAGAGGGTGCGAGTTCAAATCTCACTAGGGACTTTCTCTTTATTTCTAATTCCCGCTGTTTGTGTGCTGCCGTAGAGTAACTACCCTCGTTCAGTTCTGATAAAGCAATTAAAAAATTAGAATGAAGGTGAATAGCAGTAAAAATATGAAAGAGAGATACTTATTATGATCATCTCATTCTATTGAATGTGTGTGTGTATGCTATATGAAAAACATAACAAAAAATCCTGCGTTGTAAGTGATTTTCTCTTGAATTCAAGTTTTGAATGATCATAAAATCTGGAGATATGTCAACTGAATGGCATAGATAGATCAATGGATAGATCAGACTGTCTTAGGTCGATAAATAGAAAGAATTATACATACATACTGCAAGATAGATACATACATATAAAAGACTAAATAGATAGATATGAACAGATATATATATATATATATATATATATATATATATATATAGATGTGTGTGTGTATAAATATATATATATATATACATTTATTTATACATATATATATGTATACATACATATATATATGTACGTGTATAAATATATATATATATATATATATATATATATATATTTATACATATATATATATACATACATATATATATATATATATATATATATATATATTTATATATTTATTGCGTCCTCCACAGACAGCTATTACGTTGTATTACAACTCTCCAGTGTGGCTATATATCATCCCATCCTGTACCACTTCGCTTCAGCCCCAGAGGCTGACATTTTACCCCTATCCTACGCAGAACACGAGGTTAGTAGGACCGAATTTGAGCGATACATTTACTTATGCACAATTCCCTATCCACCAGAGTGCTCCATTCCAAAGTTGGGAGAGCATTGCTATATAGCCTATAATGAACGAGTTGCCCTACTTAAAGAATCCTCAACCCTGAAAAAGGGAGTGTTAATTATAATAATAATTAATTCCTGAAACACCTTATTGAGGTTAAGAAAACTAAGATGAAGAGATTGTATAGATCATAAATTAACAAATACGTGAGTACACAAATAGCAAATGGAGATTAGAAGATTGTGCAACATTAACCTTACAGAGCATGTTCGTCTTTCAAATCTGTACTCAGAAGTCGGGCCTCTTGTTGGTCCCGAACATCGACAAGAACAGTGGTTCCCAATCAGGTAAAAACGAAGTCCATCAAATAATAACTCCTAATTATTTTCGCTTTCTCTCTTTGAGTCACGAATACAACTGTACAATTTAAATATGATCTAGTTTATATTATAGAATTTTTTTCCTCGTTATTCCTCGTTGCAACGTATTTGAATGGAAGGATCGGACTAGTAATATCATTGCCAAAAGGGGGAATAACTGAACCAATGATCTACAGCAAAACGTGCAACCATGTTGATCTCCATGTGACGCTATGAAATGACTGTTAGATGTGAACAGATTAAGTCTGACACTTAATGCTTATGTTAATATTTATCAAATGCATAGTAGCATAGCCTTGTTACCTGTCTCTCCAATTGATAAACTTAGATAATTGATTGGCAACGAAAGTATGCATGCACAGAAAGTGGAAACAAGCCCAGCCTAATCGAAAGTTCTTGTCAAATTCAACTGGTGACTTAAACGCATTTGCTATGCCACCAGTTAGGATATGAGAGTCGATAGTTTTTGCGATAATAAATATCTCCTTGAAATATGCCACCAGCGAAGCTGTTGGATAGATTAAATACTTTTAGGATCCCAGATTTCTTCAAAACCATGAAACGCGAACAGAGAAATCATGTAAAACGTCACTTCATGGGGATGGAGTGGGGGACAAGAAGATGTATTTTAAGGGGGCAGGGATACATCCAAAATATATCTTAGCGGCGACCCTCTCACCAGCGAAAAATAATACCATTTTTGTATATGAAAACATTTGGTCTGCATTAAATGAAACAATTTACATCACCATTATCCTTTACTGACAATAAAATTCAAACTTTCAAAGCCTCCACACTGATTCGGGGGAGGGCAGTTTGTAAATGCCCGTTTGTCCCCACCCTCAGTTGAAGCCCATGATCACATGAATCGATCACAATACATTAAAGAGTGAATAAGTGTGAGATATATATGCTAGACGACATTATTAAGCTTAAATGGCAATGGGTAGGCTATGTTGCGACGATATCAGACAACAACTAGACATTGCAACTCACAACGCGAATCACTTGAGACCATAAACGAAATTTTGGCCAGTAAAAAAATCTGGCATGATGATGAAAGTTTTGGCACTGTGACGCTCAGGAAAAAATGGATGACCTAAGGGAAGGTCCTAAGTCCAACAATGAACTTTAAACAGCAGATTTGTAGTTTGTGTGAATACAGGAGCACCTACCTTAGTGCGAATGGTCAACAAGTTTGTTTTACAGAACAAAACAGATTGGAAGCTTGTAGAGAGGATTTACGTAATGAAAGCTACATCGGAGAAAAGAATTACGTAAAAAAAAACGCCATAGCAAAGGGAAAAAAACGTTATTGTCAGTAGGCGTAAATCAAATTGGCGTAAAAACAAAATGAAAACTTAAAAACAGGATTTAAGTGATGAAATCTAAGCCGTAGGAGATAATTACGTAAAGAAATTTACATGGTTGGAGGGGAAAAAAAGCTCTATAGTGGACCACTTATGCGATTCACAATTAAGTAAAGAGACAAATATGAGGTTCAACGTTACGAAAAAATTTATTCTTGGTAAGTTATGTCACTAGATGTCACCGTTGTCGTAAGCTTGACAGACGACAAATGCACATTTATTATCTATCATAAGTGTAGATTATTATTATTCCCATCATCATCATCATTATCATCATCATCATCTTGCTGTTGTTTCTTACAAGTGTCATCGCTTATTCCATTGTTTATTTTCAGGCTATTTGTTCAAAATTTCTACTGTGACATTTTCCTGCAGCACTCTTTAACACTGAACCGACGCCGAGATGATAAAGACAGAGAAAAAACTACTCAGGTATTCCGGGAAAAAAAATTCAGATTCATGACCATGATGTTTCTTTTTTTTGTTTTTTTGGTTTTGTTCTTTTTGTTTTTTGTTTTTTTTGTTTGTTTTTTTTGAAAATTCAAAATACTTCCCAAATACGAATGGTTAGATAGACAAAATGGATAAAATTAAATAGAATAAAAACAATCGAAATGAGGAAATTCCTTGATGTGGTCAGATTTTTCAGGAGTATCTGACAGTTGATTATTTCATCATCATTATCATCAGCAACAGTCTCTTAGCATATTTTCTAAAGTTGTTCAGTTTGGCACGCCATCTCGTATTTTGTCGGTCACGGTTTCAAATGTGATCTCTGGGGATTTACGTATTGAGTCTTTATGTCTAGCGTTCTTGCAAACGGACCAGCCCATTGCCATTTGAATTTTCGATTGGATTTTATGATATCTTGGGCTCCTTGAGAATACCGGAGTTCAGCTTGCCTAAGGCACAAGGAACGCTTGGGCGGGTCCTGGTTATTGTTCATTTGAAGGCCTAAAGATAATTCTTGATGGGAAGTCCGATTTTTCATGGATATCTGATAGTTAAAAATGTACAGTAATTTGAAGGATAGCAAAGTTCAACTTGTTTGTTGGGCCATCCCTGATTCAAGAGCCTCATCATTAGATTGTTCTCCATAAAAAACAATAATGATATTCGTGAGTGCGCGCACTTTACAACAATATTTCCGACACGATTTTAGTTAGTACTGGAAGTTCCGAGAAAATAAAAACAATAAGAATTTAGAGTAACTTTTCATTGCATTTTTAACTGGAAATTTGAATTATAAAAACTTTAGTGCACTAAAACCTTTCCACAAAATTTGAGCTCTTCCATTTCAGTTCGCAATCAAAACACAAGTCATTCCTTCGTCTTGCTTGCCGACACAAAGTTTTAAAATCTTAACCCTACTGCCTTTGGACCTGACATTGCAAACGGTTAGAGAATATATTGAGTGCGATAAACGTAAATCTAATCAGTTAGCTCAAGTTGGTGCCTGCCAAGTAACCGACTCCGGTTCCCTCGCATTTTTCAAATCGTTCCTGTGGTCATTTAATTGACCCATAAGAACTCGAAATTTGTGGCAAGGTTTCACCCCATCTATAGTTTCACAGATAAAATTTCATTTCAAAATCTCAATGCAATAAAAATCTGAAATTTTTATCGTGCATTTTTTTCTGGAACACACCGTACCAGTTTAGGTATGTCATTAAAAATGACTGCAGTATTCAAAGAAAAATTGTAATTTGCAAAATGGTGTAAAGTAAACTTTCGAAAAGCAGGATATACCAGTACCTCATAGATAAAAATAGTTCACCCTTGCCACCAGAAATGGCAATATTCAAGAAATTTTGCAAAAGGAATCACGTAAAAGCTCAGAATATATAGAGAAACTGTTAAGCGAATTCAATTGAGAAAATGCAACGGCATTCAATTATTATTGTGTACAATCATCTTTCTCTTGCAAATAACAAGATAATGAAAGTCTTCTTAAGAAGGTGACTTTTGCGTGAAAATATAGGTTTTTCCCCTTTGCATGACAGACGGACCAACCAAACAACCGACACATAGCATATGTTATAATGTAGATAATATCACAGCATCATTTTTGTTCTTTCAGAAAAGCAAGCAATTTGAATTTCCGACGTTTTCCTCGATACTACCTCCTATTGACCTTTTGTGCAGCTATAGCTCTATGAGGACCGACACGACTCCCATGATCTTTGTATGTGCGACCATGTGGCATGAAACAGAGAAAGAGACAATCAACATACTTACTTCTATATTCAGGTACGCAGTCGACAACAACACGGGGCGTAGACTACTACTGAGACACACAGCATGTGCTACCGGGTCGCATGGAAACAATATGATTTCTTTATGAAATGAAAAAAATATTCACGTCCTTGGAGTTTAGTATCAAATTACTTAGATTAATAAATTGAAGATATTAGTCACTTAAAAGTGACCTATAGTTGATTAACAACCACTCCGTTGGTTGGCCTGCAATTATATAATCAGCATTAATCAGGAGACAGTCAAAATCTGCATATCTTAAGATTTTGAATTATCAACTGTCTATACACAAAGTTACTACAAATCCAATGTATTATAAGTACTTGTTCGAATCAATCGCTTCTTGTCCGGAAGGAGTTAATAGTATGACTCTCTTCTGTCATGTACGCAGTATCACCTTCTTTGGATGGAGAGTGGTTCAATTTCAATTACTTGGACTCCCCAATAGGTTTTCAGTCTTTAGTCTGCAAAACTGATCCTGCGGCTAGTGCTAGATTTTTTTTTTGGGGGGGGGGTCGGGGGTGACCATCCACACATTTTCAGTGATCTACAAACGGCCCGAGAAATAGATCATTCATCGATTACTCTATTTTTCCAATTTTATGATTGATCACCCCCAACAGCATGCTGCCAAAAATATATTCTATTCTATTGAATGACTTACCGGAACTGTGTCATTCTCAATCATCAACATCATTATCATCCTTTTCTCGTCTGTCGTTGGACATGGACCTT
>OY735206.1:27416709-27424209 GCA_963457665.1 Thysanoteuthis rhombus
GTCAATATAGGTTTGTCCAGTTTTTGAGTGAGTCTATCCGTCTATTTATGCATATGTTGCGAGCACAGGCAGCTCAAATGGATGTAGACAACTGTAAATTAACATTTACCTCACTGTATGTTTTGAAAAATGTTTGCTTTCTAAAAAAGGATTGAATTGACAATTTACAATCATCATCATCATCATCATCATCCGTCTTTCATTGTCCGTTGTTGGACATAGATCCTTCCCAGGATCCGCCACATTTCTCTATCATGGGCGTCACGGAGCAAGAACTTTCTGAATTTGTCTGGTTCATCCTTCCATCTTGTATTCTGTCATGTTGTGAGCGCTGATGTCCATCAGTTGTCTGCCATTCTTGCAACAGGACCTACCTATTGCCATTTAAGTTTTTCTAATAGATTCTGTGATATCTTGAACTGTTTTCTTCCTGATATACTGTGCTGTCTTGTGATCTCTCCATTCGAGGTTCAGCATAATTCTCTTATGCTCGTGTTGCATGCTTCTCGGTCAGCTGCTTCCTCGATTAAATGATTTAATCTGACCTTAAATATAAGCTTTTTTTTCCTTCAAAGTGATTGGCAACTGTTGATTGCAAAGCCAATGTAAACAATGTTGCTTGCTAAGCAAGAGGTCCAGAAGCATACAGGTTATCAAAGTAAAAGGAATGGGAAAACACCCTATCGCCTAAGAGTCCGCGCAAGTCCAGGCAAGTCTAATCAGATAATGTATTGATTAGCACACCCGGGTTCAATTCCCGGTATGAATGAAAAGTGAGAAAGACTCTTCATTAGCAAAAAAATCGCTGTGCACCAAGTAGCTAATTCAGTACACTCTTGGACTTACATTCCGCTGAGTGGGTTGTATGTTGTCAGAATGTCAACTAAAAAACGTTTGATTTTTCCCAGATATGGAGGCCATCGAATGTCAAAGGTCAAAAGTAATTGAGAGGAAAGGGAGTAAAAGCCACGGCTCTTACACTTTGATCATCTGTGCACTGGCACCTTATATGTATATATCAAACTACTACTAGGCGATGAACAAGGTTCAGTGGCATCACTCACTTCTAACCTAGACTAGTCTGACTTGTCAGAGTGATAAGAGAAGGTTGGTTTAGCAGATTGAAAAATGATTGGTCAGACGGTGTTGATAAGCACAAGCACTGGGAAGCAATGTTATCAATGGCCTCGATAAGATTATCGAGGGTCACAGAAGCATTTGGTGATGTTTTCAAAAGAATAATTATGTAACTAGCGTTCTTTATTTATCTGTATACTAAAATAGGTTTGCAAACAAAGATATCAAAGGATTGTAACAAATAACGCTGACGCTGGCCATGTTGCAAGAATGGCAGACAATCGATGGACATCGCGACTCACAACATGGATCCCCCGAGACCACATGCGCAACCGAGGCCGGCAAAATGTTAGATGGAGAGACGAGCTAGACAAGTTCAGGAAGTACTGGCTCCGTGACGCCCATGATAGGGAAGTGAGGCAAATCCTGAGGAAGGTCTATGTCCAACGACGGACCCTAAAAGACTGATGATGATGATGATGATGATGATGATGATGATGATGATGATGATGATGCGGCTGCTGTTGTTACCAACGTATTAATGGGCAAATGAAAGCAGAAAACATGACGATTTAAAACTTTATTTCATTAAATTTGGTTGAAAGAGATATAAATCAACGTTAGGGTTAGTTTTAGGTGTTAAGGTTGGTTTTAAGCCTCGGGTTAGTTTTAATTTTGAATTAATTTTTATTATTGGTTGCTAGAATATATTCTCCTTATTTTATGATTATGAAAAAAAAAATTTGATTGTTTTTGTTGTCATTTGCAACACAACCCGTAAATCAAACCCGACCGTAAACATAAATTATATCCTTTATTTAATAAAATACAGATTTGAATGGTCAAGTTTTTTGCTTTTATTTATTCCTTGATACTTTAGTAGTAGCAGCTGCCTAATTCAGCGTTATTTGTTACCTCCCTTAGATATTTATTTTGCGAACCGATAACAAACCTTCACAGAATATTTTTTCTCTTTGATGCTAACTATCAATTAGCTCTATCCAATTCACTAATTTTTTTAAAAATTTCGTTTTCATTACGCTTTCATCATCATTGTCATTGTCCGTCGTTTGAAATAGACCTTCCCCAGGATCTGCCATATTTCTCTATCATGGACGTCGCGGAGACAGTATTTTCTGAATTGGTTTGGTTCATCTCTTCATCTTGTATTTAGTCTGCCTTGGTTTCGCATGTGGTCTCTGGGAATCCATGTTGTAGTCCTGATGTCCATCAGTTGTCTGCCATTCTTGCAACGTGACCTGCCCATTGCCATTTAAGTTTTCTGATAGATTCTAGGATATCTCGGACTCCCATTTTCTTCTTGATATACTGTGATGTCTTGTGAGATTGAGCATAATTCTCTCATGCGCGTGTTGCATGCTTCTCAGTTTGTGGGTCTGTCTCTTGGTTAGATTCCATGTTTCAGCTCCATAAGTGACTATCACGAGGATGGATTGGTTGTATACTCTTCTTTTTAGGATTATTGGGATCTTCTTGCTTTTGAAGGTTGAGCTTGCTCTACCGAAGGCTTGCCATCCTAGTGTGATTCTTTGCTTGATTTTTTTTTTTAGGATTTCATAGAGATTCGCAGTCCTAAGCAGATGTAGTGGTCCTCTTTCCCTAGTTTTGCATCATCGATTTTGACAGTTATGTTCATATTCTAAATCTGATTGTTGCACATGATTTTTGTTTAACATAAGTTCATATATAAGCTGACTATTTCACTTTTTTCGTTCAGTTCATCTAGCATTAGTTGGAGGTCGTGTAGGTTATCTGCAAAAAAGATGATGTCGTCTGCAAAACTGAGGTTGCTCAGATATTTGCTGTCTATTTTGATTCCTCAATTCTCCCAGTTCAGGTTTCGGGATATCATCACGAGGTAGGCTATAAAGAGTTTAAGGTGAGCTGGTATCATCTTTCCTTACTCTTTTTTGGAACTAGAAGGGTTCTGATTAGTCTGATAAAAGAGTTGTTGTGGTTGTATATACGTTGCAGTACTCCGACGTATGCAAAGTCTATACCCTGTAGCCTCCTAGAAGTCCATAAATGCTACAGCGAGTGGAATTTTGTATTGTGTTGCTTGCTCTGCCAGCTGATTTATCGGATGGTCGAGTAGCTTCTTCTAAACACAGCCTGTTCCCGTTGTTGGTTTTCATCTAGTGGTCCAGTGGTCCGGTTAGTAATTGATTTTTGTGAAAAGTTTATAGATGTATTTGAGAAGGCGTATAGGCCTGTTGAGGTTTGGGGGTGTTTTCATGTAGAAGCTTTATTATTACCGTGTTCAAATTTTTCGGAACTTTAATCTGTTTCAGACACAAGTTGAATAGAATAGAAATTTTTTTTTTTTTTTTTGACGATCTTACCAGCTTCTAGAGACAACGTAAATAGAATAAACGATTAAAAAAAATGGGGTGGCTGCTAACCAGAATTTCTTTCTACTTCAACTCTAAATTTTCATTTTTGCTCACTCATGGTTAACATCTGCTCAAATTTGTTTCTTTCGACGCGGATAATTTTATCAAAACGAATGGATGTTTTATCCAAATAAGCTAATTCATTCAGTTGGAGTAGTTAATTCGGGCCTTTGCATTACCAACAGGTGTTTAGCAACGCTACTTATCTATATATATGTATATGTATATATGTATATATATATATGTATGTATATATGTATATATATATGTATATATATATATGTATATATATATATATGTATATATATATATATGTATATATATATGTATATATATATATGCATATATATATGTATATATATATATATATGTATATATATATATATATATATATATATTCATATATATATATGTATATATATGTATGCGTATATATATATACATATATATATATATATATATATATATATATATATATAACAGACTACTTAAAGAGATTTTTTTTTGCTAGGTGATGTATATGTACTATTTCCTGGGTTATCGCCTCATCACTCAGCCGATGAATGCACGTCGCAAACAAACTATTGCTGACCACACCTTCCTTCTGGCCCTTGATGGGGATGTAGACTTCAAACCGGCAGCGCTTCAGCTCCTTGTCGACAGGATGAAGAAAAGTGACAAAGTGGCAGCGGCTTGCGGTAGAATCCACCCAAAAGGATCAGGTAAGAAAAAACGCGACCCTCCACAACATTCTATTCAAGTAGAGCTGTCGTCTAAATAGGTTCAACTCTTTCTATTCCCTCAAACTGCTTTGCAAGGTTCTTGGAGACTGGACTCAGATATCTGACAACTATTCTGCACTAATGTCACCTTCATATCCCACAACTCCTTCAGCTCCCTGGCAAGATCCAGATACGTATTCAACTTTCCACTCTCTTTCAGCTCTACCCTGTGCTCTGCTAAATTCGCAATCTGACAAGTTATTTTCTTCTTATTCCCTGTAACTAAATCCTGTCTTCTGGCCTGGATTGTGTGATCAACTTGAATCTCAAAGTTTCAGAGGATTTTATGTTTCATTCTCTAGAAAAGATTCTTGTCTGTGTATGTAACTTTAGTTTGTATTGTCGAGATTCAGTCTCTTGCACACTTCCCAGAGGACAAACTTTTCCATCCAGTCACGATTGTCCTCTTTTGTTCATTATTTGAAGCGAAACCATCACCCTAAACAGACAATATGGGTTGTTACAGCCTTTAATAGATTCTGATTGGTTAACTGGCAATATATATCACACGTACAGGCGGTCCAAACGAAGCTAGAAGACTATTTGAATATTTACTTATTATTTCTAAAAAAGTTTTTTTTCAATCCCTATTAGTTTTATGGGGGTCAATTTACAATTAAAATTTGCGCTAAATTGGTTCTCTAGTTTGTGTCCAGTAGCGTTCACACTTTTTTTAATTAAGGATTTTTTAGTGATTCAACAAAATGCAAGGAAGGTTTTTAATTCATTACACTCCTTTTCCGGTAACTGTTTCTATTGAGTGGCTAACCAGACCTTATCATTGTTATTATTATCATAATTACTTGCATTTTCACACTTGTTGCCTGGTGGTCGCCGCTGGAGACTAAATCATTTAAAGTCTCCCCATGTCTCCAGTCATCCTCTTCACACTCTCAGAGTCAACGGCAGTGCTGCGAATTACGGTTTCATACCAGTTGGCTGGTGGTTATCGCTGGTGGCTGAATGACAGTATGTCTCCTCAGGTCTCAAGCCCTCCTCTCATATCGTCCTCACTTGTCACAGCAGTGCAGTGATTACTGCTGTCTCCACCATGCCTTTTTTTTCAGCTGTCCTTAGCTGTCAGGCCATTGGTAACAGTTGGGGGTCATCTTCCCTTTTCACTTTTCTTTCTTTTCTTTCCCTATGCCATTCGTTTGCCTGTACCCAATGGGTACAAACACGCACATAGAATAAGAATATTATAATAAAAAGACAAAAAGAAAACATTTAAACAAATAGAAAATTCAAGATGATAATTACATATAGTAGTAGTAGTAGTAGTATTTGCAATCTCACACCAGTTGCCTGGAGGTTGCTGCTGGAGGTTGAGTGACAGCAAGTCTCCAGCCCATCTCTCCTTGTTCTCATAGGCCACAGTAATACTGCGTTTTACAGTTTCACACCGGTTGCTCAGCGGTCATTGCTGAAGGCTGAGTGACAATAAGTCTCTTCAGGTCTTCAGCCAACATCTCTTCTCTCCTTCGCCTATCATGCCAGTGCTATGGTTCACATTTCTGCTTTCATTTCCCATTTATTATTATTATTATTATTATTATTATTATTATTATTATTATTATTATTATTATTATTGCAGGTCCGATGCTGTGGTATCAAAAATTTGAATACGCCATCAGCCATTGGCTCCAAAAATCAACAGAGCATATGATTGGGTGTGTCCTTTGCAGTCCCGGGTGCTTCAGTCTCTTCCGGGGATCTGCCTTGATGGACGATAATGTGATGCGTAAATATGCAATTCCACCAACAGAGCCCCGACATTATGTTCAGTATGATCAGGGTAAGGATTTATGGTGGAAAAAAAGGCTGAATGGGACGATAAACTCGGTAAGAAAAGACCAGTAATAAGATGGAAAAACGAAGTAAAAAAGTTTGCTAGTAAGACATTACTGAGTTTAGCATTATTACTATCGGCATGGGAAGAGGTGAGAAAGAACTTTGTTTAGCAGTGGATATAACAGTTGATTTATATATATAACCGATGGACATCACGAAGACAACCGATGGACATCACGACTCACAACATGGATCCCCTGAGACCACATGCGCAACCGAGGCCGGCAGAATATTAGATGGAGAGACAAGCTAGAGAAGTTCAGGAAGTACTGGCTCCGCGACGCCCATGATAGAGAAGTGTGGCAAATCCTGGAGAAGGTCTATGTCCAACGACGGACGTTAAAAGACTGATGATGATGATGATGATGATGATGATGATATATATATATATATATATATATATATATATATATATGAGAGAGAGAGAGAGAGATTCGCAAAAAAATCACTACTTCGTAGTGACTCCGAGTTTCATGCCAGTGCAATCGTCAGACGGTTAAATACTCCTGTGTCTCGTTTAGCATCATCCACTATAAGTCCAGTGCTAGATAAAGGCCTTTCCAATTTCCTTCCATCATGACCGTGGTTGCGCTACCTCTGCCATGTCTTACTGGCAAACCTTTCTATTTCAATCCTCCATCTTATATCTGGTCTTTTCCCACTGCGTTCTTTGTCCAATGGAAACGAATCACTTAAGCCTTTTTGTCCATCTTTAGTCATTCTTCCTTGCTAAGTATCTAGTCTATCTCCATGTTTTGCCTGATTATTTGTATGATTTACTGAACCTGATTCTTCCCTCGGATAAATGTTGATCTTTTTCTGTCTCTCGGAGGTATCTCTAGCATGGCTCTTTCTATGGCTCTCTGTGTGAGTCTATGTTGTTTCTCAGTTCATTTTAATAATTTCGCATCCATAATTCATAACTGGTGCATTCACAGCTTATAGAGATATATTGTAGAGTACCTCCCCAGTGTGCCTAAAACGTAAAGTTACATAATCATCCTTTCAAAAAGATTTTCAAATATTCCTGCAACTCCATAAAATCCAATTACTCCTAAAAAGAAGAGAATACAATCATTGCATCCTTCCGAAAGTCAGCGATAGAGCTAAAATATGGACCTAACCATAAGATTGACTCTCAAACTGATGACCATGCAGAGAGTACTGAAAATAACATGCTGAACATCATTCAAAAAATGAGAGACAAGGTTGATCAATGAAAAAGTTATTTCTTTCGCCTTTTGTTGGGCAGTGATCATCAGAAAGACTGAATTTTCAAAGATCAAGCGTGTATATTGCTGGAAACAGAATAGTGATCAATTTAGCGTAAGCTTACTTTGCAAATTACAAACCCCTAATAAAAATGTACCCTGGAG
>OY735206.1:27429209-27481709 GCA_963457665.1 Thysanoteuthis rhombus
AAACCGCTTCAACGCAATTGAAATCAAAGGGCTGGAGGGACAATAAATGGTTTGCATTCCTTAATCGAAAGATGGGGTCCCAACCAACTGCCCCTCACGAGACTAGTGATTACACCCTCTCGTTTGGCAACCTTTTCAAATGTATGTGTTGTCCGAAGACAACTGTCGATACTGACCAGGTCAAAATGGACGCAATCATCGATAAATTGGAACAGATTGAACGATCGATTCACACCCTTGACTCTGAAGTGACGGATTGTGTGAGCATCGGAGAGGAGGTATCGATACCCGATGGGGACCCGTTTTCAAAAAATTTCAAGACTGGTCAAAGCGCAAAATTGACAAAGGAAATCGAAACAAAAGAATTCCAGGATGAAACAGAAAGGGATTCAGACAGAAATGCTGGCTTTGCAAGTTTGGAAGCCGAGGCCAATGGTCAGTATGCCCCACAATGGTTCTTAAAAAATTTCAGTGTCATTCACCCGCAAGTCTCTGTTTTCTTTTAAATGTTCACCCACAACTAAATTTCCTCTTGACTATTTTCATCTAATACTTCATTGTGTATAATTTCATACATTATTCATTTTGTATTATGAGCAAAAATTATAGATTAATTCAGTTCTTAAGTGTAAATTCGTTCTTGCTGTAGAAACATCTGGAAATGAGGCAATGAATACTAGAAGCGACAAAAAGTAACACAGAAAAAGTATTAGAATTTTTGTCGTTTATAGCAAAGAACTCTCTTAGAACTTTGATATTTATAAATACTCTTTTGTAATTGATCTTATTTATTACCTATATTTATTCTTCAAGTATAGAAAAATATAAGTATCTGAGTAAATTGATGTATTCGAACTTCATGTTTCATTCAATCTCTATTGCCACCTTTAGTTTCACTCAGCGCCAAAATGATCTAATATCATTTATCTTCAATAATTTATCTACGGATACAATTCACCTCCGAGGACATATAACGGTAATATAACTAATATGGACAATTTTAACTTTTAAAAAGGCAATTATAAATATTCAAAAAGAAATATTTTGATTATTCCATGTTTGTTCTAAAAATATTCAATTTCTTCAAGCCAAAAGGGTGTAGTTTAAATCAAGGGCGTTAAGTTTTGAAGTTTAAAAATTGAACGTCTTTGAGTTTTATTACTTATACTTCCAGTACTTCTGAGAGTCTCTAGCTCTTTTAGATGAATTACTGAAGATCAATTTATATAGAGATTCTCTTTTGAAATGATCTCCCGTCATTACACTGTTAATGTATCACTTGGGTTAGACAACATAAATAAAAGAAAGCAAGAAAGAAAATGAGATGCTACAGGAATCGAACCCACAACCGATAAGGGGAGCCATTCCGATGTAGCTTTGTTCTTACTGGCTTACGCGGACTAATATTGATACAGCTACCCTATCAGTCGTAGGTTCGATCCTTGCTGCAGCCTCATTTTCTTTAATTGTTTATACTATTTACTTTGTCTAAGTCAAGTGATACATTAACTGTGTAATGATGGCAGATCATTTTAAATAATAGTTCCTATTAAGAAAAACAAAACAATGCAATTTATAATCATTCCGTCGGATCATATATATCCATTTATTATCACACACACACACACACACACACATATATATATATATATATATATATATATATATATATATATATATGAAAAGCTTTTTGAAACGGTAAAATTGTTGAGCCCTTTCTAAATTCTTCTTTGTTTTATATTTTTCCGGCAGATTACTTTCCAACGACGCCAACATTGTCAGCAAACACCGGTGGAAAAAGACTGTGGCAGCAGGACGCTGATCTTCACACTAACAAGGTACGGTGCATCAATCAAGGCGAATGGGAATTTTGGGATGGCCTGATCACCAAATACCTGCACCCAATCGATAAAGATGAGGCCAAACAGGCTAAGATCGAAGAGGAATTACTTCTCCTTCGAAACCAAGTGTGTCTGTTCTTTTTCATCATCAACGGTCTTTTCATAGTGGTTATCTTCACACTTCAGTTGATTAACTCTAAGAGCCAGGGTAAAGGCTTGGCTATCCCTTTGCCTTGTAAATCAAGAAGCGGTGTTCAGCTGACCATTGAACCTATTTCATTACTTTTTATGATCATCTTCGGCCTTGCGTTGAGCATTCAGTTTCTTGCAATGGTCTTTCATCGCCTGGGGACGCTCCATCATATCATTGCATCAACAGACATCAACTGCTTACGTTTGAATCAGAAGGAAATGACGTCCATGGATATCCAAAGTAAGATCCAGCTAGTTCGAGAATTACAAGGTGAGAGTTATTGTCTAATATTTCGGTTAACGTTACCTTTCACGGCGTAAATTTGGGGAGGGATTTTATTGAGACGGACAAAATAAAAAATTAGATTCCTAGATATGGCACACCATTTTTCATATCTTTCCTCAAACTGGCAAGATAGTTTTCAAAAACTGAATCTATTAAACTATTTGCTTTTCTTACTAATAGAGTTTCATATATTTGAAAAAAAGTTGGTTGGTCATGTGCAAAATAGCACTAGTGCAAAAAGTTTTAAATGATCTTAATATGTTTTGAAATCACATGAGTTGACAAGGAAATTTTGGAATTGTCTGATAGAATTTTAAAGAGAAGCTGAAGTGTACATTGTGTTGAATTGTAAAAATTCTTCCTATTTATGTACATTTAATAGTCATTTTATGAATTCTATATTTATTTCTTAAGTTGGCGTATAAATATCGTTTATTATTGGAGGTGCCAAAATAGACATAATGAAATAATGAATAATGAATAAATGAATAAATAAATATTAAGCCTCAGTCTTACGGAGTGGAGCATACTAGTTAAACGTAGCATACAAAGGCCCAAAAATGTATAACTATATGACACATTGATTAGATATTTGCACGATAGTGAAATTAAATGCCACTAATTTCTTCTTTATCAGAATATTGTGCACCATCACTTCGTTTACGTACGACGGAAACGGTGCATCTGACCTATTGTACTGCCATCGTAATTTGTTCCTGAGGCACAGCTAGAGTTTTCCGATAGTTTAGGAGTCCGATAAAGAACAAATCAATTGATTTTTAATCCATTAGTTCGTATAATTTCAACGTGTTGTATAGTTATACTTTTTGAGGCTTTTATATGCTGTGTTGTTCAACAACCATATTTTACATTCGAAGGACCAAGGATTATCATTAGTTCTAATTTACGACGTGAAAGGTAACATGTACTTGTACTTGTTCAATCTTTATTTGTTTCTCCAGTAGTAGTAGCAGTAGTGGTAGTAGTAGTAGTAGTAGTAGTAGTAGTAGTAGTAGTAGTAGCCGTATGAATCTTAATTCATCTGAACTTTTTCAAATTGAATATTTTCATTATCATCGATTTTTGACGAGTATTCCTTTCATCTTATTTAATTTTTAACGAGATTTTACACTCTACGACCGATTATTTGGCAGCAAAAATGATAAAGAATAAGCTTTCAACGAGATCTGGACTCTCTTCAAAAGGGGACTGACTTAATAGGAATAAGCTCCCATGGTTAGGCCGCGAAAACTTAACCCAGTATAATGGTACAAACTAACCATATAGCTACATTATTTCTCCAATTTTTACTATCACACCGTATTGTTTGTTTTTATTATTATTATAATGATAATAATAATAATAATAATAATAATAATAATAATAATAATAATAATAATAATAATAATAATAATAATAGACAAACAAACTAGAAGTAGTTGATATAATAGGCTTAAGTTGTCGGAATTTTTCCGTTGAAGCAATGTCATAAATGATTTTCACCTTTCTTTTCCATCTCAAGGTGAGGATCGTGACGACGACGATACTAAATCAGTAGTTTCCACTGCGACTCTCGATAGCGTCGACGAAGACAGCTTGGCGGATGAAATGCCAAGGATTAAGCGACGAAAGACGGTCATGAAAATAGTCCACAACAAAAAGTTGAACCAAGACACCAGCAACGATCTGGGACACAAATTTGTCCTCAACTTCATGAAACTTGCCGACGATCTGCGCCAGACAGAAAGCGATGATGAGGTCACTGGATCGGATGAAAAATCCCGTAAAAGAAGATCTTTGAGAAGGAACAAAAGTCGAAAAGCTAATCCCAAAGGATCCTTGAAACTAAAGAAGAAGCAATCATTATATGCCCTCGCAAAACTGAAGGACGATAAAGAAGCTGTCTTGAGCAAAGCTGAGTTCATTGGAGAGAAGTGGAAAATAGCAAAACAAAAACAGCATCAGACCCAGAAACAAACATCAAGCTTGGTACGTGAGGATGATTCTGGAAAAAGTCAGGTTAACAGAACTACTGGTAAAATCAGCGACCGACTGACTAACCAGCAACAGAAAGCGCTGGACAGTACACATGAAACTTTGAAAAGAAAGGAAGACACAGAAAATATTGGCACTGAGCCTTCAGCGAAAGCTGGGAATCAGAATAGTGTAAACAAAGTAGATGGATGTAGTCCTTTTATTCTGGTGACGAGCCCTAGTCTTGACCATACAGAGACCAGCAATGGAGAGCAAAGCCAGACAAGTACGCTTGATTCAGGCTCTGTCCATGATGGGGGAGACCGTCGAATGACCAAAAGTTTGCTTGATGAAAGTGGATTAAGCGATATCGATCAGACATACAGCGATATACAATTGATCAATCATTATTTTGAAGGTATTGACGCAGCTTCGTCTGAATCGAACCCCTCTGACGAGGAGGAAGGCCTGAATTTATCTGAAGAGATTTCTTCCCTATAGAGTAGAGATACCGAAAGGTGTGCACTACGCCCCAGCCCCTGGAGGCTCTAAAAGACTTAAAGGGAACACAGGAAGGCATAAGGAGTGAGGAAGCAAGGAGTAAGGAGTACAATTTTTATTTTCGATGAAACATTTTGACTGCCTTTTGGGTGGTACACAGGTGAAAGCTTTAATAGGGGGTAGTGCAAAAAACGTTTGGAAAACACTGCAATCGAGTTTGGTAGTGGGATGTGGAATATAGTGCACACCATTCATTTCGGACTTCCTTTTACCTTCATATTGATTTTTTAGTCGTAATAATAAAAACAAAAGGAAGAAATGATAAAAAAAAATTGTCAACAGAACACTATTATACACCAACGTTAAATGCAATGTTTAACTATATATTTCATATATGCTGGGATGACGTCACGAGTCACCTAGAAAAGAATAAGGAACAAATAATAAGCTCTCGTTGAGAAAGCAAAAAACTCCCAGCACTCTTTTTTGAAAACTAAAGAATGAATACACAGTTATATATATATACATATATATATATATGTATATATTTATGTATATATATATATATATATATATATGCATATATATGTGTGTGTGTGTGAAAAATGTGCATATATATATATTCATATATATATATATATATATATATATATATATATATATATATATACATATATATATTATATATATATATACATATATATATTATATATATGTATATATATATACATATATATATTATATATATTTATTTATATATATATTTATATGTATATACGAATGTATATATGAAATATATATATATATATATCATACAATATCAACAAAGTATCGAGGAAACAGGAAAAAACACTTTGAAATTACGTTAGATGCATTGACGGATATTTGCAAATGGGTGACTGAAGCGACACAAAATAAGCTATTGAAAAAGTTTTTTGATGCTTAATGTTTAAATATATATATATATATATATATATATATATATATATATATATATATATATATATATATATATATATATATATATGAGAGAGAGATAAAGAGTAGAATTAATAACATAATCTGAAGCGACTCGAACCACCATCTCTCTTTTCACTTCTCCAGTTTTGAAGACGGTGGGCATCAGCCCTATCCCCGGTTCAATAATCACTTTCCCTTCCATCTTACTCTTTAGAGGAGAGGAATTGAGTACCAATTTTTATTCGTATAACAGTATTAATCGGCCAGGGATTGATCCCCAGGTGGTATTCCTATAGGGTCACCCTTCCAGGATTGGCGTCGATTAATTTCCGTGATTTAATGAGAACTGGTGTTCCCAGCGCGATTTTATCGTACTATCCGACTAATAAATTTTTTCCATCAATTGTTTTCGTTGTTTGTTTGTGTGTTTTGATTTATTGGTTTTGTTGTTTTTATATGTGCTTTTCTTTTAAATGAAAATGATACGGGTATAGAGTATGCTTAATAGTTGTGACGATGTCTTATAAAGTTATCTGTTGAAATGGAAATTTTCGCGGGACAGTGTTTCGATCGGACTCTCTTGACTGCTGTAGGCAAGGTGGGTTATAGGGAGTATTCAAGTTTACATTTTAAAATCAATCTGCTACCAGGGAAATAATAGATTCTCTATTAACTTTCGTAATTCGGGACGAAATTCGCAAAAAGTCATTGAAATCTAAAAATATGTGCACTAAATATTTTTTCAACGCAAACAAAGAGAAAACTTTTCAAATATCGTATCACAAGATACTATTTTAGAATACAATATTAAATGAAATACAATTTGTTCTTTTAATCATATGAAATTTCACAGCAAACACGATTTTTGATAAGTAATGAAGGTTTTATTATTAACTAACATATTAGAATTAAAATACAATTTGTCTTGTTTTAATTGATGTAAAATTTCACAGCAAACACGATTTTTAATAAGTAATAAAGGGTTTATAATTGACTAACATATTAGGATTAAAATACAATTTGTCCTGTTTTAATTGATTTAAAATTTCACAGCAAACACGATTTTTTCATAAATAATAATGGGTTTATTATTAAGTAACATATACCAGTCAGAATAACGAAGTTACTTATGTATGGATCTGAAGTAACGGGCTATAAGTTATTCTGTTAGGTAATTTATTTTCAATAATTCAAGTACCCTAGTTTTAAGGGGGTTTTCTTACAATTCTCATCTCAACTCAGGCTGATTCAATATCTGATCCTACAATAATGGAGCAAGCAGCGAGGATGGGGTATAGATGATAAGCCTTCAATCAGTTTTCATCTAAGAAACCATTTCATCAGTTTTATTCTAGGGAATACTTTTCTGCTATCAAAATAACAAGCAATGCAGGGATTCTTAACATTGTGTTTTCCCGAAAGGCACTTTCGAAAAACACTCTTGATCTTAGAGTGCTAAGATTGCACCCTAAGATCAAGTCAAATAATTCTTCCAAAAATCTCAGATTTGCTGACGACATGGTTTTTTTTTTTTTGCACGGTCCACAAGTAAAGCTTGACGGACTGGGCGAAGAGAGCAAGAAAGTAAGCCTCCAAATGAGCTTTCGGTAAAGTAAGTTCCACCTTTAAGAACCAGAAAATCCTATTAGTCTTGAAAAGAAAGGTCTACAACGAATGCATCCCCCTGATAGTCACCTATGGAGCTGAAACATGGAACGTAAACGTCCATGATAGAGAGGTCTGGTGACAGACGCAAAAATACTGATGCTGATGATGATGAATAATAGGATCCACTGGGATGGTTATTATGCCTGCCTCTCAGACTTATCCTGCGTCCGGTTTCCGATAAATGAAATAAACTTTGAGAACCTTAAGTGTCCTTACTCCCTTCACCCTTGGATATATAAGCAGCAACTGGGAGGCAGAGGTGGATCTATGTCTTCCCCAACGACACTTGTACAAAGTGGATACTGTCTCAGCCTATCGTGCCCATTGACCGCTCCATTAAACGCTTGGCCACCCTGTATAAAGGCAAACCTAAAGGAGGGTGCTATTTCAAAAACACTTCCAGCGTCTCAAATGGAGCGGGTGTACCTAAAAGCTTTGTAAATTGTAGTTTACTTTCTACATCTCTATTGACATTATGGAATCAGATTAAAATCAACCAAGCGAACAGATAAGCTTCAGAAGTGGCTATTCAAAAATTGAATACCTTCACACAATATATCAACTAATCGAAAGGTCATTAGAATACGACAAACTATTTTGTTTAGCCATTGTAGATTATAAGAAAGCGTTCGACACGGTAGAACATACGGCAGTCTTCAACACAATGCGAGAACAGGAAAAACATACCAGTCATTCAGGACATGAACGGAAAAGTCAATAAAATGATAAGATTAAATGATTACGGATTATAGGGATTGTAGTACGTTACTTTTGTTACTGGGACAATAAGGCACTGCTCTGTCTTGCATTTTTATCTTATCAGTAGACAACTTCATTTCCAGGACAACCAATGACGCTAACATTAAGCTATTAATCTATCAAAGTGGGAAGCCGGAATAGATTCATTGGACACATATCCAATGTCCTGAACAATGGATACGGTCATGGGTAGTTTGAAGAATGCGAAGAAAAGGTTAAGATCTTTTACAAAAGTAAGTTCTCTATTTTCTTACCGTATTTCTTCAATTTTAATTTTCGGATAACATTTGTCTGTCTGCACCCCTTTTGAAAATTGAGTAAACATTCTTACTCAGCGAAATTCGGTATGTGTAATTACAAGGGTAAGAATTTGAACTGTTTGTTTTTTCGAAAAATAAGAAGGATTTTAAGCGTTTTAGATGGGGTCCTATTTACATGTAACTAGAATGTGAACCTGTACCCTTACTTCCCGTTCAATATACATATAAAGATTATTTTTCTCTTCTATTACACGGTGAAACGTTTTGAGAAAAAAAAATTTAGTAATACATGTAATTTTCTAAATGATTATATTCAAAAAATATTCAAACGTCAATTACTCCCTTGAAACATTGCTTTTGCGACCAGGACAATGATAATTTGAAATTTAGTCATTTTCATTTGGACAACGAGACAATCACATAACGTGAGAAAAACAATTATATACCAATATCACTGTCCTGGTGGTAAAAGCAAAGTTTGAAGTAAATAATAGCCATTTGCTATATGCTTTTACATGAAATAAACTAAAAAAATATCACTCACAACCCAGGGAAAAAATATGTTCCATTGTGTTATTGATAATAAAACATTGGCCCTATCTGCTGTATATATAATAAAGTACCAACGTGTGTGTGTGTGTACGTATGTGTGTGTACGTGTGTGTGTGTGTGTGTGTGTGTGTGTTCCTAGATGAGAACTACCCATTGGAGAACAGAAACAAAAGCATGTCTGAACTCAGCAGTTCTTGAATTAACTGTAGTACACACCTGTTAGTCGAATTTCGCCCGAAGAAAATTGTCGATTGCTATGGGATGTCTGTCTGCCCTCTCTGAATAAATGGGAGGGGACAAAAAAAGTCATAGCGGTGCAATAGCTAAGTGGTTAGAACCTCAGAAAATAGGCTTATCAGAATTTAGTAGATCACAATTTGCCTGCAGTGCACATTTTAGGATTGATATTCTACAAAAAGGAGTCCGGTGCTTTCTATGGGAACAGCGTTCACGCTCCCAGAAAACAACTGCATACTCACGTTTTTTTTTTTCTTTTAATTTTTTTTTTAGGCTGTAAGGCTGTGAGGCCGAGTGGATGAAAACTCGGGACCAGAATTAGAGGACCATGTTCGAACTCAGACAAAAAAAAGTTTGAATTTTTTTCCCTCTCAGTTCTAATGTATTTTTGGATGTGTACATATATAAAGGACTAAATTTAATTTTTTTTCCTTTGAATTTTATGTGCTTTCAATTTGTTTGACCTTCAAACTCTCTGGAAATTTGACTGGTTCGATAAAGAAAATATTTTTTAAGATAAAATAAGTTTTTATAAGAGGGGAATCTACGTACAATGTCGCTATAATGATAAACGACAACCTTAATTTCTCATAAATGACTGTGGATGCCAATTTTTCTTTCTCTAAGCACTTTGTCGAAAGTTGCTTGCTGTTCTGTACATGTCTGCCTTGGAATGTGTGTTGACCTAACCGGTGGGGTATCATAAATGAAAAGCAAATGCATTTATGGAATCAGCAGATCATGATTTACCTACGACGCCCATATTAACTTCAAATTTTATCAAAAATAAACAATCGATTTGAGATATGGCTGTCTGCTTATATTATAATTAATTTGAGCGCTACAGAAACAAGTGATAGCTGTGTTCAGAAACGAAGTAAATACAAGTTCAGACCTGCTCGGGGAAAACGAATCTCCATAAGACCCTCAAAAGGAGAAGTAATCAAGTGAAGGATCTACCTAGGATGGCAGGCCTTTGGCGGAAAAAGCTCGACCTCCAAAAATAAAGAGATCCCATTAATCCTATAAAGAAGGGGGTACGACCAATGCATCCTCTCGATAGTTTTCTATGGAGCTGAAACATGGAACCTAACCAAGAGACAGACCCTTAAACTGAGAACCATGCAACGAGCATATGAGAGAATTATGCCCAACCTCACATAAAGAGACCACAAGACAGCATAATATATCTGAGATAGGACAAGAGCCCGAGACGTCATAGAATCCATAAGAAAACTCAAATGGAAAATGGGTCAGCCATGTTGCAAGA
The DNA here is from genome assembly GCA_963457665.1 of Thysanoteuthis rhombus. Taxonomy (NCBI): domain Eukaryota; kingdom Metazoa; phylum Mollusca; class Cephalopoda; order Oegopsida; family Thysanoteuthidae; genus Thysanoteuthis; species Thysanoteuthis major. The sequence continues at coordinate 27,439,710 of OY735206.1, forward strand.
AAGGCAGACAACGGATGAACATCACAACTCACGACATGGATAACATGCACAACAGAAGCCGGCAGATTACCAGATGGAGAAACGAGCTAGACAAATTCAGGAAGTATTGGCTCCACGGTGCCCACGATAGAAAAGTATGACAAATCCTTGGGAAGGTCTATGTCCAACGACGGATGTTAAGAAACTAATGATGAGATATAGATGAAGGTTTTATAAAAGGGGCTAATGTAGCTATGATGCTGAACTGCACCCTTACTTTCTATCCGTCATAGGTGACCATGGACGTGAATTTCTTCTTCTATAACTGCTAATAAGAATAATTTCTAATCTAACAATGAAAAAAAATTAACCCTAATTTGACCCTAATCCAAACTAAACCATAAAAAAATTTGGGCACAGATCAAATCCGTAGTCTGTATTGACACACGAAATATTAACGCCAAAAAAGATCAAATGAATTTTCAGTTTTTGAGAAAAAATATGTTCGAGGTAGAGGGAAGGGCTACACATGCCTGACTCACGTTATTTTGAAGGAATTTCCATAAAATATCATTAGCTTCCTCGGGTTTTCATGTTTACAGATTTTTTTTTTCTGCTGGCAACGCCAGGTATCAATTTCGAGCAAATTTGGTATGTATACTCAACGGACCCTGGGGGATGTTTTATAGTAAACAATTTCGAGTAATATATATTTGGAAAGGTTTTAAGGGTGAGTTTTATTACCAATTGTCAGAGGTCTTGATATTTTAATAGCAAATAAGCTATTTTATACACTCTATGGAAGGATATAGTAGTTGAAATTATTTCAATGGGTTTTTATCAAAAATTGGCTTTGCTCATATACAATTTTTTTCCAGAAAAAAAAAACTGTCCATTTACCTTGCGTGTAGTATTCTCTGGATAAAATTTGACCACTATCAAAATAAATGTACTAGATATAAAACAAAATTAATAATAATTCCAACCAACTTTCTTTTTGTTATCAAATGTGAAATACTTACGATACGATGATAATAGCCGTAATTTGAAATTCTTAACGTTACTTTTTTTAACGCTCTTCCGAAACCACGGAAATTATGGATAAATAGTATTTTTTTTCCGTGTTCAACGTGGCTAATTTAATGTCTATGGATGATTAACTATTCCTTTCCTAATTGAAATCTAGTGTAAATAATGTTTTTCAAGTCAATATAAAGCCATCTGGAAAATTGATCATTTGAGCACATGCGCAGTGCTAGTAGCTATCGCTTGGAAAATCGAACTGAAGACTATTTTTTTTAATTAAATCATGTTGCTCCTAGCCTGGCTTTATAAAACACAAAGCCAAATATGAGGAGTGAGAAGAATACGTTGCACCAAGCACGACTTTTTCCATATTTACGGGGCTTACCTTACCATGGTGAAGTCATATACATATTACAATAATTAAGTTGCACTAAATATGATCGTCACAATATTTACAATGTATAGCTTAGGACAGCCCAAGAGTAGATAGATGAGGTTGCACCAAGTACGTCATTATCGATATTCCCTATGCTCACCTTAGTGCACCACAATACCAAATAACGGGGATAAAATTGTTGCATCAGGAATTATTTGTATTTACTGATCTCAATCTAATACTGGACATTGATGATTTTATTTGTATTCACTGTGCTCAATCTAAAACATTACGCGAATGATTGCATTTGTATTTACTGAACCCAACTTGATACAACACACGAATAATTGTATTTGCATTTACTGAGCTCAATCCAATACAGCACCTCAAGGGTTTTATTTGTATTTACTGAGCTCGATCTATTACAACGCACTAATGATTTTATTTGTACTTACCGAGCTCAATCTAAAACACCACACAAATGGTATTTGTATTCTGTGAACCCAACTTGATACAAAACACGAATTATTTTTCCTGTATTTACTGAACCCAAATTAATATAACATGCAAACGGTAGTATTTGTATTTACTGAGCTCAGCTTAATATTGCACCCTAATGATTTTATTTGTATTTACTGAGCTCAATCTAGATCAACACACCTATGATTTTATTTGTATTTACTGGGCTCAATATAATACAGGACATTAATGAATTTATTTGTATTCACTGAACCCAACTAAATACAACACACTACTGATTGTACTTGTATTAACTGAGCACTATCTAATACAGCACACTAATGATTTTATTTGCATTTACTGATATCAATCTGAAACAGCACACCAATGATTTTATTTGTATATACTGAACCCAACTTAATATAACGCACGAATGATTGTATTTGTATTTCCTGAGCTCAATTTAATATTGCACCCTGATGATTTTATTTATATTTATTGAGCTCAATCTAAAACAATACACCAATGATTTTATCTGTTTTTACTGGGCTCAATATAATACAGTACACTAATTATTTTATTTGTATTCACTGAACCCAACTGAACCCAACTCAATACAGCACACGAATTTTGGATTATTTCATAAAAGTTTATCGATACAGAGACATTTAGTTAAAGTAGAGCGTCAAATATGATGAATTGATTAATTCTCTATACAGGCATATTTGTGTTTCCACTATCAAACAAATTAACGAAAAAAAGGAATTGTAATCTATAGGGTGTTGACTAAAAAAGCATGCATACACATGATATTCGATTATAAAATGTTGAATACCTATAATTGATGATATTTTTCTGGGAAATTTCAAAAACTAAATTGCCAAAAACATGCCTGTTTCTCATTTGTAAACACAGAAAATAATGGGGAAATTTTGTGTGGTTCTTGAGTTTTCTGTCTCATTTTGGGTCACTAGCATAAAATTCAGCTTCGAAATGTAATTTTGGCTCTAGATTTGAATGAGTTCTCCTGTAATAAAAACAACACTTGTTAATGCTATCTACCAGATTTCGAATTATACGTCTCAATTACAAATGTACAATTTCTACTCTAAAATGCCTTGGTCTGTGCAGTTTGTCTTAAATTTCAACATTTCTTTTGCTATTTTTGTCCTAAAATTGTATGAAAAAATGTATTCGTGTGTCTTTGTATCACTTCAAAAGTTATACAATTTTCTGTTTGCTTTTTTTTCGGATTTAGAATCGCACTAGGTATATATATATATATATATATATATATATATATATATATATATATATATATATATATATATATTGATATGTATACATATATATATACATATATATATACACATATATACATATATGTATATATATATATATTGATATATATATACACATATATACATATATACACACACACACACACACATATATATATATATATATACACACACACACATATATATATATATATATATATATATATATATATATATATATATATATATATGGGATTAAAATGAACTTAAGTGGGCATTATTACAACCTGCTAACAAACAGGATCATAAAATAGTCTCTTCAAGGATCAAAAAACTATATAGGTTATAGGGCAAATAATTGATATCAAGTTTATATATGGAAAACTTTTAATCGGATTTCTCAAAATCCTTCAGCTCTTTTTACTGCTTTGTCCTGAAAGAGATACCATATATGTTTGAATCTTAATGATAACTTTTTTCCTGAATCTTTTGAGTGGGAATTCTATGAATGAATGTATTGATTTCTCTGTGTATGTTGTTCACAAATTCATTTTGTAGGGGGAGTTAGTATAGTTCGATTCCATCATTTGTAAGGCCGTGATAGATAACTTTTTTAAATCTATATTTGAATCTTTTTTTACGTGAAATTTTTGGCATTAGGAAAATTTAGTGCGATAATTAAGAACTCAACAATGAGGTGTTTTGGTTTATATCATGGACAGTTGCTATTTTTTCACATTCAGCTGATCAATCATCCTGTGAAAATCATGTAAATTTTAGAAAACAAATTAAACAATATTCATAGTCTCCTATTTTTACGTGAATTTTTTTCTGCTATTAGAGTGATGTCATAGCGAGATTTCATAAAATCAAAAAAAGGTAGCAATGATTGACAAGAAAAAATGTTTACAAAAGTTTGATTTTTTAAAAATAATTTTATTCATAAATGGATAAATAAGGAAAAATTATCGAAATTGCTTCAATAATTCCTTTCGTGTAAAAATTTAATATCTAGGGGAGAGGTAGGAGGCTTGTGGTGAACTCCAAAATCCCCTAAAATTTTACAGAAACTGGGTCAGTCTCGCAAGATAAATAAATAACGTTATCGTAGCTTCTCTATGAATGAGTTGATTGTAACTGGCCAAACATTAAAAGTAATTATTCATTAAATTCACTCATCATCATTATCAGTCTTTTAAGGTCCGTCGTTGCACATACACCTTCCCAAGGATCCGCCACATTTCTATATCATGGGCGTTGCAGAGCCAGTATTTTCTGAACATATCAAGTTCAAATACAAGATGGAGAATCTTGTATTTTGTCGGCCTCGGTTTCGCATGTGGTCTCTGGGGAACCATGTTGTGTGTCGTGATGTCCATTGGTTGTCGTAGTTCTCTGCAAAAAGGACAATCTCGTCTGCAAATCTGAGGTTACTCAGATATTCGCTATCTATTATGATTCCTCTATTTTCCCAGTCCAGGTTACGGGAGATGATCTCGAGGTAGGCTGTAAAGAGTTTGAGTGAGCTGGTATCACCTTGTGTTACTTCTTTTTGGTGTTAGAAAGGTTCAGATTCTTTGTGTATATCTTGCAGTACTTTAACGTATACAGGGTCTACACCTTGCAGAGTGATGGCCTTCATGACCATGGGAATTTCTACAGAGTCTAATGCCTTCTTGAATGCTACTGCAAGTGACATTTTATATTTTGCTGCTTTCTCTTTCGGATGATTCATTGAATGGAGATGGTCGATGATCAAGTAGCTTCCTCTAAAGCCAGCCTTTTCCGTGGTTGGTTTTCATCTTGTGTTATAGTGATCCGGTTGGTGAGGATTTTTTTGAACAGTTTTTAAATGCTGTGTAGTAGGCTTATAGGCCAATATTTGTTGAGGTCTTTGGGGTCTCCTTTTTCATGTAGAAGCATTATGATGGCCGTGTTCCATTTTTCTGGGACTGTACTCTTTTTAGACACAAGTTGAAGAGATTAACTAGTTTTTTGTAGACGATCTTACCAGCTTTTTTTTAGTACATCAATGGTGATGTTATCCGGTCCAGATGCTTTCTCTTTTTTGTTTGATAGGTTGTTTCACCACCTATGGTGTAACTTCTGGGAAGTCCTCGAACTGATGCGTTCTTGCGTATCCTGGTCGTTGCTTAATTGCCCATGTCTTGAAGAGTAGAGTTCTTGTCTTGGAGAGTAGAGTTCTTGGTAGAATTCTTGGGTGCATTCGACCGTCCTGTCTCTGTCTGTTGTTATGTCTCCGTTTTCTTCGAGTATGCTAGTTATTTGTTTCTATCCTATACTGAGAGCTCTGTTAATTGCTCTGAAGCCTCGCTGTTTTCCGAGAGAGGTTTCGATGAAAGCTGTCGTGTACCTTCTTTTGTCTTCTCTTTTTTGTTTTGTTTTTTATTGTTTTGTTTAGTCTGGCCTCCTCTATTTTTTTTCCTTTGTTGCTGGTGGTGGTTTGAAGTTTCTGCGCTTTTTAATGAGTTTCCTGGTTTCGTCTAAGATTTTGCTACGTATTATTTATTGTTATTCTTTTTTTAAATTCATTTATATCATCATTTGTTAACATATTGATATTTATCATTCACTTTTAAAAGAAAACTCGACGAAAAACAATCACATTTACGCATTGGGCGTTTCCGTAAAAATATATGATCAAATATAAATATGATATAAAGCAACGATCTTCTCAATGATCGTAGAATCGTGATCTGTGACTTGCAATTAGAAGCAATTGGAATCTCATGAAAGAAAAACTGGAAAAATTATTCATAATGATCCACAATTCTTTCTTTATCCAAGAAATTCGAATAAGACAACTTCTAATACTACCAGTTAAGGCAGATGGTGTTATATCAGACGTTTTTTGTTCGTTGTTTTTTTTTTGGAGGGGGGGCGAACAATTGCACCGAAGTTGTAATAGATAAAAAGATAAACTAGCCCCAAACGTATATCCCTACGAATTGACTAGCATCACAGTCGATAGGCTGGAACAAAATACATGGCACCATATTCAGCCATACGATGTGCTGCGCCCGGGTTGCGTATTGAGATCATGGACGCAACTCGATCAGGCTGTAAACTGACCATAATAAGATGAAGTGGGATATATGTACTGCACAACCAAAGTTACCATGACACATAAGTATATACTTAGACCGATTCATTGTACATACGTCTTTATTGCCTACCGCTAAGTATGGATAGGGGAGAATAAGTATACTTCTATAGAGTTATGTGCAGAAAAGGAACAAATACCAACCATTACGTTTCTTTCACAAGGTCCTGAGCTCAAACAAGCACGGTGTCTACTTTTTCATCTTATCTTCCTCCTCTTCTCCGTCGGGAGAACTTGAAACAAATATGACGTATACGCAGTGTCCTCCGATGGAAATTTCGTCCATTCGTGGTTGATTCATACTCCTGCAATGACTGGAGCTCCTGTCATCCGCATTTTACTGTGATTTTATGATCATATGAGGAAGTATCTGCAATCAGGCGTTAGTCGGTCGGGCTCAAGTCAACGTGTGACTTTAATCAGATATCAAAGAGCAAAGCAAGGACATGTAACTACTACTTCTTTTTTATCTGTTTTCTTATCTGAATAGAATACAGAGGGAAAGAAGATTACAGAGAATGAAAGTGCGAAAGAATGTGCCTGTGAGGGGCAGAGATGGAGGATGGATTGATTTTGAGAGAGAGAGAGAGGGAGATGAAAGGAACAAAAAGAGAGTTTTAAGAGTGCAATCAGAAAAAGAGAGAGAGAGAGAATCACGTGTAATCATTGTGAAGTCAATAGGAAAAAAAAGCAGTCGAAGCGCACAACTAGGGCGGTTTGGTTTATAATAATGAACTCATAAAAACGTCATTTTTTTTTTTGTTTCGGCCAAATAATTCTACAAAAATGTTCGAATGTTCATGACTTTCCTCAAAGCCATAGACATTAACATTTATTTACCCTGACTACAATGAGATTATTTGAACTCCCTCATAGGTAAGTCATTTTTTTGAAATCTTTCCACACGTTTTTTTTTTCTTTCTCATTTTTTAATGAACTGCTGTTATACTACCTTGCCTTATACAGATAGGTGAAGGTTTACTTCATTCTAACAAATACATTTATATGAAACGCACATCTATATAACATATATTTCTTATTCATTATATATACAATACAAAATTTGCAGTAATCATTTTTGGTCGGAATAGAAGTAAGAGTTGAGTTTGAGTGAACTTTTAGTGTATTTTATTAGTATTAAAATGAAATGATTCTATTTTCCAATGCTGCTAACCGTCAGGCCACACTCATGACTTTTTTGTATTTTATCTCCATATTTCAAGATGAGAAACTGTCAACCAAAACTGTCGCCAAAACTCTCAAATTGTATTTTTCAATATTCAAGTTGATCTGACTTGGCTGGCTATGAATATCAAGTTGTTTTTTTTATCCAGGTTTTAGATTTGGGTTCAATTTTCAATGTTAGCTGCCGACTTGATCATCAGTTTTTGAAAATTGAAACATTTTACTGATTCAACAAAAGGCGTGAAAAATAGCCCATTCCTTGATCACTCCCTACACTTGCTCAAAAAAACGTTGGTCGATATCTGTTGGGTCACTAACCAGACCTATTTCTTGTAGTGTTTTGGGCTGCATCTACTTATATAATGAACAGTATGGTTTTCTCAGTTCTTAGTTCGTAACAATCGATTCTTCCACTTGATATCTTTTTTTTCTTTTAGAGATATCCCCAACCAGTCATTTGAAACAGCAGATACTCTAAATGAAGAGACTACTGTAGTTTCATTTCCTTTATCATAATTTGTTAGGGGGTAGCCCTATTTCTTTTGTAACATTTATGCCTGTTTTTAAATTCGTGCCCGAAAACCACTTCCTCACATAATTCCCCCTCTGTTTATATTAGCTCGTCCCTTTTCAACATTAACCCCCTATATTCTCACAGTGTAAAAAGTGTTATTATAACAATTTTAAAAAACAACTCAAAATAAACCCTACCTGATTTCCATTTATCAATCTTTCTATTTCTTCTCGGACAGCAATTCACACCACCCGTAGAGGCGGTGTTTTTTGTCTAGTTTATTCAACCAAGCTCCCCTCAGACAAAAGAGAAGTGGGTTATAGCTTCACCGAGAACTTATTCTTTATTTCTAACTCACACTGTTTACACAATGTCGACTGTCCGATTTGTGTTAATAATAAGCAACTAAAAGCATAAAGCCAAAGGAACATTGTCAAAGTTGATAATAATTATTCAGTATCTGGTGAATCTTTGAGATATATCTTACATATGTATTACTGTTTTGATGTAACTTCAGAATTCTGTACAACATGGGATTTATTTTTTCAAAAGAAAAGTGCCCCCTCGCTAAAACAAAGCAAAATTTGTTGCGTAGTTATAAATAGGAACTGTTATTTACACAGGAAAGGATCATAAAGATTATAAGGAGTAAATGGGAATAATTTCAAGAGGAAAGCCATTTTTTTTCTAAGCTCCGAAACTCACTGGAGAGTCTCGGAGATATATCCTACTAAAGTATTACTCTTTGGATGTAACTTTGGAATTCAGTACAACATGAGACTACTAAATTTTAGTCTTGAAACAACTGTGGACTCTTCCAAGTAAAAACTTGTAAGGTATAAGGGAAAGGTTTAAATGGACAAGTACTGCTCACTGCGCTACTTTAGAGTCCACGTACATAGCACCACGTAGAAATGTTAAATACTCAATCCTCCTGTTATCTCTCACAGCACTGCACACACCCATCTCCCCTCAACAAGAGGGAATATAATAGGTGCTACGGGGCTGGTGGGAGTCTGAGGTTCATCATCATCAGTCTTTTACCATCCGTCGTCGGACATAGACTTTCATCGGGATCTACCACAATCCTCAATCATGAGCGTCGCAGAGCTAGTATTTTTTTAATTTCTCACGTTCATCTCTCCATTTTATATTCTGTCGGCCTCAGTTTTGAATGTGATCACTGGGGATCCATGTTGACATTGGTTGTATACCGTTCTTGCAACATGGCCTGCCCATTGCCATTTAAGTTTTTCAGTAAATTCTATGATGTCTCGGACTCCTGTTTTCTCCTTGATATACTGTGCTATCGTGATCTTTCCATGTGAGGTTGAGCATGATTCTCTCATGTGTGCGTTGCATGCTTCTCTGGGTCTGTTTCTGGGTTAGGTTCCATGTTCCAGCTCCATAAGTGACTATTGGGAGGATGTATTGGTTGCATACTCTTCTTTTTAGGATTATTGGGATCGTCGTGTTTTTGAAGGTTGAGCTTGCTCTGTCGACAGCTTGCCATCCTAGAGTGATTCTTTGCTTGTTTACTTTGATATAAATCATTGTAACTATTCCATCAGACCCCCTCCAATACGTCATGGGGCAGCGCAATAGAACATGGCCTGGCACTCTCAATAGTTTGCTTGATTGAAAAAATACTGGTCATTTTTGCCCGGTCATCGGTTTCAAAAGGCCCAGCCATGTCATTTGCTTTGGGTGGGGTTGATTTGCTCCATGGGTGACTACCCAAATACACCAAGAAAACAACCGTTCCTACCGGGTCCATGGTTTCACAGGGCTCAGCCACATCACTAGCTTTGGGTAGGGGCAATGTGCTCCAAGTGCAACTATCCAAACAGAAATAGAACTTCAAGAACGTCTCCAAGCATTATACATAAGCACTGACAACGTCAGAACATGCTCAACATAAAAGTATCCAACAGATTTTAATGCATATAAACATCAAATAGATCATTTTTGGTATTAGTGAAATGAGAAGGCCTGGAGAGACGATAATTGAGCTAAAGAATAAACATCTTCTTTACAGCCATGGAAAGGGAAAAGGAAGACAAAGCTGAGCATAATCCAAGTCTACGCTCCCACCTCACAGTCAACAAAAGATGACTAGAACTCCATATTCTAAGATTCCAAAAAATGCTTCAACATCGTAATGGGTGACCTCAACGATCATGTAGGACAGGGACATGAAGGCTAATTCAGCAAGTTCGAATACAGAGCACGAAATGAGAAAGGTGACGCTTTCGTCGATTTTGCATCAGCAAATGGCTTCAAAATCACAGACACCTTCTTCAAAAAGAAATCCAACAGAAAATGGACCTGAACGAACCGAAATCATGAAACCAAGAACAAAATCAACTACATCAGTGAAAGACACTCAGGTCCTGATACAAATCGATGCAGGAAGCGAATATAGAATGATAAGATGTAAAATTCAAATCAATATCGAGAAAGGGCAAAGGAAAATGTTCTGCTCAAAAAGAACTTGCTCAACTCTTCAAGCTAAGACAGGAAAACAGTTATGGGACAGAAGACCACCATGGAACGACAACGAGCTCAACAACAAAATAACGACCTCTATGATAGAAACCGACCATATGTTTAAGTCAAAATAGCAAGTAAACCATTGGTAAACTCACAGAAACCAAGAATCTCATGGGGAAAAAAAAACAGAAAGCTCAAGCCACCGACAACAATAGGAGAAATTGAAGCAACTGAATTGAACAAAATCATCTAGAGAAAATGATGAGAAGATCTAAAAAAAAACAAAAAAAAAGCAGTCATCGAAAGTATTCACGACAAACGTAGGGGTTTTAAAACTATTAAACAGATTCTCATTACAGGAATAAGTGGAGACCTAACATTGGATAGAGACCGAATTGTTGAAAGCACTCAAGAATTTTACAAAAAGACTTCTGTTCCTCCAAACGAGAGATATAAAAAAACAAATGAGGATTCACAAGTTACAAGTAACTGGTTTGAAGAATTCCAAGAAGTTACTCAGTGGGAGGTGAAACAAGCAATCAAACAAATGAGAAAAGGAACAAATCCTGAACCAAAAACATTATCATCGTCTGGTCAAGTCATCACAAGGAAAACACTTTTTCAACTTGTGCGTATGATAGAGTGGAGTCCCAGAAGAATGGAACACAGCAATCATCATGCTATTACGTAAGAGAGGGAACCCGAAATATCTAAACAAATACAAGCGAATAAGCTTACTTAACTGCGTTTACTAACTTTTAACCAAAATTATCACCAACCGAATCCCTTGGTGAAAACCAACCACTACAACAGGCTGGATTCAGAAAAGGCTACTCAATCACTGACCATCTCCATTCAGTAAATCAATGAAATGAGAATGCAGCAAAATATAAAATGCCATTTGTTGTAGCATCTGTCGCTTTTTTGAAGACTTTCGACTCAGCAGAAATTGATGCTATCATACAACAAAACGTAGTCACTTTTTTCAAAAATCTTTTACCTCAATTCTACCACTTTATTTCCAAATATCTGTTGATGCAATTTATTCCTTCAGTTTATTTATTTTGCTTTATTTTTTTTCTTTACAAATATTTTGTCATTGGGATCATTGTTTATCTACTATGTAATCATTTTGGTTACAGTTATATTAACATAGCACCCCAACTGTGCTGATCAAACACCACTTTCTTTTCAGCAATGATTTTAATATATAGCTTATGTCATACATGTAGCTCGTTGTTCTATGTAGGTTATTATTATAATGTATTTCATATGGATTTCATTTTATACGGTTATCTATTCATTTTTGTAAACGACCTTAATTACGTAGAGTACATAGAGGGATCAGTGAGTATGATATCAGACAAGACCTGCCCAATTACTTTTCAGTCAGACAAATGGCCCAGAGCCAAATGTTTTCCCCTTTCCCTGGTTCCAGTCAATACAATGATCTTTCACACTGACAAAGACTGGATCCATCGCTCTTGCTTACCTAATTCCCCTAATAATAATACAAATTGATTTATTTTGGTATACATTATTCAGGCATTCTATTTTCATACTCCCTTTGAAATATCCTCTAATTACCGTTATTGTTCCATTATGTTCAAGCTGATAAGTTTTGAGGGAATCAGGATGACTTCATCAAATTGTCAAAGATTTCTTTAATTTGGCCGCTATATTGACTGAAGAAACAATTTTCGGTATGGATTTTTCGTGTCGTCACAATCCCCACCAAAATGAGAAGTGTGAATCGATATGTTAGATAACTACCACCATTTTAACTCAAGACCTTCTTACTGCCAGGAAGTGGTCTTACTGATTGAACAGGATTGACAAGTCTTGAATATTCATGAAAACGTACACAGATTTGCATGGTCTTAGTTTAGTTGATATCTAGGATTTCCTATGATTATATTTAGAATTATCTTCAAGAAGTTACCCGATATGAAATGGACTTGGAACAGCCCGAACCATGAAACGAAGAACGAAATAGACTACATCCTAACGGACAAAAGTGATACCGTCAAGGAAATCCAAAGAACGCAGAAAAATGTTTCACACCAAACCTCAACCACTAAACATACCAAAAGAGTACACTGGATTCTTCAAGCTTGAACTGAATAACAGATTTAGATTTCTTACTGAACAGCACGACATCAACATCAATGAACTAAACAACAAAATGACTGCATCTATGATAGAAGCCGCCACTTTATTTAAACCAAAGAGCACACATACCATTAATAAAATCTCAGATGAAACCTGGAAACTCATGGAAAACGCAGAAACTTCAAGCCGCCGACAACAATAGAAGATACACGACGGCAGTCATCGAATCGACTCTCAAAAAAGGTCGAGGATTCAAAGAGACCTCAATTCAGGACAGATAACCAGCATACTCGAGGAAAATGGAAACCTAACAACAGACAGAGACAGGATTGTCGAACGTACCAAAGAATTTTACCAAAAACTCTATTCATCCAAACAAGGACTACGAAACAATGAACGGGATACGTACGACGGGAGCAATCAACTCGGGGATTTCCCAGACGTAATCCCTTGGGAGGTGAAACAAGCTATTGGACAGATGAAGAAAGGAACGGCCCCTAGACCAGACAACATCACCATCGACCTACTCAGAAAATTGGGTAAGATCATCACTAGGAAACTGGCTGTCCTTTTCAACTTGAGTCTAAAACAGAGATGATTGGAGCACTGCAATCATAATATTTTTACATAAGAAAAGAAACCCAAAAGATCTCAACAACTACAGACTGATAAGCCTACTAAACTGCATATACTGACTTTTCACAAAAATCATCACCAATCACACAGTTCATTATATAAGTATATTTTCTTTTGTTACATTGTAAGACTTGAACGAAAAACGGGGATGTAAAATACTTGAAAATGTATTTGAGATAAACATCATGCTATGGGTGTGAGTGGTCTTTATATTCAACAACAAACAGTAGGTTTTTATCTCCTGATATCCTGAGAAATGCACTAACAATAGCTTATCAATTTCGAACAATGCAAGAAGTAGAACATAGATAAGCTGTTCCAGAAATATGCACCACATTCGACAATAGGGTGAGGCTAACATAGCAAACTTGTCTCGCATATCAATTTCGCTAAGTTCGTGAAATTGATATCATTATGGACGTTCCCCTTATTGCAATCACTTCCGGAATAATTATGTTGCATATGCCACGGGCCCTACATTTTCAAGGGCCATGCACTAAGTGCTTACCAGCAATCAATTCCATTTCAGTGATTCATCACTATTACTTTAATAGATACTGCTTCAACTTTTGTGAACGACTTGGTGTTTAAGATAACCGATTCAAGTTAATTATTGCTTTTAAATATAGCTATCATTTTAAAACAGTGATTGATGGGAGTGTGGCATCTATGTGATACATACATGAAACAAAAATATGAAGGTATCTGAAACTAAAGTCATAGCCCTTGATAGAACACTATAATTGAAATGCTAGACATACTTGTTTTATTATCTAGCGTCATATATGTTGTTTTTTTTTAAGCGGACTTTTCAGTGAAACAAAAGGTGATAGAAGTTATTTACTCATTGATTACCCCTTTTTTCTAAATTTCCAATTGATCACCCCTAACATGGCATGCTGACAGTTTATATTGACTGAGTAACCAAGCCTATTACTATTTTAACGTATTTTAGATGTTGAACTCGGAGAATCCTGGATGCATAAAGCTCGATGAAACAGACATGGACAAACATACGGTAAGTAAAGTCATTTTCAGACTACTGCTAATGGCAGAGAATATGGAATCACTACACTTAGAGGTTGTTCATCCAGATCTTCTACTTCATAGCTGATAAACTAATCGCAGATATGGCACAAAACTATTTTTGTTTATTCGCTTGATAATCTATCTTCATGTAATATAACTCAAATAAATAAGATTAGGATACTCAAGTTATTGGCATATTATTTCCAGTGAAGAAAAAACAATGAATTTATATGAATGAAGTTTTGTCACAACAATGCTGGAAACTTTTGCATCAACCTACTGTGTTTGAACACATGTGCTTGTGTTTGCGCACGCGCGCGCACGTGTGTGTGTGTGTGTGTACATGACTCATTGCCTAAATGGCATAGATATAAACCAGCTTTTTAAATTGTATCAGTTTCATTCACCCTCAATTCTTAATTCATTTCTTGAATGGTTACTTTATTTTTTTTTTAACTTTCAATGAATATGTCAAGAAAATTAACATCGACAAAATATCAACTCAAAAATTATTAGAATTTTTCTAGTTTTCCATAAAATTAGCAAATTCAAGTTGGAATTGTAGTTTTAAAAACAATGTTTTTATCCATTAAACATATTTACCATAAAAATACTTTCTTTTTTTTTTTCAGAATAGAAATAATATAAACATCTGAGTAAATTAAGCCACTACCCCTTTGTTCAGCCCTCTCATTTGATTCACCCCCAAAATGATTTCATTCTCCCTTGGTTGAATTATTGATCAGTTCAAGAAACAATAATGTAAATGAATCGGCGCCCCGAGTTCGGTCGGAGGTGTTTATGTTCACTTTGTACTAACGCCCATGTGAGAGGCATGGATCCACCCCCGTCTCACCCCCAGCTGTGGAAAAAATGATGGAAGAGATGGATGCTCTGGCCTAGGGGAGGTGACCAGTCTAAGAGGAAAACTCTGATTCCAAACCAGAAAATGGTGACCCCATAGTGTGGTTTGAAGCGCAATTTGACTTCCTTCCAATAGCTCTTGTAGCGAAGCTGATACCAGACGTACTACATCATAGAGTCCAAGAGGTTGGATTCAATATTCTACTGTTTCAATAATCTATTACTCAGTTATTCATTTGTTTATTCATATCATTTATTTCTACAGAAAACCGTTTCATTTGAAAATGAAGGATATCTCGCAGATGACGGCGAACACAGGCAATCGATCTCGCAAAAATCGATTCAGTAAGTACTGCTTTCACAGAAGAGTGATAGTGCGTGAATCTACTTCAACAAAATCATTCAATAAGGCAATATCAGTGGGACACAATGGCTCCCAATTCATGTGGGAAAACATTTTGAGCATTTCCAGACCCAAAAAATGGTCAGGTTGGTGTGTCAGTCTGAATGGTGATGGGAGGTACAAGAGACTTGGGGGTAGAAAAGAGATGGAGTTGTGCGTGCTGTTTCTGTAACTGCTCACTGAAAAAAAGAGGATGCCATTTTCGCCTTCTTACGAGAAACCGAAAAAGTGGCGTAAGGCAAGCTTTCGAAACGCGAGGACTGCCTGTATTTCGATTCAATTAGATCATTTTCTTTTGAAGGGGGGTGCTGGAGGGAGGGACTAAAAGCTCATTTTCACTATCATTGAAGGAGGAACGGGTGCTGATCCGTTTTAAAATATATCCCCGACATCAATCGTGGGTGACAATAGCTTCAATACCACCGTAGTTACAAGCGGCCATAATGCGATAGGCAGGGTCCCGTAAAATTCGTGTCACTTGATTTAGTGATTAGGGTTAAGATTATACACTGATTAGAGCAATTTCAGGAACTTCAGGACGCTTTTAGAAAATTAGTAATTTTCCGATTTTCAAAATGATGGTACTATATAATGGCTGGACGATTCATTTTGTTGTTACCTATTGAGCAGTGGTTCTTAATCTTGGATGCATGCACTCCAAGAGGTGCGTAGGGCAATTTTAGGGTGTGCCAGAAAAGGGTGACACACAAACCTTTTTTTGTTTTGTTACTGTTGTAAAGTACGATTTTCATTTTTTTATCCGTCAAATTTTAACATATTTATATCTGCATGTTGATATTAACTTTGTTAGTTTTTACTTTCTTGACAAATCTGACGCTTTAGCCTTAAGATTAAGGAGGGTGAGAAAAGTTTAGAAATCCCAGGGGGTGCCAGCCTTGAATGAGATGAAGAACTGCTGCTACAGAGGAATTTGTAGTTCATTTTAATATTTTCAGTTTCCAAGCAAAAACAAAATCACTAAAAAAAACATTTGTGGGCAGCAGAGGCACGTCTGACTAGTGGGAGCACTTAAATACAACTGTTTGGTGAGGGTTGAGCGAAGGCAATCTTAAAGGAATAATTCCTGCAGCAGAATCAGAATTCGAGACGTGATTTGCATCACTTAATTAGTGGCGCCAGACAAGAGCTTTGGAATGCAGAAGACCTCCATTCAGTTTTCGGTGCTGGTTGGTTTCAGTCTTGACACTCTATTAGGGCTTCGAAGGAATTCACTAATGGAATCAATTGGACATGCAACACAGGTACCTCAGTAAGTTGTAAAAAAATTTAGCATTATTTTTCATAAAGGTTAATTTTAGCTGCAGTCCCGTAGTCAGATACCATCAAAAAACGTCTTCAAAAGCTCTCTGTCTGTGCACATGATATCTATGAGAGTTTTCAATTAATTTATTGAAATCAAGTGGAATGGTGGGCAATAGTTTGTTGATATCTACCTATCTACATCAGTCTATTTATATCTATCTACCTGTTCATATCTGTCTATATATCCATCTCAGTCTCTTCATATCTATGTATATGTCTCAGTCTATTCATGTCTATCTATATATATGTTCATTTCTCTCAGGGTTCATATACGTCTCCCTCCCCTCCTTCTGTCTTCCCCTTTCACTATCTCTGTCTGTCTGTCTGTCTCTCTCTCTTTATATATATATAATCAGTCTGCTCATATTCATTTATCTTCACAGAGAAACTACTGTTCCTATGCCGCCACAATGGGATGTCTTCGAAGAAACATCGGGGGATAACTTCACGCACAACAATCCTATTTTAGAGCGACTGTGCATGATTCTCCTGAAAACATTGGTCAATGTATTTCTTTTCATATTCGTCCTCGGTACCGCCATCATCAGCCGGCTGGTCGTACTGGAGATGGTCCAGCAACTTCGACTCCATGCAAATAACAGATTGCCCTCTCATAAGAATGAGACTGTCTGTAATGTTAAACCTGTGTTGCAAGTTCGGTGGATATGGGCAATGTTTTTGGTTATATGTTTACCCTACGGTGTCACATTCCTGAAAAGTTTATGGAAGATGATATTCAAGAAGACTTATTCAATTACCATATCTGTTCTTCTTTGGGTGAGTATTTCAAAACAGGGTTTGCAGGTGTCTTTTGTCGCGAAAAACCAAGTGTATATGATCTCGGGACTCAATCGAGTAGTTTCAGTACCAAAATAATCGAATAGGATAAAATCAATCATCAGACCAAATGGGTGTGGTCCTGGGACCAAATTGAATAGTTTCAGTACCAACATAATCAAATGAATTAAAATCAATCATCAGACCAAGACATTGGTCATGTGACGGTTTCTGTTGAGTGACTAGTTACTCCTATCTTTATTTGTTTAATTTTGGTGAAGAGAAGTGCCAAATGGCAAACCTATTTGAAAACCTTTCTTTTCTTGCTATGAACTAGTTAATTAATATTTCCATCATTATAACCAAAGTAATTTTTTCCAAACTGTCATAAATCAAATTATGAATCAATATCCGTACCTTACAAGAGAGTTACTCCCTTCAACAGTGTGCAACACTAACTGAAAGATAATATAAACAACAAAAAACGGTAATCATATATTCTAGAAATGACCCATTTGAAGCGATAATTTTTTTTCATTCGATCTTCAAATGGTATCATACTATATCCATGAAAATTGGCAGCGTTTAGGTGTCACGGATCCAATAAAAACACAAATTATAGTTTTTTATTACGAAAAGTATGACGTTCAAAAAGCTGTTGGAAAAATTCCAATTACTTTGATAATACAACCGGCTGCGGCCATCAAAGATGGTGAAGAGTTCTATAATTTTTGGTAAGTGCTTGTGTTGAGATGTTTTTTGCGTACTTGTTTATGTAGTTGTTTCAACGCTCCTAGCCTCATTGTTTAGTCTATAGACATAGAGATTAACAGCAGTATTCCAGTGAACCCTTTCTCCAGAATAAAGATATTTCTAGATGTCCTTTTACTATATTTGATACGCCAGTGATGTCATGAATAGAATTTATTCTGACCATATTTATACTTTGTCAACAGGTCTCTTTTCATTTGAAATTTGATCTAGTATATTTTTTGTAGTCTATGACATTCACAGGGCTGTGGTACATAAACTTGTAGAGTGTTGCCTCATCCAATTATATGCTTTAGACGTGCATAAAGCTTTAACCAAGGTCAAAATTATTGATGGAAGTATACTCTATGATCAATACAAAAGCTTCGCTCGTTCTGCTTGGATGTAAAGATATGAACCCCCTCACTCCATCGGAATCTAACAAGTAAACAAAATAGAATTTATTTCTGAATACATTATTTTAAAACTAAATGTTTCATTTCAATTCCTTCATTAATAGTTCTTGTGATAAAACAAGTCGATCTGAGAGAGTGAATTCGTCATCAGTTTTTGCGTACGCATCTTTTATTTGTGCTGCCATGCCATCATGATGCCAATGGGTTTGGTGGGGCCATATTCAGTGTTGCCACAAATGAAAATAAAGTCAAATGTCGAAACTCAATAGTAAGAGTTTTACAATAAAAATGATTACTTTAATAATACAATTTATTTCAAGTTTAAAATGTGATATTTTTTGTTTGCTGCAGAACATTCTGATCGAGACCATCCATTCACTTGGACTTTTGATGCTGATTTTCATCGTCCTGGCGAGCATTGGTCCTGTTCGAAGCTCCATGCTCATCTACGGGATTGGTTTGATCCCGTGTATATTGGACCTCATACCTAAACGCAAAAAATACATAGGTGGCTTCGACGAATCAACTCGTCTTGCCAGATGCTACCGCTTTGCCTCCAAAGTTTTTATCTTCGCAGTTACCGTATTCATCACAGCACTCCTTATATCATTTCACTGGAGCTTGAAAAAAGACAACACGTACCCGTCGATCGATCCCTGTAAAAAATACGTCTACATCATTGCCCCTATATCTCTAGTATTGGTCTCATTCAAATACTGGAACCTCTTTTCAGATAGAGTTTGTTCGAGCAAACTGCAAAGAAGCATGAATAAACAGAAAATAAAAATCTCTCTACTGATTTCAATGCTCAAAATTGGATACACTTTACTTTTCATATACGTTTTTTACGGACAAAGTTCCAAAAATTGTAGCAACGTACTCTTCGTTCGGGGTAGTTCTACGAACGCTACCAACTGCGGCTTCAGCGAAGTTACGTTATCGTTTTCAGGTAACAAAATCGAGCCATTTATCTATGCTTCGGTCGGTATGATCAGCGGTTTTTTATGTTTCCTTTTTGCGAAGACAGCGTGTAAGTTATTAAGTCAAAAGATTGCGTTTGCCCTCCCTCTACTTTTGACTGGCCCGATTTCAACCATCCTCATCCTGCTTTTTACCAGCGAAGACCTGCCGTTTTTTAAAATGGTACCAAGGGATGCACCTCTATTATCAGCTGGAGATAAACAAGAATATCTGAAACATTATTTCAACTTTAACTATCAAAGGATATTAGTCATCGGATTTTACCTTTCATTTATCTTTGTCACCCGACATGTGTGGACCCCCAAAGTCGAAAAGTTAGCCAAGGAAGACAAGTAAGTTAACACAACCATCTACAACCATTTTATTTTTCCTAATTTTATATTATACTGTCACTCCGCGCTATCAGGTAACAAGTTAATGCAGAGTTGACAAAAGTTTTTGCTGTAAACTTTTATACACATAACATCTATTTATCTAC
Organism: Thysanoteuthis rhombus; assembly: GCA_963457665.1. NCBI lineage: Eukaryota > Metazoa > Mollusca > Cephalopoda > Oegopsida > Thysanoteuthidae > Thysanoteuthis > Thysanoteuthis major. The sequence continues at coordinate 27,459,915 of OY735206.1, forward strand.
CTATCTATCGATCGATCGATCTGTCTATCTATCCAGCTATCCAAAATATAGTAAAAGTCAGGATATCGTTGGATTTTAGTGAAAAATATTCTATTGATTATCAAAAGGCAGTTTAAGAAAAACAAACAATATTCCATTTCAAATATTGCAAAAGAAGATTTTTTCCCATAAGATTCCTACCCAACCTTATAATATTTTGATGATCTATTTTATTTATACATTACTTCTTTCATTTATTTTTACGCGTTTAATAAATAGGTCTCTCTGAGCTGTTCCGGTGTGATTGGATTCCCGACCGCTAAATTTCGCTGATTTGTAAGGGACATTTTTCACGCGTCACTGTTTACGTGTCATATCAGTTGCAAAAGGGGCTAATATTTTTACTTTCTGGAACATTAATTTATTTAATTATCTATTAGAAATAATATAATTATCACTCAAGATACATGATGACTTTTTATTGTGAAATTAAATTTTGAAAATATAAAATCACCTGGATGCCTTTTCATCTCTTCACAGTATGAACATTCCGCGAGGTATGACGAGAGTTTCCTAAGTACCAAACATTCGCTGTGTTTTGCTTCTCGGGCAAGACCACATACACTCTGTGGTTGACCTATGGTTGGTGTCACCCGAGGTAGTAACTCAGAGTGTCACCCTTTCTTCCAAAACTTGCTCTTTTCCTAGGATATCTTATATTTTGGTGATCTTTTTGTTTTAATAATATTCATTATTCATTATGTATCTCTCATATCATTCAACGTGATTGCACAGGCTTAAAAATCCACTTCTGAATGTATATTCAAATATACAAAAAAAATAGAAAAATATCCCTCAAGTATTCCTTGGCCTGTTCTAATTTGACCAACTCTTCTTTGTCTCATTCCCGCCCTTTCACAAAATTTCATTGAAATTAATTGAAAACTTACAGAGATATTGTGTGGACAGACGGATGCGTTATTTCAGAAAATGGTTGCCAATAAACTCTATGATGTAAAACCCTCTGATAGTGTCACTTAATATTTTGTGTATGGATTTCCTTGTTATATGATTTCACAAAATTTTGACGATGTATTACAGCCTGCTCTATTTAGCGAGTACTCGGGGGATATCATTGCATGCAGATTATAGATTATGTTGTGAATATTTACTATGATTGAAGCTTCAACGGTTGCTACTGCCAAGACAAAACACTTCTACTGTCTCTTTCAATTTTCTCATTGTCGTCTGAGGATTCTTCCAGTATTATATTTTCTCTCCCAAAAATGTCTTGGCCATCGATTCTCATAAGATGTTGAATGAAATAGATTTGGCATTCACCTATAATGCAGTAAAATCATCCACTGCAACAGTATCCTCTTGGGACAAATTTTTACTCCACAAATAAACAAATAAAATTAACTCAGTAAGTTCCAAGCAGGGTTGCCAATGTTTAGTTGTTGCTTTTTTTTTTTTTTCGAATTTGAGCCAAGAGTTGACAGTATTTACATTTGAATTTTTTCAAGTCTTGTTTTGCCAATTGTGATGATTTTCTTCAATTTGAGAGCAACTTCCACAATCAAACAATTGAAAAATCATAAATAAATTAGCAACACTGGAATCCTTTCTCGCAGAATATCTACTCTCGCAATTATCCCAATACCACATGTACACATCTATATCTAATATACTATTATATCTGTCTATATTCCTAAATACGATTAATCATTGTAAATATATAATGTGAAAATAGAGTCAGGTTAATGTAAAAAGGGGGGATGAATCTTTTTAAAAAATGGGGTCATGGGAGGGGTGAGCAAAGTTAAGAGCGGGCGGTAATACTCCAAAAAGAGGGGTTCGATGTTGAAAAAGTGTAGAAAGTTTAAAAGGAGAGGTTTGATTTTAAAAATGGTGCATAATGTTAATGAAAGGGAGAGATAAGAAGTTAAGGAAAAAGGGGACTAATGTGAAAAAAATTGAGAAAATAGTAAAAAAAGGCGTCGGGTGTAGATTTTGAGAGGCTAGAGGGTTAATGTTGAGAAGGTGGAGGGTTCCACTCGATTTTGAGGTCATACAAAGAAAAAAAAAAGGTTCTCTCAACCTTGACCTCTAAAAATGGAGAATTTTACCCTGCAATTTCGAAAGTTTCCACTTGATTTTGACTTCTAACAATGGAAATAACTCCCCCGTTTGATCCCTCGATTTTGAGTCCTAACATGGAAAAAATTCCCTCGGATTTTGTCATCCAAAAGAGGAAAAAATACTACCCTTGAATTTGACGCTTAAAAGTGAACAAAATCCCTTGCATGTCGCCCATTAAAGTTTTTAAAATCTATCCCTCCGATTTGACCCCTGAATCTAAAAGAAAATCCCTTTGATTTTGACCTCTAAGAGTGAGAAACAAAATCTTCCCCTCGATTTTGACTCAACAAAATGAAAACAAATTTCCCCCTTCTATTTTTATCCTTTAAAATGAAAGAAAACTCGCCAATTTTGACCCTTAAATGTAAAACTTTCAACTTTAAGGCGAAAAATTCCCACCCTCATTTCTGACCCATAAAAGTAAGAAAAAAAAACAAAACAATATTCCACAATTTCGACGCCAACAAATAAAAAAGTAGAGACTCCCTTCAATTTTCGGCCCAAAAATTGAAAGAAAAAAATCTTTCCCTCAATTTTGACTCCCAGAATTGAAAAAGAATTCATTTTGATTTCGACCCAGAGAAATAGAGGAGAAATCTTACCCATAATTTTGAAAACTAAAAGTGAAAAAGAAATCACGACCTCGATTTTAACCCCTAAAAGTGAAAACAAATCCTACCCCATTTTAAATTCTTTAACAAAATAACAAATGGATAAGTCTGTCAAAACTTTGCACTGTGACTGCTTCAAATCAGCCCCTCCCTCCCCTGCATTGTTGCTATATATGCACAGCACAATAATTCAAATGATTCTAAATGAATTTCACTGAATTTTTCTGGAATAGTAGACACAAGTGTACATCTTTTGGGGGCGGATCCAGGAGCTTTTCTCTCAAATAAAATCTAGAATTGTCTAGATTTAGATGCTATATCTATAGCAAATAAGACCTATTTTGTGGCAAAATTTAAAGATATTTTCAATCATAGGAAAACGTTTTGTTTTTTTTAAAGTTGAAATTTTTTCTATACTTATCAGCTAAGTCATTTAAGTTTCAGTTAGAGAGGAGTTTGACCCTGAAACAGCTAGTTTTATTTAATTTGATCTCGTTTCACAGAAAAATTAGACAGGAACAAACTGATTCTCTCTGTATATATTTCTCTTTCTCTCTCACTCCCTTTGTTCTCCATTGTCTATTTTGATCACTCTTTCTCTCTCTCTCTCCATACTCTCCAAACATCTTAAATCAACGAAGTCACGTTCGTGAACAAAATACGTGTTCATTTCAGGATGGATTTTTAACGTATATTGAGGACCCACCTCATTTTGAGAACCGTTGGTCCAAACAACTTCGAACTTGACTCTTCAATACCCAGTGTGCTGACTAATATATCTGGGAAATATCAAATCCTCACCTGGGTTAATGGAGGTTGTTACTATAAGACTAATTTATTTGAGTGAAGTGTCTATGCAATATATACCTACTTATATAATGAATAGAGAGACTTTCTTGGTTCTTTGTCATTAACCATGGATTATTCCACTTAATGGTACCGAGTTTGTTGATAAAATACCTCTTTACTACCATTTAAAGCATTGTACCCTTCCACTCAAACGAATGTTTTAAGTACTTTTCTAAAATAGTCAAATTGAAATAGTGAATGCAAGTTGTAATGCATTGAGAATGATGGTGATAAAATGTGCTTGCATTGAAAGAAGATAAAGACCAAAAGTTTTAAATAACAAAGAATGTATTAGTTGTACGTGTATGGATGTGTATGAAATGTAATGATTCTATTGTAATTCTCATTGGACGAAGCAAAAAGAGAATGTGCTCTTAAAGTTGTTCTACTACTTGTTAGAATAATTTTATAAATAGTTCAACGTAAATAAAAGTGAATTATATTAATATATACTTGAGAATAGTCACATGCGTATGAGGATACTAAACTGTTGTTTTGTAAGTTAGTGTATGCATGAATGTGTACGTGCGGAAATGAAATGGTTGTTGCGTACAAACCACATTCTGTTAAGTGCAGAATGAGGTTCAGACGAAGATAGAGTCGAGTGCACCACTCCGATAAACGAGGGCAAAGGAAGGGATGTGATATGCAAATTCATTGTTGTCTAGAATCGCCTTTTTCTAAACTTTCATCCTGGATAAGGCTATTTTTAGAACAAATATCTAGTACTTGTTACCGTAAAGGGTATAGGAATATCTGATGTGTGTGCCAACAAAATGTGTTATCTCCTAATGAATAACTTCCTCGCCTTACTGAATTAATTTGGCTTTGTACCTGGCTGTATATTCATCCGTGTTTTAATAAATTGATTAAGAAGAAAAATGTGTGGTAAATTAAAAGTGTTATTGTTTTAAATGAGCAGAGATATAAACCCATCTAAATTTTCCTCTTCCTAAAATCAATAAACATTTTTCATCTCTTCAATTATCGATTCTTATTCTTACAATTTATTCATTCACTTATTGACCCATTTTCCCCTCCCGTAAGGGTCACTCTGTTAAATTATTTCCTATCCTTGATTCTCATTTGACGGTCGTATGATTAATGAAAAATGTCGTAATCCCTTAGTGCTTACGAGTCGGGGGGTCCTGAATTCGGACAAAACATTTTGAATTTCGTGTAATTTAGGCAAACCATGGAGAATTGAGGGCAATCAAGCCTTTTGTCCTTCTTAAAGAAAGAGTTTTCGTATGCCTATGCTAGTTCTTCCTATCTGGGAACTTTCAGTTAAAACATGGTCTGCAATTAAGACACATTCATACTTAGATATACCAAGAACTCGCTGCAAGTTCTATGCAGTACAATCTCAACATCTCAACAGTCCAGAACACACAAGAGTCTTAAACCAATTAAGTGTCACTTTTTCATTCTCTTATTGTGCTTCGTTTTTAGTATATCCAACTCTAATAAGTCCTTGCACTTTTTTTCACTGATTTTCAGTCTTCATTTTTAACATGTTTTAATGTTTCCAATTTTACAATTTCAACATCAAAAAGCCTTTTCAACATGTTTCTTTCTTAATGTGTGGCGTCCGGGAGACCTTGCTAAGGGTAACCAAAAGCTTTTTAAAAAAACATACAGAGAGTTGAAATGAAAAACAACAGAGATAACAAAACATGAAATTAATCCACCAAAATCTATTTCTAAAATGAGTCACAATCAAATCCATCTTTTGTTTCGTCTTTTTTTCGTCGGCTAAGATCAAAGGATTGAACAACAATAGCAATCAAATATGGCGAATGGTTCTCTCTTTTTATTTCATATACGTGCGTGTGATTGTGTATGTGTCTGTGTATTTGTGTGTTTGTTTTTTGTTTTTGTTTTTTTCTCCAGTGCTCTTTGCCATACCATTTTGTCTACAGATTCGAAAATAAGCATCAATTTTACACTAGATCTCTTCAAATTTTTTTTTCTTGAATTTTTCAATTAAAAGCATTCCCGACCGTCTGGGGACTTATTCTGACAGGTTTAATAATGACACGTAGATTCTCCATGTTTCATCTCCATATGCGACTCTCGGGGATTATATTGGTTGTAAATATTCCTCTTCAGAACTAATGGCATTTTTTTGTTTCCAAGGTTCAGCTTGCTCTATCAAAAACGTGTCATCCTATAATGATATTTAGATTTCCTCTCTCGTAGGTTTCCTTGAGATTTCCTGACCCAGGTAGATGTAGTGTTCTACTTCTTTTTAGCTCTGCGCTTTCGGTTTTAATTGTTGTATCTTTGTCTCCAACATGTTTGTTGCACATGACATTTGCTTTACTCAAGTTTATGTGAAAACCAACTTCCTTGCTTTCAAGCTGAAAGCCAGCTCGTCGGGTGAGAATTTAAGTTAGTTCCTGTTGAGGGTCTAATCTTGACCAGATAAAATCTTTAATAATTTTCTGCTTGTTCTTACCTAAGATAAGAGATCATGGATTTGAACTATGTATTTATTGAACCATACTTTAATTGTAGATCATCAGCATCATCAACTCTTTTCTTATCCTTAATATCTAAATATCTGAAAGGATTGATTAAAAAAATTTTCTTTCCAAAAATAAGAATAATTTTAACTTTGAAACATCCCTTAGGTTTATTGAGTATGTATGCTAAATGTGGTTGAGAGCCCCTATGTTTAGGTGAGAGACAAATACCTTATATATCAGGGTGTTCGGTAGGTAATTATGTATTTCAGTGCAATAAATTATAAGCCAAGCAACTAGGACAAGGCTAAGGTTAAATGGTACGAATCGACATCTGGTTTTAGTTAATCTCTTCTATAGTAAGTTTACCTATGGAGAATAGTGTCTTTTAAAATAAAATAAAAACATATGTTTCAAGAAGATCTATTACGATAAAATAGATATTTTACTTCATCGAGAATAATTTTAAAAACTTAAATTGGGTTTTTTATCATTAACTTTGTTGATTCATAGTTTATAAAGTTCCGGGGAAAAGGAAATGATGCAATTAAGTAAATAACTTTAAGAAAAACTAATACTAACAACATCATATTTTGATATTCAGCACGGAGACTTATATTCATATAATCAAACATACTCGTGTGGTTATTTCATTTTTAACGGTTCCATATTTCAAAATCATCTTTTAATTATTTTATAAGTTGTACAACTTTGATACGTGTTTTTAAATCTTACGATTTTTAGAATGCAAAAAAATTGACGGAGATTCTGCTCCTGGGAGAGATAATATTCATGGAAAAGATTTTATAAATCAAACATTTCACAAAGGAACAAGACACCAGAATTTTTTTATGGTGAGAAAAATGTCATAGCAAAAAGTGGTTATTTGATATTTTTATATTATATCATATCCGTGTGTGACTTTTTAGTGGACAAAATAATGTTCGCCTTTTCCGGAAACGACAATGAAAAAAGAATAGCTGATTACGGAAGGAAAGAAGTGACAATAATAAGAGGAAGAAAATACAATAAGAATCTCTCAAGAGTTTTAACACTACTCTCTATTGTTCTATTTTTATTTGGATAACAAGAAAATCAAATTGGTTTCAATTTTACTTACATTTTCGGATAATGTAAATAAATATAAAAATATTGACAATGTTGATAAAATATGAATGACTCACATTTTTCAAAATTAATATCGGTGGGTGGGAATATTCTGCTTTTGTAATTAACAAATTAGGTAGTGGAATTATTTTCACTTCTTATTTTACTTCATTTTTTGCAGTAGAATTGAAAAAAAACTTCCTGGATAATGTCTATTCTTTCATCTACATACGAGCCCGGAAATCAAAATTTGGGCATAAGTTTTCACCATTACTTTCAGTGGAGGAAAAATATTGGTGCCATTTGGTCATCACATGATTTATACAATTGCATATGATTCAAGAAAATTTCAAATAAAAATAAAATAAATAAAATGCACAAAACCCTCAAATCTGGAAGGATATAAGTTTAATTTCTGAAGGATCACTATTACGAACAACAGCGACCGTATAAACAAAATAAAGACAAGTTGATGATTAAAAGATAAATAAGAGTAAAAGATACATAAGCAATTCAATTCACGTAACTATGAGGACATATGCAGAGACGTCCTTGTTGACTAAAAGACACTCTCTTTAAAAGAAGATATAAAACTTGTCGCACGTAGGCGATGATCAATGCCATAATTGCCTTCTCACTTACTGGTTACCTAGTGCTGCAGTAATTAATTGATGCAGGGTATGGACATGGCGAATAAGTTCACAGTCTAAATTTATGAAAATAGTTTAAACAGACAGCCACTGAGAAGTGTTGGTATAGATTTGAATTGATAATGGCAAAATAGAATAACCCGGTAGCGTGGAGGGACATGAAGATCAGTGGTAAACGAGAAATGTTTTCTTTCTAGAAAATGCCTGAAAAAAATGATACCCTAGAAAATACAGTAATACAGGAGCTAATGGCAGAACGGGACAATCATATACATATTATAAATGTATTGTTAATGATTTTACAAGAGAAATGCATAAAAAATAATTATGCTTTAGTTATGCATTGTAAATTACTTTGAAATACTTTGCAGATGAGAGAAAAAGGGTTTGTTAGTGATCAGAAATTGAGGAAAGCATGACTGATAGAATATGACTATTATATGCATAAAGTAAATGCATTGTTGATGATATTCTTATATAGAAACAAATCAAAAATGATTTTACAATAAAAATACGTTGCAATTTAGAAATGCACGATTGGTCACCATCATCATCAAGTCTTCTTACGTCCATCGTTGGACATAGACTTTTCCCAGGATTCACCACGTCTCTCTATCGGGGGCATGGCGTCTTCATTTTGTATTCTACCAGCCTTGGTTGCGCATATGATCTCTGGTGACCCATGTTATGAGTTGTGATGTCTATCGGTTGTCAGCCATTCTTACAACATGACCAGCCTATTGCCATTTGAGTTTTCTAAAGGATTCTATGATGACTCGGACTGTTTTCTTCCTGATCTCTCCATGGGAGGTTGAGCATGATGATAGTTTGTGGTCTCTTGGTTACGTTCGATGTTTCACCTCCATAAGTGACTCTCGGGAGAATGCATTGATTGTATACCCTTCTTTTTAGGACTAATGGGATCTTTTTGCTTTTGAAAGTTGAGCTTGCTCTGCTGGAGGCTTGCCATCCTATAGTCATTCTTCGCTCAATTTCTTCTTCTTGATTTTAGGACAAGCAACGATGGCAGGATGCGGCTAATAACTTATACAATACTGATTAGTAAAAATTTCTTGTATAATTCTTATCATCCTTTAGCGATGATCACAATGATTTTGACGGCCAGAGCAATTTAGTGATTTACTCCACTTTTTGCCCCCACCTTCTTAGCATCCATTCATCATCATCATCATCATCACCATCAGTCTTTACACGTCCGTCATTGGACATTGACCTTCCCCAAGATCCGCCACATTACTCTATTAAAGGCGTTGCAGAGCCAGTATTTTCTGAATTTGTCAGTTCATATCGCCATCTTTTTTTTTTTTCGGCCTCGGTTTCGTATGTAGTCTCTGGGGATCTATGTTGTGAGTCGTGATGTCCATCGGCTGTCTTTCAATCTTGCAACATTACCAGCCCATTGCCATTTGAGACACTGCAAAATTTTCTTCTCATCTCCTCCTACCCTCTCATTAAAACTTTCTTTTCTACCCTCAGATTAGAATAATTTTGGATTCCTCCCCTTTCACTTTTCTTCCTTTTATCAAACTGACTCCATTTTCACGCCCCTCTCCTTTTCTGTCCCTTATCTATTTTCTTACCTTTTCTCAAACTTACTCCTCCTCCTCCCCTTATCTTCTTACTCCTTCAGAAAACTACCTAACACTATTTTCTTCCTTTTTCTACCTTTTCATTAATCTACCTCAAGTTTAAACTAAAACATACATACTCTAATAAAATAGAAAATGATCTTTATTTGTTCAATATATATTAGAAATGATAATGCCTTTCCATAGTATTAAAATCCATTCTCTCTCTCTCTCTCTCTCTCTCTCTCTCTCTCTCTCTCTCTCTCTCTCTCTATCTCTCTCTCTCTCTCTCTCTCTCTCTCTCTCTCTCTCTCTCTCTCTCTCTCTCTCTCTCCACTCCTTCCTTTCTTTCTTTCTATAGCTGATAATGCATCGTCACTCTGTTACTTTCTTTCTCCTTCCGTTGTTTCTTTCTTTCCATTGCATGGAAGCAAACGACGACGAACGCCAATGACTCAACCATCGTTCCTTCTTTCTCCTTACTCTCCCTTTCCGATTTCTCACATACTAATTTCCTTTCTAATATTTGAGTTATATCTAAATCTATACTCAGTCTTTTTCTGTTTCTCTTGGTCTATGTTACTCAAGAGTAAGAGTTCTGTGGAAGTAGTGGTAACTGCAATTAATACATTGTTATTATAATTGTTATTATTGGTGATGATTATGAGGAGGAGGAGGATGATGATGAAACAATGTTCACTTATACAATGTTACATGCCTTTGTTCAAAAGATATGTTTGGCACAGCCTATCTCTCATGGCTAAAACTATATCGGAATGTTTTAATAAAATACAAGTATGACTGCGCTTGTTAAAATTCTATAATATACTTCGGACTACTTTGTTCAATTTGCTGTTCAATCAAATCAATCATTGATCAGAATTTCTTATTCTATGTGATGCAATGTCAAAATCATTATTATCATTATCATTATTATCATTATCATTATTATTATTATAGTTGTAATACTTATGTGAAGTGATTGATAGTGCCTTGCTCGTTAATATCTAAGAAGAAAGGAGAAAAACGAGACTTTTTTAAATTTGATATAACACGACAAAACTGAATTTTTTTATATATTGTGTATCTTTGTCAATAAAAATTCGAAAGTGAAACAACTTTCAAAGCGTCAATAATGCGTTCTGCAAAGCAAAATGAAATAGAATTTAAATGTCATACATCCTAATTACAATAGCATGGTGCCTTATTTTAAATTATTTTTTAATAAAAGTTTGAAAAGTTGAAATGCGTGTTTAAAAAACACCATACTATCACAGTAGGTTTCTTCAGTTGATAGTCCAATCAAGCATTATATTTATATTGAGTACCACAGTTTATTTCCTCAAAACCTATTTATTTTAAAACTTTCATCAAAGTCTATATTTAAAGCCAAATTGAATTGGGCTGCAGCTATAATATAAGGTTTTTATAATGTGGCAGACGAACTAACATTGTGACACCACTTTCTTATGTATGAAAAATATGATGTGAATGTTAACAAATCATTTTCTAATTTCAGATTATTTACACAATCTGCTTACTGCGGAGTCCTTCTTGATCAAAGCATTTTGCTGAGCAGACGCCGTGACAAGAAAAAACGCATCAGGAAATGGATTACCGTGAGTAACAATCTAGCATCACACTGCTCTGTTAGTTTAAGGGTTAGCTTGTCTGCTTTACATGCGGGCGGTCTCGGGTTCGATATCCAGTATGCACAAAGGCATTGGCAATTTTTTGATCCAGCGGGCTACATGAGACATTTTCCATTTTCATTCGGGTCACATTTACTTCAAATCTCTAGATCGTATCACAGAAAGTGTGCTAAATTTCTATTTTAAGCAAACAAATGAATTTGATGCTTATATTGTTGATTTTAGAAGATCAAACAATAGTAATTTCACAATATTAATTATATTATTAATATGAATTATAGAATCGGCTTTCTGAGGAAAATTACAAGATATTTTAAATAAAAGCCTAGATAGAACATATTGGGGGGGGGCTCTACTCACTGGTTTTGAATCAGAGTTGTCCTACTCCTGGGTTGGTTGCCTTCCCAAGGCAAAAGAGTACGATACATTTTTTTTAATGGATTCATGCCTTTCTCAAGGATATTAGAGTGTAGTAAAACTAAACAACCCGACCTGAGTTTCAACTCAGGTCGTGGATCCCATTCAACGCCCTCACCGTTATGCCAATCGCACACTTCAAGAATTAATTTAAGCGTATTTATAATCCATGGAAAGTTTTACAGTGTTCATTACGAAAAAAATACTGTTTAAGAATGGATTTCTAAAACGTAAGAAAAACAAAATTTATTTTTAAGAATTAGTGAATTGTATCAAGCCTTTTTACAACAAGCTCTAGATAGAATACAGTTCTATATTGTATGTTTTATATATCATATATATCCCATCTATGGAGATAAAAGAATTTCGGATTTTTTTCGCATAATTACTCTTTCTATTGGGGTTGAGCTCAGGTTGTTGGTATATCAATCTTGATTTGGATTCAAATTCCATGGGTGTAATAAAATTCCCGTTGTTGGTGAGATTTTTTAGGAAAAGAGGTTGATTCGGGAACTCTCTTTAAGGAGTGAGGTAAAGGGGGTGAGGAATCAATGTGTCTGAATGCGTGTGTACGCAATGTGGTTGAATTGTATTTTAATTCGATTTATGTGATATTGTGAATGTGTATGAGAGTGAGAAGTAAAGGAATGAAACATCAATGTGTGTGTATATGTATCTTCACAGTATAGTTGAACTGTGTTTTTGTATCATTACAGGTTCGTGTTGTATATGAGTGTGTATATGAGAGAATCAATGTGTGTTTATGTGTGCGTTCACAGTATAGCAGAATTGTATTTGGATTTGATTGTTGAAGTAAGTGATGAGTAGGATTTTTTTTTTCAAATGCGTCACCACATGAGGAATAAGTTAGAATTTTCTTTTTACATTTGGATGTCCAAAGGGTGTATGGTCAAAACTGATGGTGGAGATTTTTTTCACTTTTTAGGTTCAAAATCGAGGGATTGTTTTTTCCCCAACTCTTGGGTCTTGAAATATAAGTGAACTCTTTTTAGGGTCAAAATGGATGGGGGAGTACTTATGGAGATCAATGATTTTATTCATCATTGGAAGTTACGATTGAACGCTATTTTTCCCACTTTTACGGGTCGAAATGTGAAGGATTTATTTCATTTTTAGGTGTCGAAATCGAGGGGAAAGCTTTCTCTATTTTCAGGAGTCGAAGTTGGGGAAGGAAGAATATTACGCACTTTTAGCAGTCAAAATCAAGGAAAAGAATTTTTCCACTATAGGAGTTGAAATCCAGGGAATGAAAATGGGGAAATGGGATGATTTTTTCACTTCCAGCATCGAAGGGGAGATTTTTATCCTACTTTTTGTAGTCGAAATCCAGTCTATGAAATGGGGTGGAAGACGATGTCTTTTCCACTTTTAGGGATCAAAATCAAGAGGAAGATTTTTTGTCCCGCCTTTAATGGTTGAAATCAATGAGATTTTTTTTATATTCTGATTTTTTTTTTTTTTTCATTTTTAGAAGTCAAAATTTTTTTTTTACTTTTAAGAGTTAAACTTGAGGGGAATATGTTTTCTTTACATCAGACTCCTCTTTTTTATATCATCCCTCACCACACATTTAGGGCTGTGATTTAGAAAAAAGAAAATTTAATGAGTGAATGTCGAAAATGTCAGCCCTCTAGCTACATTGGTAAGACCTGTGTGCATGATGCATACATACGTAGCCAGCCAGTATCCAGCCAGCAAGCCGGACCAACTTGAAAACTAAAGAAACCTATTCTGACAGTTTTGGTTGATGGTTTCTAATTTTTTTGTTCTAATTACTTAAAAGTGCAAGGTAAATAACCTTGATCAACGGTTATTCCCATTGTTTTAAATTTTTTTTTTTTTGATTATTGATTTAAAAGTTATAACCGTTCTACCGCTGTGTTTCAGGAAGAACCTGTGGGAGAAATGCCAACGAAAAATGATATGAAAATGAAAAAATTGAAAGATATCCCGTTGGTTTATGCGTGTGCAACGATGTGGCATGAAAATGAAAACGAAATGATGCAATTGTTGAAGTCCATTTTTCGGTAGGTGAAGAATTCCCTTCCCCCTCACACATACACATACACCGTAATCACTTAAAGATAACCCCAAGGAGCTAGGCAACTGCAGCTGCAGTGTCCAACCCTATCTCGACTTCTACTTTTACTTCCTTTGGTAATTTACAGAATTTTCGTTTTTCATTACCGGGCAGACGTGCAGTAAAGAGTTTGCTCCCCAAAATTAGGTGAGGGTTGTCGTTGTTGTTGTTGTTGTTGTTGTTACGGTGGAAAACTAAGTCGACTCGAGCCTCCTCCTTTGGCTGGAGTTCGACATACATTTACTGCAAAATGACTCTCGGAATATAATAAGTGTGCAATGTTCCTAAAATAGGCAGTGATCATCCTGAAGTGTTGTGTAGTAATGAAATAACAATGTGGGAGCAATTCTGCTAAGTGCGGATTTATATGCGTAGTCGCACATGATCAATGTACCACCCAATGCGAAAATGATTTTTTGTCGTGAAACGGGCCCTTAATTTTTTGATAAAAGTGCACAGGAAAATAATCAAATATTAGTTTCAGCTACGAACTGTAAATTTGGGTACTATGCAAGAACGTTACTTCCTCCATCTACACCATATAAAACCCTAGAACCCACGTGTTCACTTGCACATTTAACCCAACTTTTTTGTCAGTCACTCCTTCTCTTTCTCTTTCCTTCTTTCTAAATTTGCAACTGGCGTAGTTTCTATTCTTTGATCGTGACTCTATATATATATATATATATATATATATATATATATATATATATATATCGTCTTTTGTCACTAATCTTCCCCGAAGTGAAAATACGCAAGATCTTCACAGCTCCTCAATGCAAACATTGCAACTATTTCACCTATCTAATTTTGGTGACAACGCAGACACTACACATCATTTTGCTCCTTTTAGCCCCTTCTTACACTTAAGCTGAACCAACCGCCTTTTAATAATCTAGCTTGATCAAATCTACCACTCCTTATAATAAGCACTACAAATCAGGCTCCATTCGATAGATGAACCTAACAATGTTAGATCTGTTGAATCAGGTGTTTCCCTAACTAATCATTCTCTCCTATATTTCATTTTAATGTATTGGACTGATTATTTTTTAATCTGAAGAGTCATTTCCTTTGCTCTTTTCCACACAATCGATCGTAATAATGTTTTTTTCACGTATTTTGCTTTAGTCAAGTATTGTTATGTATCTTTATTGAAAGCACGTATTTTTTTACTTGTTTGTCTGAACATATATACGTGTAGTTATTACAATTACGAACTTTGTTTGTCTGAGACCACATTAATACTTAGCACGCATATTCTCCATCCTATCATGGTGACTATCGTCATCCTTATTCCTTCAACATTTCCAGTGATGTTGGCGTACAGAAGGAAAAAAACATGTGGTGACAAAATCCTTTGTCCTCCATAACTACACAATCTTGTCTCTACACATAACCCCCACTACATCACTATTCTACCTCCCTCAATATAGGAACCACCAATAACTAGTGACATTTGAACATATATAGATAGAATGCTATTTAAAACTGATGATCATTCATTATGTATAGATACAGTAGTATTCATAGTCGGAAAACACAATTTCAATCTCTCCCCCCCCCATCATTCACGATCAAAACTGAGTCAGTTATTACAGAATCCTAAAGCAGGGTGTTCAATCTTCAAAATAAGAGATACAAGAACCATAAGTTCAATGATGGATCCACCATCGGTGGTAATAGTAGCAAGAAGCGGGGAACGAAGAGTAAGTCGTCTTCCTTCAAGTCAATTGATTTTCATACTTATAAAATATCGCAAAATGGAAACATACCGAGAGCAACATTTTCAATAAGATGGTAAATGGCCATTTATGACGTTTCTTGGTCATTTTTTTGGCCCTTCTTAAGTGAATAAAAAAAAGGGCGAACTTGTACATTCAACTATGTTATCGTAACAATTGGTTTCTTAATGATATCACACTTCTTTTTCCTCTCTATTTCCGTTGTTTAACGTAACTGCAACAACCAACAGACCAGCAATAAGGGGTTTTATTGAAATTTGTGGACTCATCGAGAAACTGAGCTTTGTATATCTTGAATATGTTTATTCAAATGATGCATTGGGTACTTATCATGCATTGCAATTCATACCCCGATGATCTTGTTTATTTTTTGTTTTTCTTTCCTTGATATGACTCCATCTATATTTCCTTTATTTATGATGTGCCTTTTACAGTGTACGTATACTGCAACTTTTCCTAACTGTGGTTTTGCATAACCCTAAGGTTGTTAGGAGTTCTGCAAAATGTACACTCTAGGAGCACCAAGTGTCATTTTTTTACTAATATTTTTTTAATATTGATATCATCTTGGTTGAGAAGCAACTGAAAAAACAGAGCATCTTAAAGATTTCACCAAAAAGAACAAATATGTAAAAGATTATATTCCTGTATACTGTAAAACATTAGTAATTACTGTTGGATTATAATAAATTCACACTTTCGAAAGACTATATTCCAGTAAACTGTACTACATTAATAGTTACTGTTGGATTATAATAAATTCATACTTTCGAAAGACTATATTCCAGTAAACTGTAAAACATTAATAATTACTCTTGGATTATAATAGATTCACACTTTCGAAAGACTATATTCCAGTAAACTGTACTACATTAATAATTACTGTTGGATTATAATAGATTCACACTTTCGAAAGACTATATTCCAGTAAACTGTACTACATTAATAGTTACTGTTGGATTATAATAAATTCATACTTTCGAAAGACTATATTCCAGTAAACTGTAAAACATTAATAATTACTGTTGGATTATAATAGATTCACACTTTCGAAAGACTATATTCCAGTAAACTGTACTACATTAATAGTTACTGTTGGATTATAATAAATTCACACTTTCGAAAGACTATATTCCAGTAAACTGTAAAACAGTAATAATTACTCTTGGATTATAACACATTCACATTTTTGAATACACTGATTTGTCACTGGCTGTATATAGAGATAT
Organism: Thysanoteuthis rhombus; assembly: GCA_963457665.1. Taxonomy (NCBI): domain Eukaryota; kingdom Metazoa; phylum Mollusca; class Cephalopoda; order Oegopsida; family Thysanoteuthidae; genus Thysanoteuthis; species Thysanoteuthis major. The sequence continues at coordinate 27,476,454 of OY735206.1, forward strand.
TCTTTATGCAGGGATCACTTTATATTTTCAGGGTTCCTTCAATCTAAAAATGTTGGGAAGGGCTGAATACCTCACTACTGAAAAATGGATAGCAATAGTATCGAAGACCATCTTTTCTATGTTGAGTTCGATCTTAAGTGGATGCCAATCTACATTGGACTACACTAAGCTTACTAAATCACTTGAGTCCTAGAAAGAAGGGTTTATAACCGATGCACCCTTCCGATAGTCACCAATTGAGCTGAAAGACAGCACAATATATTAGGGAAAAAACTGGAGTCAGAGCTATTGTAGAATAAAAAAAGGTGTGGCGAACTAGTTCAAAAAGTATTGGCTATGCAACACCTCTGATAGAGAGGTCTGGCAAATCCTGGGGAAGGTTTATGACCATTGACAGACGCCAAAAGGTAGCTGCTGATAATGATGATACTGTTGCTGCTGCTGCTGATGATGATGATGATGATGATGATGATGATGATGATGATGATTGCGTTGATGGTGATGATCTATTTCCAAAGAATGAGGGAGGCAAATACACAACGTTCCAAACTAGTTTTATGAGTGGGTAATGAATGGGTCCCCCCGAGATCACATGCGCCACCAAGGCCGGCAGAATATTAGAAGGGAAGACGATCTAGACAAATTCAGAAAGTACTGGCTCTGCGATGCCCATGATAGAGAAGTGTGGCAAATCCCGGGGAAAGTCTATGTCCAACGATGGACGTTGAAAGACTGGTGATGATGATGATGATGATGATGAATGAACAGACATTAATAAATCAATAATTTCTACGTCGTGTGTGTGTGTGTGTGTGTAAGTGTAAACGAGTGAGTGATAGGGAGAGTTTTTCTTGACGATATTTTTCCTATTTTAGGATGGACTTGGATCAAGCAATCCGCAGGTATATGAGAGACAACCTGGGAATAGAAAAAGATTACTACGAATTTGAAGGTAAGAAACAGGATTGTACTTTCTGCACATAATGATGAGAAGTATAAAAGGCAATAGGCTATTTTGAATGGCCAAAATCGGCTAGTTTTTTCAGTTATCAATACACATTCTAAAAGCTCAAGGTCCCAAAAGATATAGATGTATAAAGTGTTGATGACGTTCAAATACTGTTATTCTCGATCTAAAGATACCATTGTTTTTATTTATTTAGAAATATACATAGCATATATTTATATATATAAATATGATAATTGAAAAATTGTGTCATCCACAGACAGCTCTATTATTCAGTGTGGCTATAGACGATCCATTATAACATCCTGTACCAGGATCGAAACCTTCACTTCAGACCCAGAGACTAGCATTTTTCTCTGCCTTACGGTCAATAAGGTTGAATTTAAGCGAAACATTTGTTTACGCATATATCCCCCATCCACCAGTGTGCTCTATTCTGAAGTTTGAAGAACATTGCATAAGCTAATAACGAACGAGTTACCTCACTTAAAGAATCCTCAACCCTGAATAAAGGAGCGTTAATTACAATATATATAAATATATGTATAACTTATTGATCAGTTAATAGTAATGAAGACAACACTCTTGTTCAAGATACCGTTTGTAAGCCCTCTAACCAGCTGTCACCATCTATGAAACAGTATATTCATCTGGAGGATTAGAATAAAGACGTGCGTATGTATCATTCTTAGCTGTACGAGTTACCTGGAAATCTGGTCACTTTTAGCGATCAACATTTACTATTCTCCTCAAATCTATCCACCGTTAGCTATTCAAAATGGTCGTTCTAGAAATCCAAGAAAATGCATCAATCCAAAGATTGCCGTATAAGTAAAAAAAAAAATCAGGCTATTGAGACCACTAGGTCTCCAATATAAACATCGAAAACATGGCATCGATTATCGGTTGTAGGCGATAAATTTGAAAGTGACAAATCAGCTTCTGCAGAACATAATAGCCTCTGGGCGAATTGTTAAGGCAGACAGTCGGATACTGGATTCCATTTGGCAATAAGTGAAGTAAGTTAGATGAAGTAACTATAGACTTACTTATTTTTGATTGTGCTGTTCACTCGTAGAATGATTACCCAAGAGAGAGAGTCAAGATGAAAACAAATAAGAAAGCGATAAAAAGAAGTCAAAATTAATATAAAGAATTGGAATTACCGAATACTTCGTGGAAAGTCATTCCAAATTTGGTTCAAGCAATTAAATCTCTTCAAATTTTTCATGTCAGCACAACGTTTAGGCTGACCCATTCTTTTTTCTTTCATTCGAAAAATTGTGGTTATTGATATACCAACCAGAACAATGCATTTTTCGACAGCGTTGGGTAGATTCAGTATTAACAAAAGGGAATAGCCTACCAAGAGCAATGGCACCTTAGTCCACTTCAAAGTGCTGCCCTTGGAAAAATATCGTTATAATATCTTTATAATATCTTACCCAGAGGTGCATTTAGAGATTTTTGTCAGTTTTGATGTCTGATAAAGAATAAATCAATAGCTTTTAACTTCATAATTGCATTGATATCTGATCGACACATTGTATAGTTATCTTATTCTTTCTTTTATACATTGAGTACATTTTTGTATCCTGCGTTTAACTACCATATTTTAAATCCATAAGACCAATGCTTAATTCTTCCATAGTTTCCAGGTATGGAACAGTTCTGTGACCAATACGTTTCATAATAGCGACTTCACTAACGGCAATATAGTTTAGGGCGGCTTCTTTTATTGGAAGACGAAGAGCGTAATGGATGTTGGTGAGAGACGAGGAGATTTGCTCCTTCGTGGTTGACTGTGTAACGCAGGCCTATAGATGTAAGGGTAGAAGGAAGTTATACAGAGAGAATGGAATACACGCCAAGTATGAAGTTGGACGTGCATTGAAACAAAGTGGAAAGAACATACAAGTATTATAGCCAGACGAAAAACGTACATTTAATACAAGAATGAAGAATTAAAATGAGGTACATGTAAGGATAACATAAATACGATCGATCGTGACAAGTGATGGCGAAAGGTGGGGGCTTTCTTGTCTTGATAGTACTGGCGGCGGTGTCGAAGCTGAGTTTGTCTGAACTGCTTGGATTCCGTATGTTTTGATCGCTCCAAGATAATATGTAGAATCTGGGTTCAGTGTGCGAGCCTTACTGCCAAATCATCATCATCATCATCATCATCATCATCATCATCATCATCATCATCAGTTTTTTAACGTCCGTCGTTGGACATAGACCTTCCCCAGGATTCGCCACAATCATGGGCATTGCAGAGCCAGTAACTAAATGAGTTAAATTGGGGTTCAGTGTCCAAACCCAACAGCCAAGTGAGTGAGTAAACAAGGTGACCTTTCTCTGACTCTGGTAGACTCTCGACGGACAGACCATGAAAGACAGAGAACATGGAGTTTTATCCATGTGTGTTTCCCGAAGTAAAAAAATTAAGGAAATATTATCGTGACTATCAGATAGTGAAAAGACCATGCCATTTCATTCATGAGAGTGAGAGGTGATACGCGTATGGAGCACGTGGGGAAGACGCGGTGGCGTAGTTGCGTAGTCATGCCTAAATGTGAAGTGAAATGGGCAAAGTTAATACAGAGATAGGTCATAGAGAAAGAATGGATGAGATCGGATCGGCCATTTGGTTGGCGAAATGATAACGATCTTAGGGAGAAAGAAAGAGAGGGAAAGTGAGTGGCCGGCTGTAAAGACCGGAGCCAGAGGAATGACCAGCTAGGTGTCCTGGCGCCAATGAGCATTGGACCATGTGCATCCAGGGGTTTTATAAGGGTCGTCGGAGGAAGTGACGTTTTGGATATCTAGCTAAAAGAGTTATGTATTTAATTCTTAACTAAAAATATAGGGCGTGCTACAATGGTTTTACCACTTTGAAAAATGAAAAAGGACAACTCACCTGTGAACTTTTAACAGAACTATTGGCTTCTTTGAACTCTGCACACGTAATAAATCTTCTACAGAACGTGCAATCGAATGGAAAAAAACATGTTTCTATCTTCGTGAGTACTTGGGTCATTAAGAATCGTAAAGCGCAACAAAAAGACCGAGCAGGCTCAAGTTTGGCTATTTTTTATTTTTTCTTTATCCTAATGGATCCTCAAAATGCATATTATCGAATGGCAAAAATTGAAACTTTCTATTTAATGTGGGGCAGTTCTTTTAGCGATACACCTCGCCTACAATTCACAATAATTCCGTTGATTTTTGTTCGTTTTTTTTTGGGGGGGGGGAGATCTTTGATGGATAACATTTTCAGCCTTGTTCTCATGCTTTTGAATTTCAGCCCACATTTTTTTTGATGATGCTTTCAACTATGCAGTAAAAGGTGAAGAAATCTATTGCATAAACGATTATGTAAAGATGTTCCTGAAAAACTTTCCACGGGCCTGCAAGTGAGTATACCTCTCTTATATAATACACACACACACAAACACACATATATATGTATATATATATATATATATATATATATATATATAAACAGAAGCACATAGTTATACTTATTTATATACATATGAATAGACATGTATACATATATATATATATTTTTTATGTATACAAATGTACATATATGTATATATATATGCATATATATATATATATATATATATATATATATATATACATAAATGTATATGCCAACCTCGTGGTACTAGATGGGATAAAAGTCTATAGCCACACTGAAAAGATGTAATACATCAAAACAGCTGTCTGTGTATGACACAATAATACATATGAATGTATATATATATATATATGTATGGATGTGTATATATGCACACACACACACACACACACACACACACACACACACACACATATATATATATATATATATATATATATAAGAAAGTATAAATGTAAATAAGAATATATGTATATATATGATTGTTTGTATGTATATATAATAATTTGAACCATAGGAAGTGAGTCAGACTCAGGAGTGAAAGTGTTTGTGAATTAAGTTTATTGATTCGTAAATGTTTCCATTGGTGGTTTAGACATGTTTGGGGGTTTTATTCCCATCTTCAGTAGTGTGTGCAGTGTGTGTACCATTCAATGGTTATAAGTGTACCGTAGAAGTTGAGTCCATCATCAGGAGCTTTGCTTTGTGAGCAAAAACGGGATCCCATCACCTCGGGTTATCCTATTGTGTTTGACCCAGTTCAGGCTGTGATGAAGTCTGTGGTGTTAGCATCAATAGTAGGTCTTGGAGAGGAAATAGTGTGTCACAGTAGGAGGGAAGTGGTCCAGTGTTGGAT
>OY735206.1:27489209-27566709 GCA_963457665.1 Thysanoteuthis rhombus
ATGTTATGTCTTTGACGTTATGAATAAACAATGATTAATGTCAGGCCCAATCTTATCATCGCAATAAGTAAATTATCTGCCTTTCCCTCGAATTACTTCAGTACAAATCTCTTTATACAAAAGATGTTATGTTCCCATGAAAGAAACTCATTCATTGATGAACTGATACCAAAAATTCAATTGAAATCTCATCATTTTTTAATTATTTTGTCTAAATACCAAATTTGCGAGTGTTTTAACTGAAAATTTTTTACGCAAATTATTACGTTAAACCGATATGCCCATTTTTATATTGCTTATATATATAAATTTAATAGGGATCTTTCTTCCATTTTTTTTCTCCTTTTATGCTTCTTTCATAATCAATTGAACTCAGCAAATAGATATAATTTATAGCTCTAGCTTTTGCCTAGTATACCGTCAATAAGAATTTTGGAATTATTGTAGAGGTTGACAATTCTAAAATACGAAGACATGATACAAAACAAATAGAAATTTTCCAGTTTTTTTATCGATATTTTCTTTATTTTCCAGGTAATGTACATGTATTATTTCCTGGGGTATCGGATCTCTGCAGCAAATGTGTCGGACAAGGTAAAGGAGACACGCTTCCTAAATACGTTCTTGCTTGCCCTAGATGGGGACGTAGATTTTGAACCTTCCGCCGTACTTCTTCTAATCGATCGAATGGTGAGGAACCCAAAAGTGGGGGCTGCTTGTGGTAGAATTCATCCAATTGGAACAGGTGTGTCACTCTTTTGGATGTTTTTATTTGTTTTGGGGTTTTTTGTTTTGTTCTTCGGGCTTTCTTCCATATTTACTATGAGCGCAAGATGTATCCGATACATTTCACAAAGTTCATCTCAACGTTACATGGAGAGATTGGAAATTTGCACTGTATATTAGAGAAAAAGCAGGAGTCAGAGATATCATAGAATGCATCAGGAATCTCAAATGATAATAAGCTGGTCATGTTGCAAAAAACCGCTAGATATCATGACCCATAACGTGGGACTCCATAGATCAGATGCGAAACTGTGGCCAGCAAAAATGGTATGACGAACTAAACAAATTTAGAAAGTACTGGTGTCGCCACGCCCATGATAGAAAGGTCAAGCAAATCTTGGGAAAGATCTATGTCCAACGACGGGCGCTAAAAGGCTGATGATGATGATTATTCACCTTCAAAATTGATAGAACCAAAGATTTAAAATAGAATTTTTTTAGATATTGAAACAAGATGAACCATTGACAAGTAATCTACGAACTGAAAAGTAATGTGTCAAAATCAGAAATTTTTGTTCCCTTCAGTGAGATTTGATGAAAATTTGCAACTGATATGTATGAGCTATCACTCAATTGATGGAATTCATCTCCTAACGAGAGAATTACTTTTACATGCAATTCATTAATTTACGAATATATCCTTGTAATTGACTTATCAATTTGCTTTTTCCTCCTTCCTCAGCAGCCATGACATATCAGCAGCAGTTTTGGTCTATATACTTACCTTAACCCCACCGCAATAAAGATTATGGTCTGTTCTGTTCCAGGTCCAATGGTTTGGTACCAGAAATTCGAGTACGCCATTAGCCATTGGCTGCAAAAATCAACGGAACACATGATTGGCTGTGTACTCTGTAGCCCTGGATGTTTCAGTTTATTTCGAGGTTCAGCTTTGTGCGCTGAGAATGTCCTGAGGCGCTACACAACAATTGCCAGTGAGGCTAAGCATAAAGTACAATACGACCAAGGTCAGTTATTCTACTCTATTCTTTGATTTAGTGTACTACGAAGAACTTCGATGTAATAATAATTTGTAGATGTTACGATGAAAATTAGAAACTTCTGCCGATACTGTATGGTAACTATAAAACTAAATGAAAATATGATGGGCAGGATAATGGTCCAGCTAGCGGGATGGTGAGCCTGTTCTATTTTGTTTTGTTCCATTTTTGTTTTTTATGCATTACCCTTAACCAAAAGAAATGTAAGAGTGGAAAGCACGAGATTAGGGATGACAAACATGCAATCTGTGGGCAAAATGTGACCCGCCACCTTCTTACATGTGGCCTACGACACATCAGCTTTAAAATACATTTTTTTCAATAATAGAAAAATTAATGATCTTTTAACCTAAAAAAAATTGTAAATTTCTATATAGATTAAATCACAGCATTGGCATTATCAGAACTTGGGGTCGTGAAGTTCGTAGGCGTACCGATTGCTATGGGAAAGTGAATTCTGATTGAAGAAATTCAATATTTTAGTCATATTAAGTATATCTTTTTTTTTCTGAATTTGCTTTTTTCTGGATCAATGGGTGATTGTATAGATAAAAATATCGAGGTCCACCATTCAACAGCAGTATAACTAACTTCACTATAGGGGTGTATTTATATTGTCTGCTCCGGATACTATGTACTCCCAACATATTTGCCATAATAAATGAGTTGGACACCTCTGCACTAGATTTTTTCATTATTAAAGCATAGGAAATACAACTTTAAGTTGATTATTGTATTCTGCAGATACGCGTTTCTTTACTGGTCTTGTTTTCTTTAATGATCATATTTGAACACAACGAACTCAACAGGTATAGTTGAGGACGCCGTGTGTATATTGTTGAAAAAGTAGTTCCTTGGTGGATTCAAATCAACAATCTCCCATTAAAAATAGAACACAATAACCAACTACACCGCGGAGACAGATTTTTTAAATATATATGTAATAATAATAAATCACTTATGCCTTACATTCGAAATCTTTCTCACTTCCTACTCAAAAACTCTCATATGTTTACAAATTAGAGAATCCATTTTTTTTTTCTTTTTAGAAAAATACTCGTAGAGTCAAATGAAGTGTATATGGAAAGTTTGATGAGATTTATTTCTACGGTTGAGGCAAGCATTGTGTTCTATCAAATTTAAAATAAAAATTCTTTAAAATTTGCATCTAGCGTTTTTTCAGAGCTATTCTCCTGTGATTAAAAAAAACATATTGCAATAAAGGTCTCTACAAGATTACACTAATTCTATCAAAATTACTTGAGCTTTTGCAAAAGTTCTGAATTTAAAGTCGTCGATTTCGATAAAATGTCTACTTATTCATATGGAAAGCAGAGCGCTAAACGCTAAGTTTAGAACGATAAGTTTTTCAAATCTTGTGGTGCTATTTCTCACCAATATACTTATGTAGTTAAAGTAGTCTGAATTCTCCGTTCCACGCTTGTTTTGATTGAATTAAATTAAATTTTGATAACCAATTTTGGATTCCAGATTCTACTTTTGATTCCATTTTTCCCTTGCTGCTTTTATTTAGGCGAAGATCGTTGGCTGTGCACATTGTTGTTACAACAAGGCTTCCGGGTGGAATACTGTGCAGCTTCAGATGCCCTTACATATTGTCCAGAAACATTTATTGAATTTTTCAAGCAGCGGAGACGTTGGGCTCCATCGACTATGGCCAATATTTTGGATCTCCTGATGGATTGGAAAAACGTACGACGGAAGAATGACAGTATTTCCTTTCTGTATATCTTCTACCAGTCGTGTCTAATGGCCTCTTCAATCCTCACCCCAGGCGCTATATTCATGTTGATTGTCGGGGCAGTTCACATTGCCTATGGTATTCCTCTCCTGACCTCCTTTATCCTCAATTTGCTACCCATAGTTCTGATAATGGTTCTGTGTTATGCTGCCAGTGAAGACGTACAGGTTTGTATGGAGTTTTGAATCTGTCCTGCATAAAGCAATTCTCGATTAGCTTGTTAATTGTCTGACTAGTGGTTGTGAGGGTGACAAGTCGACCTCCTGCACCCGTAGTGAATTTTCGAGCCCAGCTAATCAATGTATCAACAGTTATTCAGCATTTTTCTAACTTCGGGTGCCTTGAAAATATCCTTGTTCACATAATGCTGAGATTTTAAATAGTTGAGTAACTACAGACCTTCAGTATCTCTATTATCACTTGTCGTTTAAAACTGCCAATTAAGTTAGAGAGCTATACGTATTTTCCTGTGTCTTTCTATTCTTTCACTCGTCTTTCCATCTTTGTCCACATGATATCTTCAAAAGTTCTCTTAAAATTTCAATGAAAAGGAAGGGTGTCAAATAGGACCTTTTCTTCTCCGTTCACCCTTACGGTCATGATGTTGTTGTTCTGTTTATACTATTAGTAATAGAGGTTATAGTTCATTTTTCGAACCATTGCTGCTTATTGTACGTATCATTTTCTTCATAAAAGTCATATTATCAATGTTTATTTCATCTGATTTCCACTAAAAAGAATTATCGTAAATTTGTGCATTATCTTGTTACTTTGAAATGAAAAACCATAAGCAGGCAGTGAAACATAGAAACAAATTTCCAGTTCAACTGAACTTAAAAAGCAATATCTTTACCTTATATAAATGAATCACCGTAGTGCGTGCATGAACTAAAACTAACCATCTAGATAAAATATCCAAAAGCATAAAAAAATAAAGATCTTTTATTCAAAATTATATCTTAAAAATGGATCTTTTATCTGAAATCATCTTTAAAAAAAACACTGGCACAAGATTCAGGCATTATCGGTCCAAAGTGACCATAGTGAAAATCACATTTTTTTAGAAAAAAGATGGTGCCCAGAGATATAAATTTTCAAGGTTGTAACCCACAAAATGTGAATAAGAGCGTCAAGAGACACACACACCCACAAACACACGGATGCTCAAAAAGAGAAGAATCTTCAGCCCATTTGGCTGATCGGTTGGTTGGTCGTGCATGCCATAAGTGAGACTACAGTGATTCGATAACCACTTTGATGGCAATGTTTTTCTCAAGTAATGAAGAAAATATATAAATGCCTGATTAAATCAAATCTTTCACGATTCCTACTTCATTCACCCCCTGACTTTCATTCACCCTGAAAACAATTCATTTGCCTTTGAATGAATCATTTAGCAGTCTGTGGATGGGTCAAGTTTAGAAGTCCAAATTTTAAGGCAGAAATTAGGGGTCGACCTATACTTGGGAAATAATTTTGTAAGATTGAAATTCAAACAAAATAGAAAGGATTAGGAGTCAACCCATGGTTTCAAAAAGAGCATACCATTTATGAATGGTTTTCTGATCATAAATGGAGGGTCTTCTTACTCACAAGTACATACTGTATCTACTGTCATATTGTCAAGTGCTCCTCAAACTATTTCAGCGTCATTCACTCTTGAGTCTTTATTACAAATACCACTCACCCATGATTAGATTCCCTTTTTTATCATTTTCATCTTATTTTCCCTCGTGTACAGCTCGTATACACAATTCTAATTCCATGTAAGTAGAAACAATAAATAAGCGTCAACAATTCATTCTTCATCTGCTGCAGTCTTTTAAAGTTCGTCGTTGAACATAGACCTTCACCAAGATTCGCCAGACCTCTCACATTGGCGTCATAGAGCCAAGACTTTCTGATCTTGTCTAGTTTGTTACGCCATCTTATATTTTGTCAACCACGCTTTCGCGTGTGATCTCTAGGTATCTGCATTGTGAGTTGCTATGGGTTGTTTGCTATTCTTGCAATATGACCAGTTCATTACCCTTTGAGATTTCCAAAGGATTCAATAACTCGGACTCTTGTTCCTCTCCAATATACTGTGTTGTCCTGTGATCCTTTCCTGTTATGTTGAACATGATTTTCTCCTATGCACGTTGCACAATTTTCAGTACGAGGGTCATTGGTTAGGTTTCATATTTCAGCTCCATACGTGACAATCGAGTTGATGCATGGATTGTATACCCTTCTAGTGGGATTTTCTTGTTGTAAAAGGTCGAGCTTATTCAATCGAAAGCTTTCTATCCAATAGTAATTATTCCTTTGATTTCCTTTTTCTTTCGAGGGTTTCATGGAGATTAGTTGGCTTTGGTAGATATTATGATCTACTTTCTTCGGTTCTGCACTTTTGATTTTGAATGTTGTGTCTTCGTCATGCCTTCCAAATATTTCAAGATGAACTAAATGAAGAAAGTTGGAACTTCGGTAAAACAAATGCCCTGTACAACGAACACGTTGAAGACAAAGACTACCGCTACAATATGTATTTTTTGAGTGTTTTGATTCATAATTACTGCATCAGTTTTCATGTAATTTCGATCATTATACAAGCACATATAGGTTATCCTGAAGCTACAAATATCTGCTGTGAACAATCTGATATGAAATATACTTGTTATAGCCTATGTAGGGCATTATCTGATAAAATGCGATACTTCTTTTTGGAGATTTTTTGTCAAGCTACTCGATGTGGAGAATTATTTGGATAAAGGTATAAGATGATTTAGAGCAGTCTTTGTTAAAGAGGCAAAATTGCCTCCAAATGGGTGAAAGTTGAGCTGAGGCAACAATTTTTAAAAAACCAAATAGGGGAAAAAAGGTTGCGAAGCCTCATCTTCAGGTTTTTTTCTCCTCTTTTCTCTCACTCTTGATTCCACACCTGCAATTTGCGCCTGTAATGTCATTGTTTTATATTCGTTTTACTTGAACCCCACGAGAACAGGATCTGACTTGGAGTCAGTTCAACGTGGGAATCTTTGCACGTTATTGGGTGGGGCATTGTCGTTTCAAAAGTTCGTGATGCGCGTTTTAGTCGGCCTTATGAAGAAAAAAAAATCAGTACTTGCCTGTTCTGTTCAGCCAGAACAGTTTTATTCTGTTTCGTGAGCGGCACTCTCTGTTATATTTGAGAAGACTAGTGTAGATTACCTTTGGGTGTGAGGTCATATCGGGAGCAAATAGTCCAAGATGGCTCTTCTTGAAATGTAGTTTGACTTTGATTGGATGCAAGCACTATACTTTGCTGGTCAAAGCAAAGATTGTAACAGCTTCTTTTTTTTTCTCTTTCTCTCTGCAGCTGCAATTCGCGTCTGTGATGTCTTTGCTATATGCTATCCTCATGATGAGTGTCCTGATCGGCCTTGTAGTAGAAATCAGTACTTACCTCTACTGTTCAACGACAACAATTTTATTCACGTTCGTGGCCGGCACCTTCATTATCGCTGCCATCCTTCACCCTAAAGAAATGACTTGCCTCTTGCATGGTATTCTCTACTTCATTCTTATACCAGCCATGTCCATCCTGCTGATGTTTTACGCCCTTGGCAACCTGCAGAATGTCTCGTGGGGGACGCGAGATTCCAAAGTAGAAAAAGAGGCCAAGGAAAAAGAAGCCAAGATGATGGCCTCATCCAAGATGAAAAAACAGGGCAACCTGAGTCGATTGCAAAGTATGTTCACTACCTTTAGTGGCAAAAATGATTCAACGGAAGCGGAACACAGCGTCTCTTGTGGAAGGCTCTGTCGCTGTCTGTGTTTCCTGAAAGAAGATAAATCCCATACCGCAGACGTTCTCCTCGAAGTCCTTCACGGAGAAGAGGAAAAAAATGAAGCTTCGTCGTCAAGCCAAGACGGTGACACAAAAGAAACCTCTAAAGAACCACAAAACGAAAACGAACCTGAAAACGTTTCTACGTCATATGGTGAGTTGGATATCTAATGTTCCAGAGGTGTAGCTGACGAGGTGGGTGTTTTGGGAGACTTCCCCCCCCTTCCCCCAAGCTTCATAAATAGTAGTTCACCTATTGCATTTCTACTGACAAATCTCACTAAATGAGGGTGTGACATTGAGCCCAGCCCCCAACTTGCACATCATTCCAAGCTTTCAGCTACGCCTCTGATGTTCGTTTGTTTCTTACCTCATTAGAATCCATCAACCAGCAAAGGCTTCTTCAGTTTTCAAGATGGTCTGGCTGACTATGTATGTATGGCGCGAACAAGCCGCACCAATGGAGCTAGAGGATTGAACACTTAAATATTTTCTCCTTTTGATGTCTACAAAAAAAAAAGTTCGTTTTTATCCACCCTCACCTCGGTAGGTTTTTAGTGGGAGTTCAATTTGCTATCTAAGTTCATGCTAAATTGATTACCTAGTTTATGCCCTTTTTTTTTCTTTTTTGAAAATTTAGACTTCCTTAAATCCTATGACTATCCAACATATATGGAAGATGAAATTGGTGAAACAATTAATGATCCAACCAAAATCTCAAATAATTTTGATTATCATTTTTCTAATTTAAGAGAAAATATTCTAAGTGAACAGGAATATTCAGATGATGGAAAGTTTCTAGAATATCTGAAAAAAAACTCCAAACTCTTTCTGAATTAGCCAAGCTGACGATGAAGAAATTTTGAATATTATATCAACAAGCAATCAACAGGCACATTCAGTATTCCGACTGACATACTGAATACTCTCAAAATCATAAACATCTCTTTAAATACAAGCATTCATCAAAAAAACTTAGAAATAGCTGAGATAATCCCAATGTTCAAAAAAAAGGTTCCAGATTTAGGGCCTCTATTTATAGACCAATTTCTCTATTAAATATAAATAAGATCTTTGGAAGAACTAGGTTTCAATGGTGCCTTTAAAGCTTTACATAAGTACAACTGTTGCTATGAGCTCCACTTTGGATTTCGTTCCAAACACTCGACTTGGCATGCAATAATAAAGCTCACAGAACAAATCAAAGGGGCGATGGATGCTCGTAATAATTCCAAATGAAGAAAATATACATGTGATATGCTTGTTGTCTCCCAAAAAGTATTTGACTCAGTCAATCATGACATACTTATGGAAAAACCTGATCGTTATGGAATTTAAGGACTTACAAAGAACTGGTTTAGATCATATAAGAATAATAGACAGCAATACGTCTCAGTACAGGGGCTTAATTATCAAATTAGAATAATGAAACACTGAGTTCCACAAGGATCAGTACTAGGCCCCTTTCTACATCTAATGTATATCAACGGCCTTCATTTTGCAATAACAAAATCTACTGTATACCATTTTGCAAATGAAATTACTTTACTTTTATAAAAAATACAAGCAAAATCTAATTCTGACCTAAAAATGTCTGTATAAATGATTATTGGCCGATAAGGTTTCCCTAAACACTTATAAAACAGTGGTAATCTTCAAAAAAATTCTGAGAAATTACCTGTAAATACTAAAATTAAAATAAATGGCCAAAGAATATACCCTACTTCCGACATTGAATATATCGGTGTGTATATAGATGAATTTCTTGATGGCTCTGCTCATTGTCTTGAACTAGCAATCAAACTTTGACAGTTTAATGGAATGCTCTATAAAACTAGACCATTTCTTGATACTCACAAACTATGATCTTTTTACAATGCTGCATTTTCTTGCTCCTTGTTATATTGATGTCAGGTCTGGGACCTTACCACTCACACTATACTAAAGAAAATTTAAACCCTACTAAATACAACAATTAGGACTATAGCTTATGTCGATATCACAATAAAAACGCTGATAGTTTTTTGTAATTCCATTAATGACATACATTTCTATAAATATTTTGATCCGTCAAAGTGAGCTAAACCTGATAAATATCGAATATGTTCGGCTTAACTAAGTTCAGCTTATAACGATATTTTTGATTTTTCAAATTTTATTCATGGATGAAATATTGCAACGTCATTATGAATTTGTCTAGTTTTTACCTTCATCCTAATTTTTAGTTGCTTTTTATCACAATTTTGAATCGGACCCTAATCATTCATACGATTAAACAGAGTAGTCGGAAAATAAAGAGTAAGCCCGCGATGTGAATCGAACTAGCACCTTCTTTAAGGTGTAAAATCGGCTTCTGTTCAAGCATGAAGTCCCTGTGACTGAATGTTTACAGCGACCAGGCGTATACAGGATCCCTTCTGGCACCCAGTGAGGAGTGATTCACTACAGTAGTTATGGTGAGCATCACAAGCATTGACACTGATATGATTGTCAAACTATGGACTTTAGGAAATTACTGGAATATTCAGGGATCTTAACTGTAATGAAAGTCAACACTTCACCATGAACTAAAATGTTTTCCATCCAGACCTTCTTTGAACTGATTAATAGGGTTCATGAGAAAGGACGTGCGACGTACAGAAAAAAACGGTAAATATTGTCAAATGCTGTCAAAAATTCTATAACCAACGTCGCAGGTTATGAACAGCTGTTATTTTTCTTGTTCAACTACTTCTAGCCACTAAACCAGAGGTTGGCAACTGTTTTATCTCTGCAAACTGGATCGCGTATTTCAGAGTGGCCGATGGGTCGAATAATTGCCATAAAAACCATGGAATATTGGATATATCCGTTTAAATACATCTAGTTTTTTTTATCTATAATTTACCTTGAAAATCGCCAAATACTGCAAAATCGTTTTTGCTTAACCAAGTAAGACTTTTAATATTCAGAGAAATCAATTAAGTCGCGATTCATTTCGATCAAGGCTTCTTTTGAATCTGTAATAAAAAAAATTTCTTTAAAGGCACAAAGAATTTTTAAAACATGCAGAGTGCATCATCCCAATATTTGCCCGCAGGCCTGTCAAAATCATTTCACAAACCAGATCTGATCCGTATTGGCTCCGTGACGCCTATGATAGAGAGGTCTGGCAAATCCTTGGGAGGGTCAACGATGGACAATAAAAGAGAGATGATATCTGGGAAAAGGCATCAGAATTCCCCCAGCTAAATACTAAATACGATGAAAAACTGAAGAAAAAAAAAAAGTTCGTTGAAGCGGTCTGTTGATGTTGACATCTTGAACGGCATGTGAAACGTGACGTCATATGCGGTGTCGGCCGAAAAGATTTGCGAACAACGTTAAATTGTTTGTCAGGCTAGTACTAGATATACTACAGACTGATCTTTATAGTTCTTCAAAGTGGACAGAAACATGAAAAATAAAATTTGATATAAAGAAGTGCAAAATACTATATATCAGTTGCCCAAATACAAAGTTTGAATATAAATCAAAATATCATTCCAAAAGAAACAATGAAACTCAGCCACCTATATATGCTAATTTTATCGTGTAAATTTAGCATAAACTCATATTATAAATTGAACCCTCCACTGAAAACTTTGGATTAAAAAAAAAACTACTCTCTGAGGAGAGTGTGTGTGCAGAATTTTAAGTTTTTACTCTGAACGCTTAGGGCTGAGCGATGTCCAGATATATAAATAAATACACATATGCACCTGATTGAATGAATAACTTTTCTTAAGTTAAATTGTTTAAACCGGTTTGTTGTGGGTAGTAATAAATAACGGCAACAACAGTTATATGTGTAACAGAAATGATATACGTGGGACTTTTCTTAACCAATCGGATGATTAGAAATATTCTCTCAAGTGATGCATTTGTTATGTGTAGAATATACAAGACATTGATCAGATCCCAAGTAGAATAGTGTATTCTGGTTTGGATACCGACGGTTAAGCATGGGAAAGGGGAATTTAATCTTAAATTAAATGAAAAAGTTATCTCAGATCTTACGACGAAAGTGCAAAGCAAAACTAGCTAGATCACAGATTTAAAGGGCCACAACTTGGATATATACAGGAAGGGCTGTGAAAAAAGATATCAGAAGATTTTCTTCCAAGCGCGGGGTCACTGATCAGTGAAACAATCTCCTAGAAGTAATAGTGTAGACATCGAACCTGAATGTATTCAAAAACCGACTTTTGTTGGAGCGAAAAAGAATTATCAACGACCTTGATGTAGATCTCTATGCAATATCATCTAAATGCAGAACAAGATACCAAGCGATCAGCATATGATATAACTTTGTACCGGAGGCCATACCTAAGGCCTCAATCCATACTACTACTACTGCTGCTTCTATAATAATAACAACGATTATTATTGTTGTTAAAACTGGAGAGCAGACGAAAAGCCATCAGGTTCATTAATGAAATAAAATATTTTGGTCATAAAGAAAGATTGGAGTTCTTGGGTTTTACACTTTTGCCAGAGAAAAGGAGAAGGGATTCAATCGAGACATTCAAAATAATTAATGGAATTTCTAAACATGGTATATCATTCGTTGATATTTTTCCTCCAAGTGGAAATTTATCGACAGATTTACTAGACAATTAAATTTTAGTATAGTAATATATGTTTGGAATGAGTTGCCTAATCATGTTGAAAATATCAATAGTCTACAGAGTTTTAACAATAATTAAGATAAGCTAGAAATTGTAGAAAGGGCATGCACTTACAAGGACATTTTTTGAATCTGTCTAATGAGATTTTCCCGAAAGAGTCTGATCGGTGAATCGCGTTGAATTGTAGATCTTTGTTTATATTAATGTACGTTGAGTATGTTTTGTTAATTTAACCACCATAGCCATCAAAGATGGCGGAGGGATCTATCTTTTTAATATGTGTATATATTCGTTTATGTATATTCGTTTGTGTGTTCCAGCCTTCCTGGCCTAATCCTTTTGGTTGGCATCAGTACTTACCGAGATCCCTTCAAAAACGTTTGTTCGCTTGTTTGGTTTTTTTTAGGGGGTGGGGCTTTATTTTGGCGGGTTTGTTAATAGCATCAAGATTCTCCAGACTTGAGAGACTTCCAGAATTTTTTTACTTGATTTTAGATGTTTTCCAGTGAAAAAAAAGTAAGTTGTGTCATAAATAGAATTCACTCTAACCATATCTATTCTTTGATTAAATTTTTCAAAATTTGATGCTACAGTTGTTCAATTATTAACTGTGATGGTGAGTTTTGTAATCATTTTGAAGATTATGCGTAAATATTGTTCATTATTAGAGATATCCACCGAGGCATAATAATAAAGGATAAATCAATTCTGGAGTCCAGATAATAGATTTTATCCTTAATTTTTGTTCTCTTTTCAGATTCCAAGAATTCAAAAGAATGGATAAACGATGAAGACCTAAAAGACATGAATAAAGAAGACATCGAGGGAACTGAACAAGAATTTTGGCATAATATGATCAAGAAGTACTTACCACCTGAACACCTTGACAGTATAAATGAAAAAAAAATAAAAGAAAATCTTCTGGTGTTGCGTAACCACGTCTGCATGTTTTTTTGTCTAATCAACGCTCTTTTTACTATTATAGTCTTCACTATAGAGATCAATAACGCTAACACCAGTTCGATAAATACAAATTTTTTGTGCAGAGAATCCGAACTTGGCAAAAAGGAAACCAATTTCATCACGCTGGTCTTCGTGTTGGTGTTTGGTATCACCCTACTAGTGCAGCTCATAGCAATGATCTTCCACCGATACGAAACCTTCATGCACATTCTTGCTTCCATCGACATCAACCCAAAATCGATGAATAGATTGGAGATTAGAGAGTTCTGGGCAGGATTATCCGAAAATGACCAGGATCAGTCGGATACCGAGTCCGTAATGACTGACATTTCTGGAGATACGATCTTATCCAAGCCACGTTCTCAGAAGAAATTCTTTAAAAGAAAAAAACCAAAAAAACACTCAAGTATCTTCGAAAAAATGGATAAGAAATTTTCCAATGTTTATGATGATATCCATGAAAATAGCAATGTGACTACAAAAGGCATTTCATTAGAAGCGAAAAATATGTCATGGATGATCCTGCTAGGGGACCCGGAAATAAAAAAGAAAGCCGATATTCGTAGAAAATGGATAAGAGCTAAAAATGAAATTAAAAAAGAGCAACTGAGACAGGCAGGTAAAAAGCCAGAGCCACTATTAGGGAATGTGGTGGATCAAGTTCTCGGATTAAAAGCTAGTGGGAATTCTCTCAAAAATTTACCACACGCCGAGAATTCAACGGACCAAAGTTCAACTACGTTGTACGAAGACCAACCCTATTTGGAGAGAATTGTCAATGAACCGAATTGGAAGCTAGTTTCTGCAGTAGTTCACTCTAAATATTCAACATATCATGGAGAGGATAACCAAGAAAAGAGAGAACTTGATCAAATAGATTCTGGTATTGCACTCTCAAGAGACCCCGAGGCAGATCAGAATGGTTCTGGGTGGACCACCATTCAGAAGAAGAAGAAGGAAATAGCCTCTTTAAAACAAACTCCTGTTACATTAATCCCATTGAATAAAACTGACGAAAACGAATCGTCAATGTCTTCTGAACATCAGTCGCTCTCAGACAGCGAACCAGATTCAGGTGGAATACTAACAGAAGATGGCACTTCTCCAAGTGCTATTTGTGAGAAAAATGAACAGTCGACGGCATTGTAAAGCTTTGTGACTGGAGACAAAATACAATTCGCACAACATGGTTGTTTTCTTTCTTTTTTTTTTTCCTTGCATAAAAAATTGCTGCAGGTAAATTGAGTGAGACATTGTTTACTGGCAACAGCTTGATCCTAACAAGATTACCATAATACCTACAGTAATGTATAACCAATGCAATCATAAAAAAAAACAACTGTAAAATGTACCTGTTGCAGGACAATCTCAGTCTTTATGTTCGATCGATCAAGTATTCTCAAAGGGGTCACTTAAAGATTATTAGGGTTTGCAAAAATATTTGGAAGTTTGTTTTTTTAAGAATAATCATGTAACAGACATTTTTTTCTCTATACAAAAACATATAGATGTACCAGAATATCAAACGGTTAGATATTCGGGCCTGAATGAAAAAAAAATGGATAGCTGATTTTGCCGGATTTCGTTACTATTAATTTAATTTCTGATTAACTTAAAAACTCTAAAATATTGTCACTCAGTCTATCGTGCCTATTGAGCCTTTTCAAGCGCTGACAGAGTTGGAAAAAAAACGAGATCTTTCATCACTTTTTAAAACATTCAACTGAATCAGGGGCTGACCAAGCGGAAATGAACCACACGAAAGATTTCTCATTGCAAAAACTTCGAAAACGACAATGTTCACGGTATTCTTTACGTGACCTTTTTCTCCTTTGCAAAGTTCGTTCACCTGTGGAAGAGAGGAGAAGGTGACAAATGAGATCAAATTCATTGTAGTTCTATACATGTTGGGAATGTGCTTATCTACATCTTGTTTAAGAAAGATAGGTTTGATATTGTTTAATTATGTATTGAAAAAATAATAATAGATAACAATTGGGGCAATTTTTGCTTATATGGACTTGAAACAAATTAGCTAGAACCATCAGTACTACTTAATCTTTTGTTACATTAATAGAAAAGATTAAATTGCATTGTTTCTTCTTTGACTTAAAACGGATTTATATCGGTACACTGTCGTTTTAAGTAACTTTTGAAGCATATACATTAATTTTCTATATTTTCATTATCTCACATAATATTATAACATTCTTTCTTAAAAATGAATTATATAATTTAAATAAATTACATTGTTTCTTCTTTGACAGAAAATAAAATTTTCATAATGCAATGATTGTTTGTTTGATTGTTTCCTCTATGTTTCTTGTAGTAACTCTCAGAGTTTTTTAATGCTCTTTTTAAAACGTATTCTATAATGGTAGAAAATTACATGGATTGTCTAAATCCCGATTGTCTAAACTATTATAATTATGACTAAATCTAATTTTTTCAAAATATCACGAATTGCAGATTCAAAATTTTTTTTCCAAATATCCAGGATATCATTATTTTTCAATTCTCATACTGTATTTTATGGTGGTAACTCACTGGAAATCGTAGAATCGATGAAGAATCATTTTTTTTCTTCCTCCAAATACCAAGTGAAATTGTTATTTTCAATTCTGATATTTTTTATATTTTTAAATCAGTTATTGCATAAATATGATATTTTTTACGGCATTCACAGATTTTCTAAAATTTCTGCTAAGGTTACGTCTTTTTTTTATCATCATTTTTTAACTATAAGTCGACCACGGTCGGACTCTATAATCGACCCTACAAATATAATATCGGCCTACTTGAGATACATCACATATTTATTAAATCAAAATAATTTAAAGGGACTGCTTCGGTTGAGCACAATCACCTCAGACATGGACCACTTAGAAACCAATCGGTACATAGCACATGATTCGTCATTCTGAAATCTGTATTTATTGCCTCACTATGTATAGCTTTTTTTCTGTTACAAATATTACTGATTATCCTATCGAAAATAGGTATTCTTAATCTGTACTTTTAAAACTTTAGTATAGATCATTTATTCAAGAATTTTACATTAAAAAATACGTTAAATTTATATTGTTCAGCAAGATAATCCAGTATTGGGTTATAAGTCCAATGCAGATATCTTATGAAATTTGTATGCGGTCAGACATCAAAAATCCACAACTGGTACATCACTTTGAGAATTATTACTGTTAGATTACAGCTAAAATCCAACTATACATCATCACAACATCTTAGTACCTATTGCTTCTATAACAGTGAATGCAGGGTCACATAAGATTTGTCTCGTGAAAAAGGGTCACGAATGTCACAGTATAGATGATCACAGATAAAATGTTGCAGTTGGTTTGGGGAGTTCTATCACATATTCTCTACTTGCCCAGCCTGGTGCCTTCTCGTGATAACCATTTTGACAACTGGAAGAATCAAGGCTAGGCTGTCAGATGCCACATTTCCGGGAGAGCAAAAGGATGTATTCGGAGCAACTTTTTAATCTGCTCAGAGAAGGCCTGATCCAGGGCGAATAAATGCCCCATTAGCCTCCTCTCCTTGAGGAGGCGCCCCTGATAAGGGCTACTGATATGACATTAAAGTCAACATAGCAATGAAAGCTTTCTTTCATTCAAAACTGATGTCATTCAATCACAAAGAATCTATAATTTGATTAAACATTAATCAGTGTGGGTTTGTGGTCTTTTTCCAGTTCTGCGTCTTGATTTTGATTGATGTGTCTTTGTTTTCATTATGCTTGTTGTACTTGACATTTGTTTCACTGAGGTATATGTGGGGACCAACTTTCTTGCTTTCTTCATTCAGTCTGTCCAGCATCATCTAAAGGTCATGAAGGTTCTCAACAAAAAGGACGATGTCGTCTGCAAATCTGAGGTTGCTAAGGTATTCGCCATCTATTCGGATTCTTTTATTTTCCCAGTCTAGGTTTTGGAAGTATATCTCAAGGTAGATTGCTGAGAGTTTGGTTGAGCAGGTATATCCTTGTGTTATCCTTTTTTTCATCAGGGAGGGACCCGAGTCTTTAAATAGCCTGAAGTAGGAACTGCTGCGTTGGTTGCAATAATCTGAGATATACAGGGTCTATATATTATTGAATGATAGTAGAAATCCCCAAGGTTATTGATGCTGGGACGAAGGCCTTTGAAGCAAGCGACAATTTATATTCTATTGCTTTCTTTTTCAGTTGATTTACTGAATGGAGTTTGTCAATGGTTGAGCAGCTTCATTTGAAGCCAGTTTGTTCTTTTGGCTGGTTTTCATCTAGTACTTTCCAGGATAACGAATCTCCATGAAATCTTAAAAAGACGAAGGAATCAAGCGAAGTATCACTTTTAGTTGGTAAGCTCAACCTTTAAGAACATGAAAATCTCGCAAGTGCTAAAATGAAAGGTATACAACATGCACAAGAGAGAATCGTGTTCAACATAATAGAGAGATGGCAAAACCGCACGAAATATTGGAAGAAAAACAGGAGTGAGATATCATGGAATCCATAAGAAAACTTGAATGGCAGACAGCTGCTGTGTATCACGACTCACAACATGGATCCCAAGAAATCACATGCAAAACCGGGGCCGACAAAATATAAGATAGCATGATGAACTAGTTAAGTTTAGAAATTACTGGCTCCATGACACCCACGATAAAAAGGTCTAGCGAACTTGGGGAAGTTCTATGTCCAACGATGGATGCTAAAAGAATGATGATGGTGATGATGAGTACATGTTTCGATGAAGTATGGTTATGGTATTGCTGTACAAATTATTGTAACAAAGCTCAAGCAGTAAACAAAAACAGATTAAATTATTATGATACCTTGAACAATGAGGTTTCAAACATCACAAAAAAAAAAACTTTGTATCAAATTAACCCAGATATTCAAGGTGCTGCCTTATGAATAGTGATTATTAGGGGGGGGTGGAATTGTCAAAAACTTTATCAACCCAGCTATATGTATGAAGTTGCAATATCTATCTATCTGTATATGTACTCTAATTACTCGAGGATTAAGCATCTTAGACAGATGAAAAACAAACTATAATCAAATTCAGCACGTCTAAAACTACCTACAGCACACATTTTTAGGGTGTCTTTCGGGAAAAAATTAATTAAAATGAATTCTTTTTTATTGGAAGTGATGGAAGGTTTTCAGCTAGTTAATGATATAAAGTGGAATATTCTGATGGGGAAGTTATGAATTCGTCTCAAGTGACCAATAGGTAAAATCAATACACGAGAAAAAATAAAATGTTTAAAGTTTTCAGTATTCAGTATTCATTTTCATGCAATGGCGAAATGAGGATATTCTGCAAATAGTATTTTCAGTAGAAAATTGTAAATGACCATTTAAGGTCGGTTTTTTGGGAGGGGGGCTTATTAATACAAAAACGCAGACCAGTAGGATTATTCTGACGTCATCATCAGTCTTTTAACGTCAGTCATTGAACATAGACCGTCCCTTAGATTCGCCACATATCTCTATTGCGGGCATCGCGAAGCCAATATTTTCTCAACCTGTCTAGCTTGCCTTGCCATCTCATATTCTGCCGGCCTTGGTTCCACATTTGATCTCTGGGGATCCATGTTGCAGGTCATTATGTCCATCGGTTGTCTGCTATTCTTGCAATATGACAAGCTCATTGCTATTTGAACTTCTTAATGGTTTCTATGGGGTCTTGGACACCTGAAATAAATTGATCAGAATAGATATTCTTTTACTGACATCATACTTTCTCTTCTATGTTTGATGCAAGCACCCTGGGCTGGTCTCTGCAACTATTTCGCCGGTTGGTAACTATCAGTCTGTCTTCCGGGTTATTTACTTGATATATCTATCTGCAGAGTTTCAGGGAAGTTCTTGTCTCTTCTGGGATCAGGATCAGGATCAGGATCATACGTGGGGATAAGGAACAAGGAATTCTATGCAGTTTCCCGGTGGATTCTTTGCACGCACTCTGCTGCTACTCAAAAATAGCTGACTTATATGATGGTTGGCTCCATTTGTGTGTGGGGCCGATGGCTGAAGGGTTTATGACTGATTTTTTCCCTCTCAGGTGCTGAATATTGGAATTGTGCTGACCTGAGCAATCTGCATTCAGCCCTCTCCAAAGTTATGAATCCATAATTTTCCTTTGGAAATATGCATAGGCGATAACAGATCCTCCAGCAATCAATTTATCTGCCCAGAAACTGGACGTATTTTCTCAACTCCGGGATTTTTAAACCTCTCAAACAAAGGCGATCAATCATACATCTGTATTCTTTCCAGGCCTTGCTCGTCCGACCATTTAGTACTTTTGTCCTAGATTCAATATTAATAGCTTTACAGTTTAAGATTTTTATCTGTTCCTTACCCATCTTGTTCCTCTCGGAAACCCCCTTAGGTAACCGTTCTAATTTGTAAGTACACTCAACCTCACAAGGTTATCTTATTTACACTTTCAGATTTTTTTAATTAACCTTTTATTTTCATAGAGTCACAATAGCAGCCTGGTAAATAAAGCACAAACTTCCTCCTTTCCTTTTTCTGTTGTTCAAAAAGTGTCTTATTGAGATGCATTTCAACGCACTCAATAAAAAAGGACTAAACAGAAATTTCTGTTTCCAACAGTTACTGGCCACAACTGGAGAGATAAATAGAGTCCCTCTCTTTATATATGAATAGTGCACCTGAAGAAGACCCTAGAATGGAGAAGCCAAAATGTTGCGGGAACAAAAAGGAAGAGTTCAATTGTACAAAAAATTTGTTGGATACTAATGACTACTTATACGTGTCCACCTTTATAATGTAGGCATTGGGGTCCAAGAAAAATAACCATGTAATAACTGATCTTGTGTGTAATCAAAACTCGATTACAAGTTCACCGCAAAATCAAAGAAATTATGTGTAAAACACTGCGTAATAATAATGTTTTCATTGATCACAAATTGAAGAAATTTAACATTTTAGTCACATTAAGAAGGGAAATCCCATTGATCCATAAAAAGTAAGGTATATATCCAATGCAACCTCCCAATAGTCACCTATAGTTTAAACATGGAACCTAACCAAAAACTGACCATCAAACAACCATGCAACAAGCACATGCACATGAGAGAATCCTGCTCAACCATACATGGAGAGATGACAATATAGCACAATATATTAGGGAAAAAACAGGAGTCTGAGACATAGAATCCATTAGAAAACTCAAATAGCAACGGGCTGGTCATACTGCAAGAATGGCAGACAACCCCTGGACATCACAACTCACAATATGGACCCCCAAAGATCACATGTAAAACCAGGACCAACAAATCACTAGAAAAGTTCTGAAAGTATTGGCCCTGTGACACCCATCATAGAGAGGTCTAGCGAATCCAGGATGATAAAAAACTGATGATGATGAAGTAAGTATTTGGATGAAATTTTCTTCATATTATTGGTTTTCTGGACAAGTGGTCAGTAATACATATAAGTGAAAAATGTTGAGTTCCTCCAACCAACTGCTTTATATAATGATCCGCACTATATCGGAGGACAACTATATCAAAAATATATATTTTATTGAATAAAAACAAACATTGAATCAGACTTGGGACAAAATTTTATATCACATTAAATAGAAGTATATGTATGCAAGAATGTATATATACAAAATAAGATCATTTTGAAACAAAACAGAGAAGATAACACTTTGGGGAAGCAGAGTTGACAGATTGGTCGATGACATGAGATAATACAAACTTTTTTCCAAGACTAACCCGAAACAGGCATCGGAATAGCATCAAGTTTGGAAATCAAATGAGTCTAGATGCAGAAGTTCAAAGTCAGCCTCAATCGACCGGGTCTGTTGGCAGAGGTTCAGTTCCAGCCTTTTGAGGCAAGCCAGTCTCAATATAGCGAGTCTGGCAGTAGAGGTTCAAATCCAACCTCAATCATGCAAGTCTGGAGGCAGAAGTTTGATATCTCAAGAGGCTGGCTCAATTTCCAACTTCAACGCCATCCAAATGAAAGGAGTAGGGTAAGTCTCAGAGATAAACTTCAGATTATCTCCGCTCAATCTGGCAACTCTGTGGGGGGGAAAGGGGGTAACAAACACTGAAGTGGTGTGTCAGAGACTGAATGTATATTTTTCTGCTTTATTCAACTCTGTCTCGATTTTTTTTTTTCTCCTTTTCTTTCGGATTATTTCCTCAAGTTCACACCAGCAAAACTTTTTGTTCCTTTTTTTTTTCATATATTATCGTAAGAGAGGATGAGAAGAAATAAGGAACTCCTTTCCGACTCTCATCAACGAATTTGATGGGACTTTCGCAATAAAACAATTTTGTTCCTTTATTTTTATTCTTTTTATCAGAGGAAGAAGTAAGATTAACACACTGTGTATGTGTGTGTGTGTGTGTCTATGAGCACATCTGTGTGTGTGTGTGTGTGTGTGTATATATGTATATGTGTAAGTAAATATATGCAAAAAAATGGATGCAGTGAGATTAACACTGTGTGTGCATCTATGTGCAGATGTATGTATGCACATCTGTGAATGTTGACATGTGTGAATATGTATATGTGCATGTGAGTATGTATCAATGCGTAAATGAACATACGCAGAATTTCATAAGCACCAGTCAGCAGGACTAAGCAAGACTTGAAATTTGTGCCCCTGGTTGTTCAGTTTGGTGTGTGACTCCAGGACCTTCACACCAATGGACAGGGCAAGACCAGCTAGACTGATTACAAATAGGAAAAGGTCTACCCTGAATTCACTCTCTCCAGAGTAATAATTGGAGTCAAAAGAAACCTACACATTTTATATATCTGAATTTGTAATTATTTATGTACATCAAACTAAAGTCTGCGGGCCATCAGTTCCTTGGATTCATTGAATATATAACATGGCTTACACAAATTCTTTGTTTTCCTCACCTATCATTAGTTAGTGAACAAAAAAATCTGTACTGATAATCAGAGTAAAAGCCTTATTTTTGCAGTGGCTTCAAAACTACGCATTCCTGCTGCTTTATTATTATACACAAAATTTAAGCCACAATCTGACAATATCTTGTCCCCTGAGAAGAATTTCATAGGTCTCGTTGATAATACATAGAAGTTTACTTGATAACTGTAGAGACATTATACTTGGAAACATATTCCATCCAACCACAACCAACCAAATGAGTGCCTTGTGGGACTCCAACCTGCACCTACCAGGAAGCAGTTTTAATGCAACTCAGATCCAACAGCTGAGCTAACAGCACTCTTGGTAAGCAGGAATTGGAGATAGTACACTTGAACCACCCATTTCTCTATTCTGCAGTCCTAGGCATAAATATTTACATACATGTATATATGTGTGTGTGTGTGTGTGTGTGTGTGTGTATGTATGTTCCCATTTTGCTGAAAGTATATATATCATTAGATTGTACAGTTAATGTCCCACAAAATGTGATATATTTCCTAATATAATGTCTCCTCAATTATCACATTCTATTGTACATAAACTGTTCAATCTGATGATATGCAGGGAAGTTTATATTATTAAGAAACAGATGTATAATCCCACAGAATAATCATGAACGCATTATATAATTACAAACTCGATTTGAAATGACCACCTGTGTCACTTGGCCTAGACCATGTAGATAGAATGAACAATTAGAGAAAATGAGGCTGCTGCAGGAATTAAACCTGTGACCAATAACTTGATCGCTTTAACGTAGCATTGCTCAAACCATTGAGCTAAACAGCCCTGTGAGAGGCTAAAGCCTAAATAACTGCTCTATCCCAACCTCATTTTTGTTCACTTGCTGTCTGTGTCAATACTATTTCTTCACAACAAGGAAAATTGCATTATGAAGAAACGGATACATAATCCGACAGAATAATCATAAATGTATTATATCATTTTTGAATATTTTAATTATTTTTCTAATTTACACAGTCTAAGCCAAATGATATATTCTTTGTGTGATAATGGGAGGTTATTTCAAACAGTGTTTGAGATAATATAATGCATTCATAATTACTGAAGTTTATATACATATATACTCCTATCATAAAGAATATTGAGGCAATTACTAGAAACAAGCCTTTCAGTAGCTTTGTATGATCAATTTAACCTTTTTTTTTTTTCCTGGCCTTGACTCACAAAACATAAAAAACAGCTCTAACGTTTGTTGACTCCTGATGTCGATGATTGTGCAGATAATTATATTTATTTCGAAACAAATTATTTGGGAGCAAGTAAACATTCCCTATAAATCAACCAGCAGTCAAGTTAATTTTATTTTTAATGGACTCAGTAAATATTGAGAGTTGTAAAAGGATTATAAAAAGCCTGGATGCATGCTCATGGTCTTAATCATGTTTTTCCTGTAATGTGTATTTTCAAAGAGCCATTCAATTTTTTCTGGTGTAGGAATAGATTTCAAAACATAAAACCTAAACTTATTGAGTTTTTAATATTTCATACAATTGGCCCAGAGGTAGAGAACTTGCCTCAGGTTTGGTAGGTCATGGGCTTTATCCATGGCCAAGTCATATTAGAGACTTTAAAAATCATACCCAATACCTCTCAGTTAAGCATTCAGCTTAAAAGGTCGGATTGAGAAAACCTGGAGAGGGATGGGTTCCATCAGGCTATCTTGCCCAAGACAAACCCATGAGGAAAACCCAAACAACACAATACAGGTGCCACAAAACCCTGTACTGAGTCAAGGGAACAATGACCAAAAGACTGTATAGAACATACTTGAAAGTGTGAGTATATGCCAGCCACAGTATCTTATTTAGAGGGCTATCATAAAATGCGTTTCATTATAAATGCATGTGTGTATACATTCACACACACACACACACATATATATATATATATATATATATATACACATATACATACAATTTTTGCTTTAAAATAAGGCATTATGAAATATGTGTGTATATTCATTTTTAAAAAGAAAAAAAAAAAAAAAATGCATTTGAATTTGTAAAGTAATTTGTTTATGTACATATTTATATATAAATATGTGTGTATGAATGTGTATGTTTATGTGTGAATAAGGAAAGACAGTTTTATGAACTAAACTTTGCCCGGACCAAATCATTTAGCTGCAGTGAGCTGGGGCTCATTTCTTCATTTTCCGATTTTCGTCATTGTTTCAGTCACTATTGTGAAATAATTCTGTCCGAGCAAAATTAGGTTTCTGAAACTGACTTTCCTTTTCCACATTGTCAAATAATAATATCCATTACTCATTGTATATATATATATATATATAGATACACACGTGTGTGTGCTTGTAGGTATTTATAAGTATAAGTGTACATGTATGCATGTGTATGTATATATGAGTGTCTATATATCTACATACACACATACGTGTCTCTCTCTCTCTCTATATATATATATATATATATACACACACACACAAACATTTACATTACCTTGTATTTACACATTAAAAAGTTTTGTTTGTCACAATGAAAAAGAATAATGAATAATGTTTGTATATTGGCATATCTTATTGAAAAAGATCTCGTGTGGATTTGTTTGCATGTGTGTGTCTGTGTGTGTGTGTGTGGATTTATATGGTGTGATTCCTCTCTTAGCCCTGTGATTGTCCGTAAGTCCCCCGGGGTGCTCTGTATAGCCGTGGGATGTACATCAATTGAATGGTGTTGAAATGATATTTTCGAACTCCAGTGTTCTTAACTGTATTCTCTCGACGAGTTCCTTCACTGTTTCAAGAAGAGAAAAAGAAAAAAAAAAAAAGATGAAAATTCAATTACCGAACAATTTCTCAATCACACACTATCTTTGTTCCTATGTAGTTTGTTATTTTCTGATTGTTTATGAGTAAAAAATATAGAAAATTGCTATTAATTCCTTCAAACTTTGCTTTTATGCCCAGGACAGTGATATCAATATATAATTGCATTTCTTACTTTATACGATAGGAAATGTGCAAATTTACCAGTTGTCTAATTGAAAATAAGTAGATTTCAAATCATCATTGTTCTGGTTGCAAAAGAAAAGTTTCCAGGTAATAATTGACATTTTCTATACTTTTTAGACGTAGTCGATTAGAAAATGATACTTATTACGCCAGAACACAAAAATAAAAAAAAGTTGCATGCAGTTATCAGATAAACTTTTGGAAAAGAGAGTAATACCTTGGGCCTCTGAGCAAGGGATACAACCAGTACCTCACACTGTGGCCCAGAGGGCCAAGGGAGGGGAAGACTTCACTGGGTAGAAGTGGGTATAAGATCTATCCATTAATAGAATAGGTTGACAATCATTTACAGATGGATGAATATAATATGGTGTACTAAAAAGGTTATAGCATATGGAACCAGGATGGTGAAAGGACAAGGGTGTTTTTGTAGTGTGTGTGTGTGTGTGGAGGGGTTAGCTCAGCACATTTTCTATAAAATTACTCCTAGACCCTAATAATACAGAGAAAGCCTCTTATGGTGATTTCTTTGGAACAGAGTCTTTTAGATAACAATAAATCAGCTGATAACACAAAGCAAAGGATATAAAAATTGGAACAAACTGCATCCATTGTCAGAAACAACCTTACATTACATGGAATTATACGGCAATTAATATTCCAACGGGATCAATCCATTTCAGTAGTGATCGGTATAGAGACCTAACCATGTGGCCAACCAAGCACAAAGGTAATTTCAAAAACAATGGGATGGATTAGCTGAAATGTGTTGACAACTTCAAAGAAGGGTAGCAGAGATTTGATCGTTGGGACTAAATTTGGAATGTTAATGACTCTCCCTAAATTACAGACAAGTCATTTGTTCACAACATTTTGGCTATGAACCCTCGTATAGAGGTAAGGTAAAGCATCTCGTCTCGTAAGAGACAACACCCAATAGATTATGATGGCTGGTGACAAAGTTCCAGTTTCTGTTACATGTGTTATCTTACTTAATCTTTTTAGTCTCAAGTCTGGTCAAGAACAGGACTTTATGCCTACTAGTTTTTATGACCTTGACAGGATGCAAGTCCTCCAAAGGGATACCTCTACCCTAATCACACTGCTTAGAGTGTACTCAATTAGCTGCAGAGTGTAAAAAGAAATTTGCCTTAATGGATCATACCTGGAATTGAACCCAGGACCTTCTGCTTCAAAAGACAGACATACTAATTGCTACAGTATCCAAGCAGACAGACTAAACGGGAGCATTTTGAAAATAAGAATTGAAGACCACAGGAAAGCACCAGCAAGTACAAATCTGGCATGGTTGGCCATATTTGGAGGGAGCAATATGGGCACAGGCACTCAGTGGATGAAGTGCAAATTATTAACTGGTACAACAATTGGCTTATATGATGAAGCGGCATACATAATTTCTTCAGTCGACCAAGCATCAATATCAGTAGCATTTGGGAACCTCACATCATAAGCAACTTCTTAAGAAAAAGCAACTACATTATTCAATGCAAGGGAAGCAACTCGGAGGTTGATCCTGAAAACACCACCCAACTATACAAAAAACAGATGTGACATACCAAGTCTTATTGGGCATATACTCTAAGAATTGATAACTAATTCTAGAACCAGCAACACCTAATAAAGGCCAGAGAGTACACATCTGAAATGCTGTGAAGAAATAAACACAGAGGCAAAGAAAATAGTCCAACCATATCATGTATAATGATTAAGTACATACATAGTAATTATTGAAGCAGACTATACTTGATATTTACCAAGTTTATCTTAATTACCACAAAGTCACAATAGCGGGGAACCCAGTGAGCTTATTAATCATAATTACACTAAGTGTGAAAATGCGGATTTTATAAGATTGCAAAAAATTTCACAAAATCACTAGATTTATATATAACTGCTCTCCAAGCAAAGGACAGTAGCCTGATCCAGAGCCGTCCCACTACACAAGTGAACAAAGCAACTACTTAAAGTTCCTACAACCACTAGAGAGCCCCCAAGGTGTCAATAGTGTTTGCAGTACCAAGATGCGGCAAAATCTGCTAATGACCCTTTAAATGCTAGGGGATGGTGCTGGCTTGACTTATACTTGCAAGAAGCCTCTGATGACAGAAAAACATTCCTTTTTGAACCTTAGTCATCAGATTATCGCAAAAAAAGTTTTGAAAAATAATGAAAAAAAATTTTTAACCCTTAAATCTATACAGAGAAAAAATAATGTCAATTCCAAAGGAAATAACTCCTGATTGAAAATTACTCCTTTTCACAGAAGAGTTCTGCTATTTTCTGTCAGATTATGAATTCGAAAGTTGAAATAGCAAGATTGGTCCAAATTACCTGCGGAAGCAATCCAATGCTTGCATGAAAACATGAGGGGCAAGGTCGTGCTCTCTCTGAAGAAGCTGGACTTGTTCAAGTGTTGCTGACATACTGGTTCGATCTTTGCCACTTTTGCAGCAAATAAAACGAACACCATTCAATTTCCGGGTAATCTGAAAGAAAGACAATTATTTATGAACAATTAATTGAACAACAATAGCCATCAAAGATGATAAACAGTTCTACCCTTTTTTATATTTCATACATGCATGTATTCCAGCAGTGATAGCCCTCCTGTTATGTCAAAACTCCTCTTTTTTAAAAAAAAAGCTTTTTTGACTTTTTGGGGCCTCATTTTGACATATTTATAAATAACATCTAGATTCTTCAGAATCTACATAATTCTAAATGTTTTTTTCTAACTCTATTTTAGATGTTTCCCAGTGGAAAATGCCACTGATATCATGAATAGAATTCACTCTAACCAGACTTATTCTTCAATGGAAATTTTTGTACAAGACATCAAATTTTGATGTAACAGATGTTCAAGTATTGACTGTGATGGAGGATTAGTCCTTATTTTCAAATTTTAAGACTTCTTTTTAACCTTTATCTAATCTAATCACCATAGACCCATAAATAGCCTGACCACTCAGCCAAATGGGCTACAGATTTTTCTCTCTATGAATGCCAGTCTATATGTGTCTGTGTCTGTGTCTACTGGGTGCTCCTGGTGACAGTGGGGGGGGGGGGCCACAACTTTGAAAATTTTCATGAGTACACCACTAAGCACAAACTAAAAAAGTGCTTTCTGGGGTCTCTATGGTCATTCTGGGACCAACAAAACCCAAATCTTGAGCTGGTATTTTTTTTAGAGAATCTTACATAAAAGATCTATTTTCAACACAATTTTTTAGATAATTGGTTTGGGTACATGTGCCGACTATGGTAATCCACTTATGTGAGGGCGGGATATGAATTTGATTTTTTTTTATTGCCATATTTATTCAGGCCGATCACCCTCCAACAGTGAGGAAACAGCATCAAGTGGAAATAAATGTGGGTTTGAATCTCACTTAACACTTATCCTTTTTTATATCAATGCTGTTTGCTCACTGCCAGAGTGAAATGGGCCCCGAGTAATAGCCGAGATAAAAAAAAAGATGTAAAGCAAAGGAGTAAAGACCATTAATTCATATTGAAAGATTTAGAATGAAGAAGGAGAATTCCTTATTGGATGAATTATACACATACCGAAGATCAAAAATAAATCAGCAAAAAAACCTACTTCAATCTAATAGATTTAATAGAAAACAAAGAAAAAAAAGGAAAAAAAGCAGGTCTGGTAAGACACACAATGAAAACCGTCATGTGACCAACGTCTTTTAGCAGCACGCCATGTTGGGGATGATCAAACAAAAAATTGTTAGGCAGTAATCACAGAAAAAAATTTGTATTTTCATAAAACAGGTGTAAATGCAGTCACACACTAACTCAGAGATCATTTTAGCCAAAATTTACATTGCCAATTGAGTTCCATACTAGAAACCTACCATGGGGGGGGGATTTGGAGAAAAAAACAAAACACTTTTCTTAGACGTAATAAGTAGCAAACGTTAAAATTTTCAGCCCTTCAACTCCATTGGCTCTGCCTGTAAGTGGAATATTTTCATACATGCATATCGAGCCAGTCAAACCAAGTTAAAAACTGAAGAAAGCTATGTTGGTAGTTTTGGTTGACTGTTTCTAAAAAAACAAAAAAAAAGGTCATTTTGACATAAGTTGGGTTGAGTAGCAACGGTATCAGTTGATAATGAAAATAGAGCTTTGCTGGTTTTGAATTACACTATCTTTGGAGGTTACCAGTGTCATTGTGATGTGCAACAGGAAGATAAGCAAAAATGAAAATAATTCTAAAAATCTATGTCTACATAGCTTCATAAAAGTCAAATTTCATCACCATGGTTGACTTCCATTTAAAGAATAATTATGCAACTATTTGTTTATTGTTTTTTTCAAATCTCCACACAAAAATGTACTCATTCCGAAGCTTATTGTAAAAATTCTCCAATGCTTTTTGCTAATCTATTTACAATAATTAATCACCACTATCCATGAAACTGGTTTAGGTAATTCATTGGCCTGAACATTTATATACAACTATGTATTTGGACTTTGCCCAGCAACTGAGCTGAAACTTGGAATTTTGCACACAAACACATAGGTCAACCCCCCCCCCATGAGTAGAGAAATTGGATTTTTTTAAAATTTCCCTCCAAAATGATGTTTAACAGGAGGTATTCAATTACCAAAGTAATTTTATGCTAAATTGTGCTCTTAATTTGCATCCACACTTGTTTTTTGAAAGTTTGAGTGCCCAGCAAAAGGTGAGTTAATTCACTTATTCATTGATCACCCCTTTTACCAATTATTTAATTGATCATCCCAACATGACATGCTGCCAAAAGATATAGGTCAGATGGAGATTGAGAGAGAAACACCTTTTTACATATATACCATCTGTTATGCATGTAAATGTTATTGTTGTTGCTGTTATTAATCAGTTTTATCCACAACTAATCGGATTTAAATACTATTGCTGGATTCAAGTAATTCATGTCTTCTCACAATCATTTATATATGTATCTATCGAGTTGGACTTCACTGAGCTCTAAGCTTTCTGAGTAAAACTTGAAATTCTGCACACACACTTTCTCCTCAATCAGTAAGGACATTGTTTTCATTTTCACATCTTTGGAAAAATGACCCCACACGCACACCCAAATTTTTAGTCTTAATTATTATATTGTAATATTAATTGTAAATATTATATATTCATGATTTAAATTTCTACAAAATTTAAGAGATAAAAATGAGCACATATGGGTGTCAGTGATTCATAATTTCCCTTAGGATGCTAATTTTTATTTGCGTTACATTTTAGTGATTTATTTTCAAAGATTATTTTTTTTTTTTTGCAATAAATGCTGTAAAACTTGACCTCTCCATATGAAGGGTATACATGCAAATTGGTATGTTTAATTGTATATTCATTTGGTTTCATTTTCTGTCAGATTTCTGTTATAACCTAAAAGTAATAATAGATTCGTCCATGTGAAATAGACAAGCATAGCTAAAAACAACAAATAATTATTGGGTTGTAATGAAATGAAATAGGCTGTTATGACATAACAATGAATAATATGTCACAAACATACATAGTACTTTGTATTTGATCACACATTAAAATAGTCTAGGTCGAGTTGAGACCTTAAAAGAAAATCAAATTAGGATACTACATATTACAAATTGAATGTAACTTTAATCTTCAACATCCATTTTATCAAAATACTACCTAATTTTTTTGAGAATGATTTCTTTCTTTTGCAATAAATTGAATGAAAATATCTCTTATTTTATCAAAATTCATCTAAATAGCAATTTCTGATATCTAGATGTGAACAAAAAACATGGATTTAGATGGAAAATATCTAAATTGACAACACTGAGCAAGGGAAGTAACTGTGTGCCAGTCAGTGTCAGCAATCAATGCTATCACATCTACTGAATACAAGCCCTTTAGCCAATTAGAATGAAATAAGCCCTTGTATAACTTCAAGATAAATTTTGTACATAAACGAGCCTAGTTAGTTTGGCTGAGTTGGTAAGTGAGCCAACTACTACTCACTTAGTCATGATTTCAAATTAGTGTAAAGAAATATTAATTCTCAAAATGTATTTATTCACTAGAACTGAACAACTGTAGCCATCAAAGATGGCCAAGGCTTCTATTTTTTTTTCATAAGCACATATGTATGGCCATACCGTTTTGTTTACTGACTTGAAAATTGGCATCAGCACTTAACTAAACTCTTCTGAAGAAAATTTTTTTTTTCATTTTTGGAAAAAAAGCTTTTCTGGGGCCCTATCCCAAATGGTTTAATAATAAATAAGTTTGTACATGTTTTTTTACTCTATTTCAGATGTTTTCCTATGAAAAACAACAGTGATGTCATAAATAGAATATATTCTGACCATATTTATTCTTCAATGGAATTTTTTCACATGACTTGATGCCACAGTTGTTCAATTATTGA
Organism: Thysanoteuthis rhombus; assembly: GCA_963457665.1. NCBI lineage: Eukaryota > Metazoa > Mollusca > Cephalopoda > Oegopsida > Thysanoteuthidae > Thysanoteuthis > Thysanoteuthis major. The sequence goes on from OY735206.1 coordinate 27,520,568, forward strand.
CTGCGGTAAGTAAAATGAGCTCTGGTGTATTTCTAACTTAAATTTTGGTAGATATGAAAGACTTGTCAATTCAGCTCAGTTGGAAATCAGTTGTGATCTAAAATCACAGTAGAGGAGAGTTAATTCTTATCCCGTTAGACAACTGATGATTGTTTTTGACATTCCTCTAACAGCAAAAAAAAAAAAAAAAAAAAAAATCAACACCAGGTTTGGATCGGAGTTTTACAAAATAAAGGAAAAAAAGAATAAGCGATCAAGCTGTGTTTAAAATGCACACACAAATGAATATTACTACACAAATTGCAATGAGATAATAAAAATAAAAAACACTACGTTGCTAATTTTCCATAGGTATAATTGATAATGGAATCTATGACTTACTTCAGCAGATATGTGAAGAACGTCAACGTTCTTGCTTTTTTTCGATAGAACATTGTACTGCAGTTGTCTGACAAGGTCAGTCAGCCGCCCAGTCATAATACCACTTTGGTTGCTGTCTGAAAGTTTACATAGTACAAAAACAAAAAGAGAATTAGAGTCAAACCAAACACAAAAAGTTTGGAATACACATAGCAGTCACTACTTTGGGGATTTTGAAAGTATCATTTCTAAATAGATGTAACAATATACTATGCATATTTATTCATTTTCTGTCAGGTTAAGCAACAGAATTCTTCTACAGCATTAGTGAGTAGGTTAAATTCCTTCTATATTATCCACGAAACAATACATATCCATATATTTCATATATACCATCACTTTTGACAGCACAGCTATACTAGTGCACAAATAATATCTCTCTCTCTCTTTCACACTTTATATACATATATATAATGAAGAGTGTGACTTTTTATATCAATATATGTTATACATGATTAAATCAAGATAAAATTTACATTTTTCTGATAAGATATCTTGTAACCAACACTTGAAACATTGGAATCTTACAGCAAAATGAGTCCAAGTCACTTATCAAACCTCAGATGCAATTCATTAGGGGGGGGGCATTTATTTATGCTATTAACAGCTTTGAAGTAGTGAACTTATCAAGTCTTAAAATGAATAATAGAATTTGAAGAGACCAATGAAACTCCATGGAAACACACACACATAGTTTCACCAAATGCATTACGTGTGTGCGTGTGTGCGTATATATATATATATATATATATATACATACACACACACATTTCTCTTAAAGTATTTGAGGTTAAAAAGGTCCATAACCTCTCTGCAATTACCATGGCTTGGCTATAACATGGTTTGGTTTGCTTTCTTGGACCCCAACACTCATGTTATAGCAGGGGATGCCTGTGGTATGCTTTCTCTAAGAATGTCCTCTAAATGTACAGAGAGATCTTCATTGTCATAAATTTCATAAATCCAAACTTACAAGGGTCCTTATGTAACCACTTGGAAGCCTGTAAGCTATACAGAAGAATACAAAGTCACATACATGTGCACCTAAAAACATACAAGAGAGACAATTCACAATACAGTAATCCCCCTTCCTAATGGGGATGTTGGGGTCCAAGAAAGATAACGATGTTATAACTGAAGGGCATACAATCAAAAGTCATTTAAAAGTTCACCAGTGAACAAAGGTGTTGTTATCATCACAAAATCAAAGGAACTATAACAAAATTTTAAAAAAAACAATTTAATTATATTTAATTATTTGCAGAGAGAAAAAACTAGGGCATGCTATTGAAAAACATTATTCAATTTCATGAAAATCTTCAGGAGGTGTAACATAAAATAATGTGACACTGTTCTTCATTTATTTATGATGTCATTAATATCAACAATAAAACAGAAACAGCATCATTAATGTAATAACAATGAAAACAGATTTTTTTTTCAAATGCCATAACATCTATAATTCAATTTAATCTCTTTCTTTAGAAACATTCAGCAGAAAAAAACCTGATTCTGAAACCAAATCAAAATGATTAGAGATACACCTCACATCATGAAAATGTCACTATATGTGTTCATTTCAGTAGAAATTTCAATTGTAAATCAAGCAACCTCTCATATCAAGAACCACCGATCCAAACGACTTCAAACTTGACAGTGCAATGTCCAGTGCACGGACCAACATATCTGAAGAATATCAACTTTGTATATTGACCAGATGTTGATTTATCTTGGTACACACTCATACAGATTTCTCATATTATAGTTACAATTGATATTTTGTCATATTAATTCAGTCTTTGGGTCAAATTTTCTGTCTTTGTTTCCTTTTTCTAGACTAATGGACTATGACATTTATACAAGCAAAGATGTTGGCATCCATCGATCAACTGCCTCGCACATCAAACAAAGCTATCTGGTGGGAGGTCTGTACAGCCTTAATCCTCTTACCTGGATCACCCAGAATCCTGCTGTAGACTTCAAAATAGTCATTCATTCTTTTCAATCCCATCTTGTTAATGTCCTCCTGAAGAGCTGTACTGCCAAATCTTCAACAGGAAACAAAATTTAAAAAAAAAACATTCATATATACACTAGTAAAATACTCATAAAAAATGATGGGATTATCACTCATGAATAATATATCATACAAGTACATATTTTAGTATAAATGTATTTACCTATTTATAAGGATGCAATTAACTTACAATAGCCAAGTTGGGAGTTGTTTTGGTTTTTTTTGTTAAAATTTGGAAAATACCATCACCATGATGTTTTTTAGATGGTGTGTAGTGGAGTACTTGTACAAATCAGTTTGTGTCTAGGAAAACAACCGAGCAAAAAACATCAGTGTTAGCAACAAAATTGAGACTGAAACTCAGTGTTTGCTGACTCAAAAAAAATTTCTTGAGCTAGTTTGACAATCAAAAAGCACCAGATAAAAAAATAGCCAAACACCATCAAAATTGGCCAATAATCTAAAAGAAAAAAAAAAAAGCTAAAAATAGCAAAAAGAAATGGCATCAAAATGATAAGCACTTCTGTGCAAATTTAGTTATTTTCACACTGCCAAATCTTTATTTATCAAATATGGAGAAGGGAAGGTTAACATTGGGTATGTTTTCAGATTGAGTCAGTGATTGAGGCCACGGTGATTGAATAAAATAAAATGTTACTTACTTGTCCGCTAAAGTTGCCAATTCATTAATGCCAATGTTGAAATAAACTGGACTGACATTGATATGATGGCCAGATCTTAATTTACTTGGGAGTTTGTCAAAGACAGCTGACAACAGTGGGACACAAACAATGATGGAATGCCTGGCAAAAGACAAGATAATAAGTGATAAATGAGAACAATGAGACCTACCACACTTGTTACTCTCATAGTTTCAGTAGCAACCATCAGCCAAGCCTTTTCTCTTCCTTTATTAAAATATAGTACATTAGACAAAAAATGATGATAAAATCATTAAAAAAAACAAGCTAAACCCCTGGAAATGCTACCGCTGCTGACAACTAAGATTAACCATTATCTCACGCCTTTTTTCTCTTGCTCTTTGCTATCCCTTCTAATCTTCCTTGCCCATCCATGTTTTTATCTAAATACTGAACTAATATGGATTAGTTTCATATGATGAATTTTCCAATCCCTATCAGTAGACTACTTTTCTTTTCTCCCCATCTCTCTTCCAACACTCCAATTAAGCTAGCCAACACCTTTTTCTCCCTGCCAACAATTTTATCAAAGTATATAACTTTCTTTGCTCCCTCTCCCTTTGTACCCTTTTATCAAATAACCTAGCTTTCTTCGCCACCTCTCGCTCCCTACCCTCTTAATAAATTATTTAACCTTTCCCTTATGTTATTACTGAAAGCAAAGCAACTAAATGCAAGAATGAACAAGCAGAATAATCATAAAATGTCTGAGTAATCTCTGAATTGAAGGTGTTATTTAATCAAACTCCATAAAACTTTTTTCTTATTAAAAAGTAAACATTATATTTATCAGAAATTATCACAATCTAACCATATATGGAGCTTATAAGCAATTTTTTTCTGTTTATTTATACATCAGTTTGATAGCTCTCAAATGGGATGATTTCATTGGTTAATATACCTTCCTATTATGATATCAGAATGAAAATTATGTCATAGAAACTCTTTAGACTTCATGTCTGATCAAACATTAAAATGGCTTGAGGTGAGCTGAAATTTGGATAAAAAAAAAGCTGAAATTAGGATATTTGAATTATTGAAAATAAATGACCCAATAATATAATTTCAGGCTCCTTGTTGCCAATCCATACATAAATAACTAGCTTATTTTGGATAAGTATATCCTAGTAATGAAATAAAACATCTGTCTTTTGTTCTTCATCAGATTGCACACCATCGATTTGTCAAACTATGAAGGAAACAGTTCATCAAATGTGCCAAATTGATGTTTCAAATTTTTTTTTTTGATAAAAATCAGATTTGATTATTGCGTTCATTTCAAATGAATACTTTGTTAAATTACATGTTTTAATAAAACAAATTATACTTTTGGAGCCTTTGTTTGCTGGTTAGACACCACTAGAGGTTTATGTACATCAAACCAAAGATTATTGATGCCTGGACTGCGGTCAATTTAAAAAAAAAAAAAAAAAAAAAAAAAGGACATTAAAAATGCTTACTCACCTATTCATATCAGGATATCTTCCTTCTTTAACAAAACTAGAAAAGAGAAAAGAGTATGTAAACAATTGAATTTACTTAATTCACTTATGTTGTGTACATTATCAATACGAAGTCCATCTGAAATGTATCTTGCCATTTTGAATATCTTGAGGACCGTGACCTTGATGTAACTCTGGGATCAATCAGAGGGAACCTTACTGGGCATGTGTAAACAGACACTCTCTTATGGGGTTACTCAGTAAACAGTGAGATGCCACTGACTGAGCTTGTACACAGCATGGTTTAGAATTCAATATGACCAAGCTTGCCCATTTTTCACAGCCTGTGTAGAGTTTTCTGGCAAAACATTGCATCCAGAATGTCTACTTTACTTTCTTAGAGTTGTGTACTGAGACAATTTCCAACAAGAAGATAGCATCAGAATCACGATGAAAGATGGTGGTTCTCAATTACCATGTGGCATTCTCGGGCAAAAAGTAAAGTACAAGTTCAGATAGCATTCAAAAACTTTTTTTATTCATGACTAGCTTGTACGCTAAAGAACTTAATGCAGTTTGTGCATTTACAGCACTTATCATGAGTATTTGAACAAATAGAAATCTTGTTTATATGGATTAGTTTTGAGAGTTAAAAACAGGAATTTCACACAAGAACCAAATTTTATTGTTATCAGCTTAGGGCAAGTGTTAAGGCATGCTTTTTCTATCCAGTCAAAATTTTGTTCAGAGTCAATCAAGGAGATTGAAATTGTTAACTAACATTGTTATTAAGAAGAGTTGCCAAACTATTTACTTAAATAGCTTTATACTATACCAATAAATACTCGGTAACATTACAATCATTGGTAAGGAGCTTGTGCTTGTTCAAATACTTGAACATATTTTGTAGATATAAACCAAGAAAATCTTTTCATCATTATAACACACATATATGAACAAAATAACTATTTTCTATCAATATAACACACGCATAAATGAACCAAATAACTAACACAGTGTCAAGTTGAAGTGTCCAATCTGATTTATCAAATATTAGATGTGTTCAAAACCAAGTCAAAGTATATAATGTCCATTGCAAATGGTTCAAAGGCAAAAATATCCAACAAGTAAAACATCCACTGCAATAAGATTCAATGCTGCACGCTCAGTCAATGCAACAAATTCTCTAGAACCGCATCTTTTTTTTCAACTGACTATAACTGGCTATGTATTTGTTGTCACTGAGCTGGCTTTTTGTTAAAAATGTCCAATGCACAAACAACGCAGTGAGGTCAAATAATGCAAAAAAGACTAATACTGAGATATCCAAAGCTAAAACAGCCAATATATATATATATATATATATGTATGTGTATGTATGTATCCAATATAAAACAGGAATACAATAAAACAGAAACATAAATGAGTCTGTGTAGCAAATCCTCACTTCATTATATATATATATATATATATATATATATATATATATATATATATATATATATATACACACACACACACATACATACATACATATGTGTGTGTATACATGATACATGAGCATGCATACATGTACACATGCCTTCAACCATTACTGAAGCTAAAATCATTTGTATGGTATCGCTTGAATTACTTTTTCACTTCTGTCATTAAGGGCCTGTTTTCAACAGACTTTCCCATTTTATTTGTTGTCGCTGATCAGGATTTTTGAATCTTGTTAAATTGTCCAATGCAAAAAAGGCCAATGGAAAAACGTCTAATGTAGTAGGGTCCAATAATGCAAAAAGGGTCAATACATATATATACATATGTGTGTGCGTAGTTATGTACTATACATCGATTGTATGTAAGTCTGCAGGGGAGTGTGTTCTATGGATGTACGGGTGTAAATGGGTTGCGTGTACACAGTTTATGTGTATCTGTGTGTCTTTGGGGCATGTGCAAGGTATACGTGTGGATGCAGCATGTATTTATATATCTAAATGTGTACATGTATACACAAGTTGCACTCTGTGTTTGCATGTAAGGTTTATGCGTGTGCGTATATGGCATACATAGGGAAAGTATACATGCTAATATGCAGAGAGTTAGAACATGATAAGTGTGTATGTTTGCATACATGCAGTTTGTGTAAGCGTATATATGTGCATATATGGCCTGTACGTATATGTGAAGACGTAGCATATGTGTATGTAAATAAGGTGTATGTTACTAGATATGATACTAGTATGTTTGTATGTATCTGCATGTGTGTTGGTGAGTACGGTGCATATATATTGGGTGTGCAGCATGTCTAACGTATGTATGAGCATATGCATATTCTTCAGGCTACATATCTTTGAAAAACAGTGGTTATATATAGTTGTCTGATTATGTGACGTTACCTGGTAGGGCCCCTATCCTTTCCACATTGGCTTGTCACCACCTTTTTTTATTCATACTGGTGTACCCTCACTACAATGTTGCCAGATTTGGCTAAAAGAGATCATTCAAGTGACCTAACCGAAGCAGGCATTGGAATAGGATTGAATTTGGAAATTGAGCAAGTCTCGAGGTAGAGGTTTAATACAAGCCTCTCAAGGCTGGCATACTTCAAAAAGTTGGTATTGAAGCTTTGCTAATTATTGTCCCTTCTGGCCAAATCTGGTAAGCCTGCTTATGCATGCCACTCACATTTTTGCTGGGTTGCCTTAGAAGTTGGAATCTTCCATCTTCTCGGTTGTTCCAGACTTCTGTCCTCGGCTAATTGTACCATTTTGGACATTCTGACTCGGGAGGGGTAGTGGTGATGATGGACCTTACCCTGCTACGCTGCCCCAAAACGTCTTGGCAGAGAGGCAGAGACCTCTACATTTTAAAGAAGCAAACAACAACAACCGAGTCAAGCTACTCACTCTGTGAGTTCCAGCGAAGGTTTGAGGTCCTGAACATCATCCTTGCACACTAACTTGAACTTGATATTACTGAGGTCCTCAACGGCAATTGACATGTCTTCTATCATAGCCATCTCTTCCGTATGACAGCTCAACAATCCTTCAAAGTGGAGCAAGATACCAACCTCACACAACTGCTTCAAAAACTCTTCATTTTCCAGATTATCATAAATTTTGGCCACAAAACCAGCTGTAGCCACAGTCACCTGAAATAGAATTAAAACATTTCTTGTATGAATTTTGTAAGACAGGATGTCTCAACTTTCAAATTCATAGACTATAAATTTGATCAGTTCATCTGTGGCCTATTGTCCACACTTCCACAGATCTTCATTGAGATTCATAGATATTGTGTGTACAGTCACAATCATATACATAAATGTAAGTGGCAAAATGGAAACATCACTGACTCGAAAAGAAAATTCCTGGATCCGGGCCAAAATCTAAGCAATTCTTCCTTATTCCATTGCAAACACTCCCCCAAACTTTCATGAAATCCATTCAGTACTTTCAGAGATATAGAGTGGACAGACAGACACAAAGACATAGAATATCAAATACATACACCAACTTCATTGATAGAAGTAAAATATTAAAGTAATTAAAAACTAGCTGTTTTTATAGCCTTGCATGATCATTTTCTATTCACTTTGGCCAACAAGACATAAGGAACATTTTATATCTGGCCAACCACCAAAAGAGTTCATTGATCCATGGTCTAGTATCTATGATAAAAATGTAATACTAATTCAGCAGAGCTATATCAACCCGTAATAATTAGATATATAGTCAGCATCAAAAGAGAACATGAAGGATTATCACTTACTGCATGACAAAAAGCAATGTCTCGTCTGTATTTAATCGTCTGAAGCATATGCATATGTTCACGGTTCTCCTACAATAACAAAAACAATCAGATTGTGTTAAAATAGTTTGTCACTCAATATACATAACAAGAGAAGAACAGGCTGTTCAAAACCTGTAACGTTGGTTATACAATTTTTGACAACATTTGGCAAAAATTGTTTCTGTAATGAAACTATTTGCAGCCAAATGATTTTCTAAGTTGATCCCTGTTAAAATGTTTGAAACCAGAATAATCATTGCATAATAAATAAAACAATGTATATGGTCCGAAATGCAATATAATTCATTGGCAAATGAAAAAGTTTATATATATATATATATATATATATATATATATATATATATATATATATATATATATAATGTGTATACATTATCATAAACACTGCATAGTCTGCTTTCTTTCATGTACATACTATTTTGAAAATTGATTTGAAAAAGGAATAATAGGGCATAAGTGTAACTCAAAAAAATAGGAAAAAAAAGTCCACTTTTCTCCACCCACTCTTCCTTTTCTTTCTTATCAACACTCTGAACTTTTTTCAGTTCAGTCTGAAAGGAAAAGATTTTAGCATTCATGGACCTATCATTACTGATCTGAGTGTAGTTTGTTTTTGCTTTTTTCAGTCAGATAATCAAAAGAAAACAAACGTCATTTTTGAAACTCTTAAGAAACAACGTTTTTTCGAAGATTGGAACCAAATGTGACTATTTGGGAGTTTATCGACAATTTAGAGCAACAATCAATGATTATCGAAGCTCTAACATACATACGGACAACCATAGGCTTGCTTACAAGTACATAATAAAAGACTAAGGAAAAATATTAATACTATTATAACAGCCAAAAGTTCTGTCAAAACATTGGTAATATAAAATCTTAAAATCATTTTAAAAATACAGGAATACCTTGAATAATGTGGTTTTATGATCAATGCAAGTTTTGATATCGTGCAATTAAGATATTGCTATACAAATTGACTTGACTAAGTTTGATCTGAAAAAAAGCCTTTAAATTATGAAAAGTCCTTGAAGAGTGCAGTTTCAAACAGTGCAGAAAATTTTAGAGTGAATCAACCATACCATTCAAGGTATACATGTATTTACTTACCAACAGCAGTAAGAAGGTCATTGAGAGGTTTGCCCTCTTGAAAAGAATCTCAATGAATTTTTGTAGTTCAATAACCCTGGGGCTAATCTCACTGAGCCATTTTGGAATATCCATGGGATTATTCTTATTCTGAATCAGATCCTCCACAAGTGACATCAGGCACATAGCTGCAGCCTCAGTATTTACACAAGACATGTCCTGCAATAGAGTACAAAAGAAATTTTTTTTCAAAACCAGAAATAATTGAACAGGTTACTCAATAGAAACTGTCAGATGATGAACATATTTTGGTAGCATGCCATGTTATGGGTGATCAATTAATTATAAGTCTGAATTATGAACACATTTACGCATAATGAGGAGAAATGTTCAAATTTTCAGCCCACTATCTTCATTTATAAAACCTGTAGATGTGGCACGTGCATATATATATATATATATATATATATATAGATAGATAGATAGATAAGCTGCTAGGCAGAACCACTTGAAAACTAAAGAAACATATGAGGATTTCTAATAGAATTTGTTTGATATCATATCAATTGTAACATTAGAAAAAGGTAAACCATCAAAATTCTGTCTAAGTGAAAATAATTTATAAGAGTATTCTTGTCTTAGAATGGTGTTTCTGAATGTGAAGCCCATGACCCATAAGGGGGCAATTGAAATAAATGGAGGGAGGGGGCAATCAGTAATTTGAGCGTGAAGAGTGAATAAACAATCTGTGGCTCAAAACTAAGTCATATAAAAAAGAAAGAACCGAGTAGATGTCATGAAACAAGGGGACTTATGACTTGAGCTAATTAAAATAGAGACTGAAAGCAAGACTTTTTGTAGCAAACACCTTGCTCAAGGGTCTTGCTTGACAATTTGAATTTATTATATTCCAGAGAATATTATAAATTCAAAATGATGTTGTTATAGCATATCATATTTCATTAAAATTTTACACTTGATTAAAAATTTTTTCTTGCCACTGGAATTATTGTTGATTTGGTTTTTCTTACTCCTTGATTTGAAACTTTGTATCGAGGTGAATTTCTGAATTCAATATTATTGTCCCTCTTCAACATATTTAGTCTAATATAGTAAGATAGACATATATTTTGAAGTGTGGAGGTGGGGCATGGGGCGAAAAGGTCAAGAATCACTGTCCTGGAGGTACTTCCAAAATCCTTGGAATAAATTTCAGAATGTCACCCTGTCTTGAAAGAATAAACCCTACCCATGAGTGTCCTCCGTTCGGTCTCTACAGACAATGGGACATCACTATCAATGGATCATACCTGGGTGAAGCGTATGGAGATCCTGCAATACCTAGTCATTAGAGTTACCTCCCCTGGTCTCACTGTAGGAAAACAGAGAGCAATTTGTCTGACATCAGCTTGGTTGCAGGAGCTGCCAGAAGGATGTCAAATTGAGCATCAAACTGCCTTAAAGGAGCACCAGTCTTTTTTTAGGAAACAGAGTTCTCCTTCTAGACTGGTTGCCTTTTCGAGGCTAGAGTCTGCACTGCTATTTCACCCAGAGAAAATAGCCCTGACCAAAGTTTGAACTTGGGTCACACCTACGATACAATGGCTTTCAATATGGTTTGGCTTCGCAAGCAGAAATATTTTGGGGTTTTCCTCAAGATGCTAATGGAGCTGATGCAACAAATGGCCCTCAGGTCTGCGCAATGAGGTTATTGAAGTTTTAGTGGTGTGCGTGTGACTAACTCCATCCTTTAAACCAAGTGTTTGCATGCTGTAACCCACTGAAACAGGACAATGGGAGCATGCTTCAAGGTTGAACGTTTTATAGTGGAGTCTCCCTCTCTTGAGCAGATACAACAAGTTGGCAGTAGAGTTGGCTGACATAGGTACTATTTATTACATAATGCCAAAGGTTGAGCAGAATATGGTTTGATACTTTGACCAGTACATGCTTACTATCATGTGCCAATTAAATATCTAGTTAAAAAAATTTAAGCTATGATATTTGAATAATACAAGATAACTCTGTGTCTGGTTGGATCATCCTTTGAGAGAATATCAATACATATTAGACAATTGGATGTAACTGAAATGAACCCAGATTTTTCATGCATTAATAAATAGATAAAAAATATTAGGTAGACTACTCTATAATCAGCATTTAATAGTTATCTCCCTTGTAAAAAAGGGGTCATTATAATATAATTAGGTTTGCACAGATACCATACAAGTTACCAGAAACCAGAATTTATTCTGCATTAGTTAAGTTGGCACATTTTAGCCTTATTTTAATTTAACACTTTTGGCTACAATGCACCGTTTCGGCTATTTAGAAGCCATACACAGGATGAAAAGAATAACTCTAAGTATTAAAAAGATAGAGGAAGTCAGATAGTCATTATCAGGTTGAGCGTGAATGCAGACCCCACATTAGCATTATTCAGCTGAAATTGAACAGATTCTCTTTGATTTCTCGAGGTTAGTGCATTTTAGGTACCTTAATTGAATACTTCTGCTACAAAATACCATTACAGTTACTTGGAAATCACAAACAGACAAAAAGTATCAGACCTTTAGAATTACACAGAAATAGATGGAAATCATTATTATCAGTGTGAGCGTGAACGCAAACCTCACACTATTATCATTCAGTTGCAAATTCTAATCTCCCAGAGTCTTTTTGCATTCTTTATGTTAGCACATTTCTGAGGTGCCTTAATTTAGAACCTCTGTTATGGTTACAGATAAACAGAATCAAACTTAATATTATATAGATATAGAAGATATGACTGCTATAGACTTACCCAAGGTTCAATGGTAGGGCTACGCACAAAGTTGCTGCCAGTCCAACGCCAGTTATTACTATCAGCAGTAGCCTTCCCATCTGCAGTGATTGGTCCCGCAGAAGAATTAGAAGCAGCAGCGGAAGAATTAGAAGCAGTAGAGTCTGAAGCAGTGGTAGCAGAAGTAGCCATAGAAGTACTGTTAGGGGGTACAGTGGACAATTGATTTTGAGTGGAAAGTTTCATGCCCATCGCAAAGGTGGAAGAAGCTTCGGTTCTTGCACGCATATGCTGAGCAGAGGCTTCATTAAATATTGGACTGTCACAGACTTTTACCAATTCTTTAACCTAAAAAAAAAAAAAAAAAAAGTAAAAACAGGTCTGAATAGTTACTGAACAAAAACTGTCACATGACCAACATCTTTTGGCAACTTACCTTGTTGGGAGGGTGATCAATTAAAAAATTTGAAAATGGGGTGATCAATGAATAAATTACTTCTCTTGTCTATTGTTGGACAATGATTACAAATTAAAAAGTCAGAATTTTCATGAAAACAAGTGAGAACACAGCCAATCACAAAGCAAGGGGACAATTTTGCATAAACTTACAATATGAATTTGAAAAAAAAAAACGAAACCATTGTTGGAAAAATGAAAAGAAAAAAGTCTTTACATAATAGGGCGTAATAGTTTCAATTTTTAGCCTCTAACCTCCATTGGTACGGTCTGTATGCATGACACATATGCAGATAGCAAGCCAGATCCAATTAAAAACTGATAAAACCAATGTCATGTTCACAGTTTCTAACATCTGGCTGTTTTCCTTTCTTTTTTTTTTTTCATCAACTTTATTAAGTCTGTTGCTGTTATGCAAAAAGACAAAAGACATGGTGATTGAAGGGCCTTATCTTGCTATGCTGGCCCATGACATCTTTTTAAGGTGGGGGGAGGTGGATACATGCCTTTCTCAAGGGCATTAAAGCAAAGTAAATATAAAACATCTCATCCAGAGTTTGAACTCAGTCAGCCAATCTCATTCTCAATGCCATTAACTGCTTGGCCTTAGATAAAATAAAAAAAAGCATAAGTGAAGGAGGTGAAGCGTTCAACTATAGGAGACAACTCCCATCAGAGAATGAATTTCCTTTGCATGCATCAGCTCAGTGATCATTGGTCTCAAGTCAGGTCAAGACCAGGACTCTATTCCTACAAGTTTTTATGACTACCATCAAGGCAGGATACAAGTCACCCAGAACAAATACCTTCACCCAAATAACACAGCTTTGAGTGTATTCAATTAGCAGCTGGGTGCACAGAAAAATCTGTCTTAATGCAGAGTTTTACAGTCTTCATTCATACCTGGTATCTAACCCTGGACCTCCTCCTGTGAGGCAGACTTGCAAATCATTTCACTATCAGAGCAGACAAAGAAAATAGAGCAAAAAAAGAAGAAAACTTACCTTAGCATTAAGCTGCTCCATAGCGTCTTTTAATTCAGCTGGCGTTCCCTGCATGGCTACACGACACAGACGAACACACTTATCATGCACACCTTGTTTTAATGCCGCCATTTGGTTGAGCAGATGGCAAGCCTTTTCTAATTTGGTTTGCTTGCCCAAAGTGCTTTCGGCAGTGTGAAGCTCTCGAAGCTCATCCAACAAACGCAACAGGCCACCAGATTTGAATTTTTGTGAAAAAGCAGCCAAGGAACCATGAGTGATGGAATCATAACAGCAGGCTGAAAAGTAATAAACATTGCTTCAAAAATTTTGGGAGGCTTGATTTTTAGGAAATTTTTCTTCAATTATATAATGTTCTAAAATTGTAATCTACTCACGCATAACCTGAATACATATCATTCTTTAAAGATACAATGCTAGTTAATAATAATTGACAATGCTCGATTGAGGAAATTTTAAAAACAATATTACAACTCATACTACTTGTATACGTAAAATGAATATAATGATATTAATCAGAGAAATATGGGAAAATAATCGCCCACTCTACCTCAAAACCAATATTCCCTCTAATTGTTTCATGGTCTGCATGGGACTAAAAAGCCTGTGAGCAACTAGAAAAGGGGAGTGTGTAGAAAATATTTTCACTTTTAAGATGATCATTGATTTATTTTTCATCTAGAAGTTCATGGAACAGAGGTTACTTACTTATAAAAAAGTTTTGGTACACTGACAACTGCTTGTTTGGGCACACAGGTCTATCATTACTGCTTTTATTATTGAACCTTTTCTTCATTCTAAACTTTCAAAATTCAAGTGCAGCCAGAACTATGAAGCATATTTTTTCCTCCTTTTCATCTCATTTATTCAGTCTATTCACTTCATTCACCGCAACACTTATGAAATGAGAATCAGGTTTGAAAGTAGTTATTAGGGCCTTTGCGTTACTGGCGACTGTTTATATATACTGCAGTATATTTTAGCCCAGAATTTTCAGGGGAAAAAACAGATAATACTAGGAGAAATTCAGTATTTGAAAACACAGGAATACCTTGATTGGTGGAGGTTTTGATGAAGTACACTTAAGGTATTTGCTGTACAAATGTAACTGAGTATAAGCTGAAAAATTAAAAGCACGTTAAATCAAAAAAAGACCTTGAAATGTACAGAAAATTTTGGAACGAATCAACTGCACTAATCAAGGTATACCTGTACATTCATTTTATTCACCCAAGTAAGGCAAAAGCAGTGATTTTTTGGTTTTTCTTTTTGAGGTGAAGCCAATTCAGAGTAACTAGCTGATGGTAAACTTGATTCCTTTTTTTTTCTTCTCTTAACTGTTAATTTCATATCAAAAAATTGAGACCTTAAGAACAAGGGGAATAAATACTGATCAAAGTTTAAATTTCTTCTATTCCAACTGAAATGATAATTTTAACAAGTTTTGTTTCCTTCAAAGAAGAGCTCTGCAGTCAATAAGGAGCAGTATCAAGCTGTTCATGACATTTAGTGATTTAAATTGTAAAAAGGAGAGAGATAGACAAGGGTGAGCACTTACTGGTATTTGTATTTTCATCTATTAACTGCATTCTCTGGAGATGCAAGTTAATTGGAACAAACTCGTACTGTTTGTCAAACTTTGTGCTACTGGCCCGAAACAGAGATTCTACAATAGAATTGTCATGGTTATTCAACAAAACATTCTTTCCAACATTTATAACAATCAAGAAAAAGTTTTTCTAACCCTCAAATTCATATAAATAAAATAAAATGTCAATTTCAAGAGGAATAACTTCTGATCAAAATTATTATTATTATTTGGAGAATTCTCTAATTCTCTTAAAAATTCAGGTCACAGAAGAAGAGTTCAACAATTTTTTATGCTAATCATTGAAGAGTTCCACTGTCAGTTCCAAGCAGCTAATGAAATTGGGAGTTGAATATTAATTAGTACCTCACATAAATGAATCACCATAGCCCATGCGCATACCTGAACTGATTATTTTAAAAAAGAAAAATCTTATATCTAAAATCATCTAATCAAAATAACACCACAAGATTGGGTTTATTGTTCATTGTTCATCCAAAATGAATGCAACTAATTTTCAAGGTTGTAACCCTGAAGTTGTGACCAGGAGCCCCCCACATACACAGAGAAGGAAAGCGTGAAATATCTGTAGCTCACTCGGATTGGTTGGTCAGGCAATTTAAGGAGCTACAGTAATTTGATTAAATCATCTTCCATCCTATCAAAATCAAGATCAATGGCTTTAATTCAATAGAATTCATAATCATTGCCAATCATAGGAGAAACTAAAAAATGTTTCCAAGTCCACAACAGAAGTCCTCAGTATAATTAATATATTCACTGCGGAAGATGGAGAGGGAGAGTTATCTATTGCAAGATGAAAGCCCTTTTCCATTGCAAGATAATTCATCCCAGAAGAAAGGCCTTGATTCACAGTCAGAACTGAATTGTGATTATTTGCAATAAAACAGAAATTTTATTGAGTTAGCCAAAGAATTTAAAAGATGGAAACGTTCATCATCCACAGTTAACACAGGATGGTTTGAACTAGAATTTAAGTATAATCCCGCGTATGTACACTTTCTATGCGCATAAGTGCTACAACTACTCTCCTGAAAATAGGAGTTTGCTTTAATGCTATTTCACCAATATGAATCATTTAGATGGTCTAATTGAGTTTATAAAATCCAAAAGAAGTTTAACATCTTTTCAGCAGAGTATAAAAGTAATTTTGCAGTCACAATTACGGAAATGTTTAGAATGTAACGGGAAGGTCTGAAGCTAATTCAAACGAGAAATTGTCACAGAATTCAAATATTAATGTGGACCATCATCTTCTTACTGATAACAGATAATGAAATGGTCTTTGTATAAGAATATAAAAGTAACTTCTCTCGGGATGTTACAGACAAGAAATATACAATCACACAATTTATTCTGTATATAATATGTATATATACAGAACAGACTTATCTTTTTGCCACTTTAAATCCTCAATAACGCTAGCATTTCATGAATGCAACAAAGATCAATATGAGAATCAAGAAAAGAAACTCATAAATTTACTGACTTACACAATGAGTAAGAATGGAGTTGAACTCGAAAGTGAACAATCTCAGCTAAATATGCTAATACATTCCATATGGTGATTTTTAAAAAATGTATGTAACACACAGCACAATGCATTAAAGAGACTATTACTAATCATTCACTGTAGAAATTCACATGCATTATCAAATAGCTTGAAAAACAAATCACATTATATATATATATATATATATATATATATATATATGACTTGTTTTTTTATTCAGTTTTTAGTGCTAGTTCCACGAGAATGATTTTTCTTCAAGGAATGGGAGAAAAAAATTTCTCCAAGGAAAACTCTGTGTTACTAAAACTAAATCTTAACCCAAATTTCTTCATTAACATAGAAAAAGAAAAAAAAAAAAAATTATTGGTACCTCATGCAACATTTAAGCTTTGTGATACTGTATTATTGTGGTTGTAGACAACATGGTGTCTACTTGTTCAAGATTGAAATTTTTTTTCGATCAAAACACAGAGAAGATCAAAATAACCAAAACGGATGATTCTCCAACGATTACTAATTTACAAATCATTAACGAAATAAGAGAAAATCCTTAATAAATATTTTAAATAATGATCCATAAAGAAAAAAAATGAATGTCATCAGGAGAAATAACTGCCAATTGAAATTATCCGTCTTTGACCATTCGGTGAATTTAAAAAGAAAAATGTTCTATTTAATTCACAGAACAGTTCCTCTATTCTTATTTCTATTCACTGAAGAGTTCCACTGTCAATACAAGTGGACCATATATTTAAGCGCTAAAAGGATTCGGAACATTTCCATTTACCTATGAAAACAATGCCAAAGAATGGTTTGTAATTTATTGTTTAAAAACGTTTTCTTTTAATCATTAAAATTGGCTAAATTTACTCATTTCCTGCAAACTTTATAGCAAAATGTTATCCCCATGAAACTTAGTAATAATCTTTTTAAAAAGGCCACATTGTTGGCAATCATAGATTTTTTTTATTTGCAAAGATAGTTAAACAAATGAGAAAATGAAAACAAAAAAATACCTCCAAGGAGCAATCATATTCGATGGCATATAAGAGCCCCCCCCCCCCATTCTAACTGGGAATATCAAGAAATTATGCGATTCCCAGAATTATTCTAATTTATTCAACTTCTCATGTTAAGGCCAGGGTGAGGCTAGACAACAGACATTATGGCTGGGGAGGGAGGGGTGTCTAATAAGCCCTCAAAAAACATTTTTTTAAAACTGAAGGCACAAAAAGTGGAAAACATTGAAAACAAAAAAAAGAGAAGGAAATTCAAAAAACATGAGAAAAACACAAGCAGAAAAACTTGAAGCATTCTTTTGTTTTCTTCAATCCTACCTATAATATGGAAAAGAAGCATCATGAAGCAAAGCTGAAAATTGAAGCAAAATTCGAAGCGAAGTAACACTATTCAAGCATTGAGGTAAAACCATTTGCAATTTAACACAATCGTCATGATTACATGCAGAATTAAGAAAAAAATTTTTCAAATGAATGTAAATTCATAACAGCTAGAATCAGTGGTGCTAAAAAAAAAAAAAATACATGGTTCTCTTGAATTGATTGAAGAAAAAAGTCACCTAACAGAAAATTTTATCAAAAATTAGCATCTGAATCAACACCCCAAACCATATTTTGGGGATAATTTTCAAAAACTAACTAGCTACCAAGGGACCATATTGGTACATTTCATATTGAGTGATTTTTGTATTAGACCATCACAAATAGACAGACACTTTTTGTTAAATTATAATATGATGAATATATAACAGTTAATGCAATTTTTCCTCTAATCCTATGATCTTTTAGCTAATATAACCATTTTTGAATATATTTTGGAGGAAATAAAGAATGTATGAGTGCCAGCATCAGAAAATTAGATGAGTAAAACTTAAATGAGTATATCATTTTCAACTAATTCTAAAACTAAAAATTCATACTCATTTAAAGCCCACTAATCAAATAAAATAACTATGTAATAAGATCCCAGAACTAATTATTCTTTCTTAAAAAAGACAGTTTTCAGCTATTGTAGATTTTTTTATAGGTCAAATTGAAAAAAAAATCAGCCAGACCCAGCCCAAATAAATGGCTAATTTGGCAACAGTGGTCAAAACAAAAATACAAAAAACCAAAATAGATATACTACAAATGAACTGAAAAATACCTTTTTTTCAAAGGAAATTTCTACGAACGCAGATGGAGAGTTAGGTAATCATTCTTGTGAGTAAATATCAACTGACATTTCTATTTCACAAAGCATTCATCAAATGTGCTGATAGAAAAACAAGACAACATGCAAGTGCAACATAAAACAACTTTCAAATGAAACATCCATAGAGAGGACTTGCTGAAAAAGTGAATCCTAGAGCATCTCCAGAAATCCACAAACAATGTTTGCTGTTCATTTTAAGACAATTCCGGGAATATTCATGCACAGGTTTGCCAGATTGAGTTACAAGAAGAGATACTTCAAGCTTTATCTAAGAGACTTACCCAACACAGGCATAGGGATAGGGATAGGTTCGAATTTAGAAATCCAGCCAGTCTAGAGGCAGAGGTTCAATATTAGACTTATTCAATTTCCAAATTCAATACTATTCCAATGCCGGTGTTGGTTACATCCCGGAAATAAAGCTTGAATTATCTCCCTTTGAAGCCAAATCTGGCAACCCTTTTTGAGAAGGTATATATTACGACACAAGATATTGAATATTTCACAACAAGGTTGGGTATGTTATTTCATCTGATGATTCGCAAAAGAACACACATCAAAACATTGTAAAACAAAAGAAAAAAATTTAAAAACAACAAAACAGATAGCAAAAACCTGAAGGAGAAAAAATTAGTGTTATATTCGTTGATCAATAAGAATCACTTAAAAAAAATTCTTTTAGATTATACAAATATCACATGGCATCCTATGCACTGGTATTATGGATAGAGGGTGAAGCACTGAAGTCTTGGGTGGAACATCTAGAAAGAACTAAATGAGTTATGGTAGACAGTAGTAAAACAAGCCTGAAAGACAGACCATAGATGATCTAGTTCTTTTCCTGTGTAAATATCAAGCTAAGTCAGCAGAGTGGCACCTTTATCTTCATGTTTACATCTAAAATTGAGTCAAAAACTATCTTGAAATATTTAGATTCTCTACAAATATATCTGAAATCTAGGAAATATATAACATTAATAAATTGAATTTCAATTTAATCTTCAATTTTCATTTTATTAAAAATATTACTTGTTTTAACTATGAATTATATAGAAATATGACTTGTTCAATCTAAATAGCAATTTATGACATGTACACATAACCAAAAACATCAAAATTGACAACACTGAGAAAAGGAAGTAGCTAACATTCTGGTATGTCAGTCAGTGACAACAATCAATGCTTAAGATATCATCATTCATCATCATCAGTCTTTTAGTGTCCGTCGTTGGACATAGACCTTCCCCAGGATTTGCCACACTTCTCTATCATGGGTGTCATGGAGCCAGTACTTCCTGAATCTGTCTAGCTCGTCTCTCCATCTAACATTTTGCCGGCCTCGGTTGCACATAGAAAATTCCTATGCATAAGGTGCATCTCATAGACTCATAAATATCTGTAATATATGTATTAGGGGTACCAGAACTTAACGTTGTTTTTATACTTCTTGTTTAATTTACGAAATTTTAGCCAAGTTTTATGTTTGTTTTTTTTTTTAATCTCTTTGATTCAACAAAGTGTATACACACAATTTTATCACCATCTTTGTTCTTACTAATGAGAAAAACATTCTAATGATGAAATTAAATCTTATGCTAGTGAAGTTGTTGTCATTATCAATGATGTGCCTATTTAAAAATGCATTTCTGTTTCTTGCTTTTGTGATTGTTGTAAGCTTGAATGTTTTAAGACTTTTTTTGTCGGAACAATGACATTGTTTTTGTACCTTTTTTTTCTTCTCTGTCTGGGATATGCTCAAAGAAAAAAAACTAGCCATCCCCTTTTCGTCATTTTATTAGTAAGAGCAAAGATTAGCAAAACTCTGAGAGGAAATCACGCGTGTACACTTTATCAAATCAAAGATATTTTTAGAAAAAAAAAACAGCACATTAGTCACGGCTGCAATTTCATGAATTAACAAACAAAGAGTCTGCTGGTGTTGCAATGATTTTTCATTAGGACATTTACAAAAACCTTAATGCAAAAAACACACTGACAAAAGATCAACAATTCATTGGATTTTGGTAAAATTTCCACAACTTATCTAATTAAAGACAAAATTTTTCCATGGATTCTTTTCAGGTTCATAATAACACAACTGTTTCGATCAACAGTTTAAGTCTCATAACACAATGTGCGAAAAAATAAAAAGGGTAACCGTCTAGGAGTATTTCTTATTCTTCATGTTAGAGGAAACGGTTAACCAAGAGATTATATTTCAATAATGTCATTGCATATCACTTAGAGCACTGGTGTCAAACTCATATCATGGTGAGCCAAATATACTGTAAGTACACAGGATGTGGGCCAGATAACATAACTATGATCAATTTGCAATCACGCATTAGATGAGTAATTTAAAAAGAATGCGGATTTATTTTACTCATGCTTGTGTGAAGTTCTTGGAAACAAAGGCATGACACGTAGGCCACATGTTTTGCCCCAGTAGAGATAAGGATTTGACATGTTTAATAAAAGAAGATCAAAAAGAGATTAATCCTACAAAAAAGTTATTTATTCTGAGGAAAAATTTGTGAAGGTCTTTCTATGTTCTGTAGCCAAGAAGTGGAAGGCATTCATCACTAAGATGGTCAACAAGAAGTAAGCAAACATCAGGTCTGGTTAGTCACCCAATAGAAACCCCCTAGTGACCAATGTCTTTTGGCAGCATGCCATGTTGGGGGCGATCAAAAAATTTGAATTGTCAAGCGTTTGTTTTTTTTATAATGTTGCCAAATATCATTTGCTATGAATAGCTAAAACTGTCTGCAAAAATTGGCTAAACTTTTCAATCTCCAGCTAACTTTATAGCTAAAAATGTTATATATACTCATTTAAAGTCAACCAAACAAATAAAATCATCATACACTAAGACTCCAGAACAAGTTATTGATAAAGATTGTATACATACTTTAATTTAAACTTACCAATTGAATTTTTTTTAATAAACAGATTTTTGGGTGAACCATCCTCACCTTCCTCTTGCAACTAGTAAGACAACAAATAGTAAGGCTACAACTACTTCGTTTAGAATTCCTCAGAAATTGGACAGCAAAAGATATGGACATAAGGATGGTGGATGCATAATTGAACTTATGGTTCTTGTTCATCATTTTTTTTTTTCATTTGACCACAGATTTATTGATTCGCCTACATACAGTATACATAAAACATCTGGTCTGTTCATCAGTTTTAGAGCCATTGTTACCAACTGATATGTTCTATAATTGGAGAGAAAGACAGAAATAGCAAAATAACCTCACCATTATTTGGACAAGCTGAGATACCTGTCCAATAGGCAAACTTTCCAGCAAGAATATCGAATGGTGTTTACGTTTATATTCATAAATTTAGGCACAGTTATCCTTCGGTAGATAATATCAATGTTTCTGTTTATCCAATGCCAAAGGGAACCCAACCTGAGTAAAGTTGTGATTAAAAGCAACTAAAAATTAAGATGAAGGTAAATAGTATTGATAAAAACTAATAATAATGATTCAAAATACTTCAGCTATTATAAATAAAGATAAATAATGTTAACTTCAGTTATGAATACCTTTTATCAAAGAACAATATGTGATTAATATACTTTTAAAAATTTTTCTACACAATATGAATGCAAAAAAAACAATTTCAGCTTGTTAAACAATGCACCCTCGCTTAGTTTTAGTTATGTAAACAAAAAACTTATAACAAAACTGCTTTAGCCATCCGTACATTAAAATTCTGGACATTACTTTTTGTCCAGTTCTAAAAACAGATTTGTTTCTTCCAAAATCAGGGAACTCTTTAGAAATTATAGTCTATAACCATTTAGAGTGAAATAATATCATAAAATGCGTTATATCATAAAGAAACTCCACTTTGAAATGATCACACATTATTACATGGTGAATGTACCATTTGGCCTAGACAACATAAATAGAATAAGCAACTAAATAACATCTATGAAATATAACAAAATTTATAATCATTCTGTCGAATGATATATCCATTTCTTAATAACCGTGCGAAATATCTAAAACCTACAACCGGTTGGGGGGGGGCACTGGGGGGGTGTATAACACAATTTTAGGCCAGAGAAATAAAGCATATTTCTTCCGTATTTTGCTGCTCTTTATTTCCACCTAATAGTTCCTTAATCGGTTCTTTAACCCATTCACTGCTACAAGTCACATGCATTTTGTAGCATGTTGTGTCTTGCCTCTGATACACATGTGCACCTATTTCACGCTCCTTTTAGGGAAATACGAATAGCTACAGCAACACACCGTGCAGCACTGAGTAGAGCACATGCTTATTTCGAGGCACCATATGTTGCATTCTCCAAAGTAGCAATGAATGTGTTGAAACAAGCTAAAGTCTCTTGAGATTAGTACACACTTTGAAATTACAAGCAGAATGAGCAACTTTTCTTTGCTCCCTTTCTCACTCAGCTCTCCCTTGCTCTCTCTCTCTCTATATATATATATAGAGAGAGAGAGAGAAAGAGAGAGAGAGAGAGAGAGATTGTGAGACAGAGAGAGGTACACAGGGGTATAGACAGAGATATGTAGATAGAGATGGAACAGAACAACATAGATGCAAACGAAATGTGACAGGGAGTTCGTTTGGGGCCAGTTTTTGTGCCCACATCAAAGAGAAAGACAAGCAAAAAAGGAGAGAAGGGTTTCTTTTTTAGTATCATAAAGGCAGTGGTGTAGCAAGGGTTCTTAGCTCCCGGAGGGGGGGGGGTGACAGCTCCAGTTGTTCAATATCATCAGGTGGGGTGGGGGCTTAATTATAATTTACAGGCCAGGGAAAATAATGCACCCCTATCACATCTGCTCGGGGGGGGGATGAGGGTTTGGGGCATCTGTTCTCTCTTGCTACATCCCTGGATGATGGGTCATGGGTTGAGACAGGCAGCAATAAACAACAATACAAAATACACAAGATCAAACAACGAACAAACAAAATTCATACTGAAACATCAACAAAACAT
Source organism: Thysanoteuthis rhombus (assembly GCA_963457665.1). Lineage (NCBI taxonomy): Eukaryota > Metazoa > Mollusca > Cephalopoda > Oegopsida > Thysanoteuthidae > Thysanoteuthis > Thysanoteuthis major. The sequence continues at coordinate 27,544,600 of OY735206.1, forward strand.
AAAACCATTCCAAAATTCTTCTCCCAAGATTATTTCCAAACTGAATCCTTTGAAAAGCAGCTTCAACACTAAGTTAATTCCCGAGGTATTTCATCAGTGGATTAGCATTCGTCAATAACTTTGAGAGGAGTCATTAACATACCCATGCCACTGTCACTTTTCCAGAGAAGGGCAAGAGGATATATTCTAGGCCCGGGGCAGGGAGAAATATATACAGGGGGTGAAATGGCAAAAAGATATATCTGAATGTTGGTTGTCAGGTGAAGGATTAGGCAGTAGGATAGTCTTGAAAGGGTGAAAAATGCTTTTTCCACTCCTGGGACATATATATTCTAAGGTTTCTTCGACTGATGGGATATGTCCCACATATCTCTTTTAGAACTCTACTGGGATATTTTAATTTAGGCATTCTCAAGTCTTGAAAGGGGTCAAAGATTTTTTTTTTTTCTTCATATTAACTCTTAGTTTTATATACAGAAATGTAGATGCCAATAACAAGGGGGATACCTACCAAACAAAGTTAACTTCCTTTCAACTTCATGTAATTTTTTCTTTTAATTCTTTTTTGATACACTAGACATAATAAATTCACCATTGTTTTCTTCCACCAAAGAGTTCTGCTATCAATCATGAGCAGTATCAAGCAGTTTATGATATCATGAGTTGATTTTCAAAATCTTCGAAACAAAACACAAAGAATTAAATGGAAAACCTTGTGCCCACCTGCAACAGCCACACCAACAGAAAATGTACAAAACGTGCAGAGACTTGAATGTATTCACCTTGTTGGCTCGATGTCGATGCTGACAGGCCACGAATGCTCTGTGAGTACATACTAACTGAACTCATATGGAAGTCCAGACACTCCTGCCGACAACGGTTGTGAATTTCCACCAACTGATAAAGGAATAATAACAACACACAAGACTTCAATTATCAAGATTTTGCCATCAGTACTTTTTTTATTTTCATATATTTTTTTTTTAATAATTGGAATGATATTCCAGACAATGTTTAATTTGATGATTTGACAATTATTGGGGGAAAAAAAAAACAACTGATTTATTCTTATATATTAAACATCAGCCGCCATCAAAGATGGCAAAAGGTTCTATCCTTTTTTTTATTTTATACGTTTGTGTGTTCCAGCACACCTGGCCACACCATTTTGTCAACAGACTGGGGAATAAGCATCAGTACTCCACAAGTTCTTTTGACCTTTTGGGGGACTTTATTCTGATGGGTCTATCAATAATATCTAGATTCTCCAGAATCTATATGTTTTTTCGTACTATTTTCGATGTTTTCCCCATATATGACACCAGTGATGTCATAAATACAACTTATTCTGACCATATTATTTCTATGATGAATTTTTTTTTCAACAGGAATTCAAATTTTGATGCTAAAGTTGTTCAATTTTTGACTGTGATAGCAAGTTTTTACTAATCTTCAACAGCAGCAAAAATACTAGCTTAACATAGTGATATTTTACGTTAAATCATCTTCTCTAGATATCTGTAATCTTTCAAGATTTTCACTTGACTTCAAATGTTTATTGTGGATAAGTAGTTGTATAGAATCTCCTGTTTATCTTAATATTCACCAAGTCTGTTCTTGAAATATTCACATTTTTGGAGCACACTTCCTCATCAGGTAGACTATTTTATATCCACACTATATGGACATTAAAATTATATTTTTTATACATAGAGCATAAGCAAAATAATATACTATCAAAAATAAGAGGAACAAGAGCCAGAATTTCAAGTAAATGAAGCTGAAGGCTTTAAAATATCTGATGCTGCCATAACGCGATTATCATATGGTCCCCATGACAAAGGTGGATATCATATATCTGAGAAAAAATCATTTGAATCCGATCTGATGGTGCCATACCACAGCAAAATGCATCATCAGAAATAAAAAATATATAAAAATAATTTGTTTTTTTTCCAAAATTGTCAAATCATCAAATATATAGATATATAAAATATATTTGCTGATACATGTTTGATTTGAAAAGAGGAACAAAGATTTTTTCATTTTATTTTCAAGTTAGATTTTTCTTGTTTATGTACAGAGGATGTACATCTAGATCTAATGAAAGTGGATATTGTCCAAAGGCGGGTGATGATCGAAGAATTTTCAGCCATACTTCAGGTAATTATCAAGATCTATTGAGCGTCTTTTGAATTTTATAAGAAACCGTCACCGAAACAGTCAACATAGATCTTTTTCAGTTTTAATATCGGTCGACCTGGTTATGCATCTATAAATGTATCACGCATACAGGCCGATCAACTGGAAAATTTAATATTCACCCCTTTTTATCTCTACAAAAATTGTTTTGTGTTCTGAAAATTACCCACCCAAAATAGGTTTTTAGTGGGGGGGGGGCTCAATTTACAATAAAAGTTTCTGCTAAATTGATCACTATTTTGTGCTAGCCTACTTTTTGAAGATTCAGATGTTTTAGTGATCACTTCCCAATTAAAAGGTAAGAAAAGAAACTTACTCCATGATCACCCCTTTTTCAGATATTTTTAATTCATGTCCAACATGACATGCTTCTAAAAGATGTAGGTCTCGAGACAGTTTCTATTAAATGACTAACCTGACCTGTCCGATCAGGAATACCGTTAAATTAGCCACTTGCCATTGGTGTGTTGTGATGACATCACACAGTGTGAAGAATTTCCTTAGCTAATCACCCTGTTCTTGACATCACCACGAAACACCACTGGCAAACATTAATTTCATCCAAAAGTTGTAAAAATGCTCAACATCCGTAGTTCTTTTGCAAGTCTTAATAATGGCCAGAAGTAAGGCTGTAAGCACCCGACCGCACCCTTGTGAACAATTTTAACACTTATTAGATCCAGACACACATACTCTATTATGTAAACAAGAAAAGTTAACAAAAAAAAAAAAAAAAAAAAAAAAAAAAAAAAAAAACAAACAACATTCTTTATCCATTGTTTCTAATCATTAATGTTTCAATGAAGGACTGCTGCCTACAACCATATTATTTAAGAATATATTCTCATACAAAAAAAAAACAATCATAAAAATATGTTGGTCAATATACAACAGAAATAAAGATACAACACAGACTCCTACATTTAAGCTTTTTTTCATTTTCCTTCAGACAATGCTTAGTTGTACAGTGGGTAGAGTACTTGTCCTACAAGCTATCAAAAGTGAGTTCAATCCTTGCCAAGCACTCTAAAACTATCTGAAATTGCAAACTTCAAAATACCCCATTGGGTAGATCACACACTTATCCCTATGACAAATATCTTTGGTAACTCAGTTAAGGATGGGCTTTGCAACATATTAATATGACATCCATTCATTACAAATAAATTAATTTGACTCTCATATACTTTAAAATCTCTGGTGAATCTTGACCATATATATATATATATATATATATATATATATATATATATATATATATATATATGGTGTTTCAAATGGGATACAACGATTTTTTAACAAGATCCCAATTACACACATTTTAATTTCACAATAGACAACAGAAGTGATTTCTTTCAACCTGGATACAAGTTCATACCAATTATTTCAACAGCTAATTACTGTTGTCTCTGAGTACAGTGTTGCCACATGACTAATATCATAGCATAAAGTTTACATGTATATAAATTCCACCCTCTTCATCCCCAAGGTTGTGCCATTTATAAAACTATATATATATATATATATATATATATATATATATATATATATATATATATATTGTATGTGTGTCTGGTCTGCATGAATGTATACACACAGACACATTGATAAAAAAAAAAGCTGAAATGATAAAAACGAAAATTATTGCTTGAATTCAAGATAAATATAGCATGACACCTGCAAAAAATGAACAAAATCATAGAAATACAGGCATCCCCAATCCAACGCCGTTTACGAAATAAGTGGAAAGTTGATGCACACCAACATTTCATCTATATAACCACTTACAAGTCTATAAAAATATAAATTTTTAAAAAATTCATCCTTTAACTCATAAGTACAATATTTTAGGCTTAGTGCTAAAATAGAGATGTCTCAAATCCCACCCCACTCAACTAAAAGAAAAGAAAAAAAAAAAAGAAATGAATCAGGAAAAAACATTTCAGGAGTCACTGGTGGGTACAGCTAATGGTAATGCTGAAAAGTTGATGGAGGATAACCTCTAAATGCCAAATTCTATTTTGTGAATTTAGCATTGGTTCAGTTGCTGTGACACCCTTAAAAACAGACGTAGAGAGCTGAAATTTCAATATGTTGTAGCTTAGACAAAGGCTTCAAATAAACTATAGGACGAGTGTAAACTAATGTTCAATTTCATTTGTTCATTTAATTATTCATGTACACCCAAATCATCATCTGATTACAGAGTGCTATGTATAGTTTCAGAAAGCTCTATATCTAAGCTAAAACATTGAAATTTCAGCACTCCAGCTCAATTATAACACAGTTGGCTTTCTTGGACCCCAACAGCCGCATTATACAGGGGATACCTGTACCAGTTTTGAAAAATCTTTAAAATATCCATAAGAAAACCTGACTCTGTCTGGAGGGAAAAAGAAAAGAAATAATGATTAAAATGTTATTTTGAGTTTGCATTCTTCATTCCTTCTACCGTTTCTACCAGGGTCCATCGACTATTTGTGGACAAGTTAAAAAAGTCAAGAAAAGCGAAAGAGAGAAGAGAATTCAAAACTTCAAGGGAAATGTCATGTCGTCCCTTCTTACATTTTCCATTGCAAATATTCTGCATAACCGATTAGTAAGGGAAAATACTAGCTCTTCAGAAGCGAAGACTTCAGATTTGAACAGAGGGCAATGCACAGTAAAATAATCAGCATATATCCTCCCAACTTTGTCTATCCATGTGTGAGGGTGTGAAGATATGTATGCATGTGTGTTTGCTTGTACATATGTATGTTTAAGTGCATATGTATGCGGGAGCTTGCGTGGGTGAGTACGTTTTCGTGTGTATATTTGTACGTGCATGTGAGTGTTAGATATATGTTTGCATGCACGCTAATTGTATAGCAGTTTATATACATGTTTGTAGAGATTGTCAATCAGGAAATCATGTCAGTGATTCTTAACCCGGGGGTACCCACCCCCACAGGGTTATCCTCCCGGGAGGTGGGGGCATTAGACAAGAAAAAGTAAGAGCTCTAATCATTTAGAGAATCTTCTAAACAAGTGTTTGCATAGTACTGTTATGAACATCATACATGAAAGTCAATTCCTTATCACAGATTTGCTGTACCCAGGCAAAGTCCAAATACAAATGGGGGTGGTTGTGGTGGTAAGAAGCTTAAGAGCCACTGGTCTGAATCATATAACATATAAGACCAAACTTTCTGAGAACAAATTTTCTTATTTTCAACTTGTTATTTCTTAGTAAAACTTTATATTGTGATGGTCTTTCATTAATTCCTACCTTTATAAATCCATTTCATTTTTAGCATCAATATTTCTGTGATGATCTTCCATTAAATTTCAATCCTTTTGATTCATTTCTTTTTTTTATAAAATAATATTTCCATCATTTTGAGACCAAAAATACCGTGACCAACTTTTTCTAGCCTCAAATAGACCTTATGAGCAGAGAGAAATTTTGAATGTACATGTGGGTATGAATGTCTATATGATAGCATGCCTCTAGTTGAGCTGATTCATGCCTCCTGCGAATAGACTGGTTGATGCACAGTCACACCAGGGCTGCCAATGCTGCCTCCCTACCTTTAAGGAGTTTTTTTTATACCGCCAATAAATGATTTCTTAAAAATAAGTCGTATATAAACTGTTGATAGATCAGTCATCGATTACACGTTTGATACATGTACTGTTGTAATCTTTGTTGTCAACTAAAAAGTATTTCCACGTTGGTTTTGACTGCTAAAAAGCGCTAAATTTTTTGACTTGGAACCTTTTTGCACTGCAGGAACAAGAAATGTGCTGAATTTGGCATGAAAAGCAATCTTTATGTTGTTGATGACAATTTACTTGTTCAACAGGAATGGAAGAAGAGGAGTAATTATTGTGATCTACATACAAAAGTGAGTAAAATTCAGTTATATTTCTATTTAAACTTGATATTTGCATAATCTGTGTTTTTCTCTCATGACTCTGGATTTTTTTGTGAGCTTGATTGGAGGGTTTTCTTCAAACTCTCATTGGCACCCCTGCATGACTATATGATAGCATGTGTCTATTTGAGCTGATGCATAGCTTTTGTGCATAAACCAGTTGATGCACAGGTGTCACTACACGTGCATACAATCCTTTGTACGCGAGAGAAAGAAGAGTCAGAATTACCAACTAACAAAGGGACAAATAGACAGTAAATCCCAAACTGTCATAAATAGATCTGTTCCTTTGAAAGAATTCCTCTCTGAATCAAAATCAAGGGAAAACACAGAACTAGAAAACTGATTTCTTCATTCAATTTCAGGTCAATGGACTTCTGCATCCATTATTTTCATAATGGAGCTATATGTAACCAAAACCACAAGCAAATAAACCTGGGTCTTACTTTCAACTAATCTGTAGAATGGACGTTTGGCTATTGGGTATAAAATACAAAAAAAAAAAAAAAAAACACTGATATCAGAATTAGATTTCCGTTTCCCAAAAGCTTATAACAAATTCAATTAAAATTACATAATCCCTACGAACATTACTCACAAATAATGTAGTGAAACTGTAGTACCCATAAAAAATGATGGGGTTATTATCATGTGGATAAATAATACAATTACATACAGTGGTGCCTCTCATTATAAAGGACTCTTACAACATAATTTCACTTAGCATGAAGTCCCAATTGCCAAATCTCTTAGCAAAATATTTTCAGTTTTATTTGGAACAAATTACTGGAATTCCATAGATTTGATTATTCAACTAACCAGATTTCCATCTAACAAAATGTTTTGTGGAACATATTGTCCTTGTTCAGAAAGGTACCATTGTATTGTAAACAAAAAGTACACAGCAGACATGTGTGTGTGTATGTGTATGTGTGTGTGTGTGTGTGTGTGCGTATAGTTTAGAGAAACATGCCCAAAGTGGATCGAAAAAGCCTTTCAAATCTGAGAGTAAGTGTTAACGTTCACAGTGCTCCAAGTCAAATGCAGATATGCAAGAGTATCAATATAGAGACAGATAAAGTTCAGATTATCTCCCCCACAAGCCAAATCTGGCAACCTGATCCTAAAATAGCAGTAGCAAGAGCAGCAGTAGTTGGCCTAATAGCCAAAGACATTGTTTCTTTTTATATATATATATACATATATATATATATATATACATATATATATATATATATAAAATTGTACAAGCCAAAACACAGTAGCACTGCAGGCATTGAATAGACGGTCAATCTTTACTCCAGCAGCTCACCTCCAACCTAAATACTGAGGCTGTTAAAACAGTAGGGTAAGGATGTTGGGTTCAATTTAATCATACCAACTACAAATCATCCTAGAATAATGTTTTTAAGTTGGCAGTTAGATAACATTATAAAAGTAGCTTTTTAAACCCAATATTTCATTGATTTTGACTACATTTTACATTCATCTTAATTTTCACTTATTTTCATAGCAACTTTGACTTGGTCGACATCAAAATCAAGATGAAAGTAAAAAGTTCTCGAAATTAAATATATATTGTGTAACAAAACTTCATCTTATAATAAGAATAAATAACAAAAAAGAAGCTTATTAAAAACCTCTATAATCGGTACAATCACAGCAAGTCCAGAAATGTAAAGAAAAAGGAAATAAAGTAATCATTTATTTTGTAACATCTTCCAAGTTTAGACAGATTAGTTCATGACCATTTCCTTTTTCAACTCTGAAATACATTGAAAAGTGAATGTTGTTATGAAGGAGAAATAACTCCCAATTGAATTTATCACTGACCATTAAGTCAATTATAATACATGTGGTTATGAGCAGTTCATGAATTTATGAGTTGAACAAACTACCAATGATGTCAAGATATGAGGTTTTTAGATCTTTTTTGTGTTCTGTAAACACATATCATTACATTTGCAAATGACATACCAGATACAATATAAACGAATGGATGTTCAAATGAAGCTAGGATATGATGCAATTATTTGAACTGCTAAACACTGTTGTCATTGAAAACAGTGTTTTCAACAAATAATTCTTGACAGTAAAGCAATTATCTTATAATTTACTTATTATTAGATGAAGGATTGTAAGTCATTATCAATCATTTCTACTACTATTGACCATCATCTTAATTTTTCAGTTGTTTTTTTTTTTTTTTAATCAACTTATTGTTTACTCAGTTGAGTTTTGCTAATTTAAATTTGATATACTTGGAGTTGTTATATAGTCAGTTCATATTAAAAATTCCTTATACCCTCTGAAAACTATCAGCTTCAGTATTTCCGGGGAGAGCAAAAAAAGATTGTTGTGCCGATAAAATTATGACCGGTCATATGATCAAAGCATGCAAGATATTAGTAACAAAGCTGTTCTTGATGAATAGATCATAGTCATAGTCATAGTTGTAATAGCATTGACAGTAGAAAGGGCGCAAGGCGAATTATGCAAGGGCCGACAACTCCAGCCGACCAAAAGTCAACCTGCAGTTGCTTCCCCAGGGATAGCCCGATACACCAGTTGATCGACGGCTTCGGTATAAAGGCTGGCTGATACTGCTACCATAAAAATCCACGCTTGTTGTTCTTTCTCTAAGAAGACGGGAAGCTGAAAAATGACAATACAAACTAATATCTGCAATTGAGTGTATCCATAAAATATCTTTACTACTTTCAAAATCTATTAAAAATACAAATATCAATATGTTTATTCTGCAACAAAGAGAGTAATGATTGGAGTTGGTAGGGGGGGTATTTTTTCAAAAAACTTCAGTACACTTCTAGATGGGTGCTATTAGTAACATAGAACATCTAGACCAATATTTCTTGAACTGGTGAATGAAATCATTTTGAGGGTAAATGACTTAATTTACAAAGATTTTTTTTCCATACTTTAAAAGAAAAAAGTAATTTTTGTGGTCAACATATACAATAAGAAAACATTAATATCTAAAAATCTGATTTCAAGTTCTAAGAGTTGTTTGCTAGATTTATGTAAACTAGAAAAGTTCTAATACTTTTTCTGGGTTGCTTTTTTGTCACTCCGAGTTTTCGTTGCATATTCTTGGGGTGTTGAAAAAAAAAAAAAAAAACTGAATAAAATTAAGATATTAAAGTCAATTTACACTTTTTGCTCGTAATATAAAATAAATTAAAATTCATCGACAAAAGAGAATAAGATGATAATATCAAAAACATAAGGAAATTTAGTCATAGGGGAATAAGATTTTGTAATTAAGACAGGAGAGTGAATGATAGAGATAGCTGAACAAACACAGCCATGAATAATTGTCAACACTTTGAAAATCTATTACGAATGCAAATACTAACATAATTTTACAAGGTTTGTAGAAGAATAAAGTTCAAGAAATACAGTTTTACAAGCGTTATTACACTTTGCAATATTTGTTATACATAGGCCGGTGTTCTTCAAACATTTTTGTAAGTGATAGTTCAAATTCAAACAATAAACCTCATGACTCACTGACATATATCATGTACATATGCAGAGTACTAGTCCCTTAATTTTACAGAAACGTATTATCATATCCACAACTCATAAAAAAATCACCATAGCCAGGGACCTAAAAAAGAATTTTTTTCAGAAAAAAATAAAACTTTCTGATGATGCCTAGTGGTAAGCTTATAGAAATTTTCAAAGTTGTAGCCTCCCAAATGTGATCAAATGTGCCTGGAGACACTACCACACACAGGGATACTCAAATAGAGAAGAATCTGCAGCCCACTTGGCTAGTTGGTCAGACAGGCCATTTGTGGAGCTACAATGATTTGATCTATATAATTTTTTTTTTTACCAGCATGATACATATTATATTCTTATACACATGCATGCATAAAATGTCCACACGTGCCTTCTGATGAAGCATGACTGAATTAGGACTCATTTAACAAATGAATTAATGATGAAAAAGATAATATAATGGTAATTATATTTCAAATCTTAATAATTTCATAGTCAACAACATTTTCTTCACTTAAACCTTATTCATTTATCGTGAACATGTGACCCAGTCAGTAGGATCTTGTAACCCAATAATGGATCGGGGGGGGGGTCTATACTTTGGAGAACCCTAATCTAGACATTCAATTTCCAGCCCGATTCTAAAAGAAAGGTTCCTTAACAAGTGAATCAGAAAGGATGGACTTATTCCTTAGCCATCTAATGCAACTCTTTTCATGGGGGATATATAAACAACAAAGTGAAGAATCCGCAAAGCCCTTTTGACCATTGATGAAGAAATGCTTCCATGTACCTGGATGGAAACTGAATGTCATCTAAATGAGCTAGGTATAACTAATATCACCCATCTAGAAGTGTACTAGAGTTAGTAATGAAAAAAAAACCAAAAAAACAACTCTGTCTGCTATGAACTGAACAAACAGAGTCACTGAAGGTGACAAAGAGTTCTTCTCTTTTTATAAGTGTGTATTTGCGGATTCTAGCACTCCTAGGCATACCATTCTGTCTACAGACTTGAAAATTGACATTAGTACTCCACTACACCCCCTCCAAAAACATTCTTTTCAATTTTTAGAAAAAAAAAAAAATTTCCTGGGCCTTATTTTGATAGATACAGTTTAGTTCTAGAATCTAAATGTTCCTTTGCTCTATTTTAGATGTTTCCCGGTGGAAAGCCAGTGATGTCATGAATAGAATTATTCTTTGATGGTATCTTGTACATGACTGTAAATTTTGATGCAACAGTTGTTCAGTTATTGATTTTTATGGCGAGTTATGTAAAAAGTCATATTTTTAATAGACTGACAAAGTTGTAAATATAATTTATGAACACATTGTATTAAGACAATAAGGACAATAATAATAGTTAAGGTATAAGTATTAGCAACACTCTAAATATTGAAAAATAGTTGATTAAGGAGCTCTTCAAAAAAGAAAACAAAAATGGATGCTTATACCAGACTGTGAAAACAATGACTGCTTCTAAACTAAATACATTGGTAGAAAATGTAAAATGACCACCCAAACAACTAAAACATTGTGAACATAAAACAATGATCTCAAGGAAAATTATTGAAAAATTATCATTATTTAATTGCATTATATATATATATATATATATATATATATATATATATATATATATATATATATATGTATATATATATATTACTCACACACATATACATGTAGCATTGCTCTTACCATTGGGCTGAACAGTTGATATATATAATATAAAGAAATGGACATAATTCAATAGGATAACTATGAATGCATTATATCATTTGAAATTATTTCAAATGACCTCCCATTATTGCATAGATAATGTCACTTGGTCTAGACAGTGTAGATAGAATAAACAATTAAAGAAAATAGGATAGCTGCAGGAATCAAACATACGACAGAAAGGGTACCACTCAAATGTAGCATAGCTCTTACCATTGAGCAATGCAGCCTGGTGGAATGTGAAGACCTAAAAAATTGCTATACATTGAAGCGGCAACCTATTGGTTGCAAGTTCAATTCCTGCAGCAACCCCATTTTCTTCAACTGTTTATGTGGTCTACACCAAGTGACACATTATCCATGTAATAACAGGTTATTTAAAATAATTTAATCCATTTATATATATATATATATATATATATACACACACACACTCATAAACTTGCATAGTGCCCATCAAAAATGACTGGAATATTTACACATGGATCAGCACTTCAGCCTAAGATCAGAGTGCTGATTGAAGATATTTGTGTGTTCAGCCAAATATACAAGTCAGAGCACAAAGCAATGCAGTGTCAAATTTGAAGTTGTTTGGATCAGCAGTTCTCGATAGATCTGTGCACCGCAATTATTCAAGAATTGGCCATTGTATAAAGTTGATAATGACCAGATATACAAGTCAGCATACAAGATAAAGCAGTGTCAAGTTTGAAGTCTTTGGGATCAGTGGTTCTGGAGAGAAATCAAATAAAGATGAATAGGAAATCACAGATTATAGACCTTTCCTCATAATCTCTATAAATCATTTCCTTGACTTTCACTCTCTAGAATTATCTAAATTTTGATATAAAATATCAATTCAACAACACTGAAGAATACTTAGAAGCCATAGTTCCTTTCAATAACGGAAAGCTATTTTATATGACAATTATAGCAGGCTGATCAATTATAGAAGTCTGGCCCTTTCCAAAAATCCACCTTTGGAATGGGTACTGCTGTAGTATATATACTGAACATGTAACAATTTTCAATGAGCACACAGATACTACAGTCTGATCCTAGGGAGAAGTGCCAAAGAGCAATATTTAGATCCTGGTCAGAGACCACAGATACTCTGATTGTAGGCAGAATGGCCGATATATACATATATAATCTTGTCATTTGAAAACGTTATCAGACAAATCCAGTTGGTTAAGGACTTCCTGCAAAAGCCATAACACAGTGATAAAACTAGATCTCAAAATACTAATCTAGCTTAACAACAACCCTGTTTAGCAGTGAAATAGCTCAGATATTGCTACAAAACTGCTGGATTTAGTCATAAAATAGCTAAATTGATCTCTGCTCAGTTATAATAAGGTTTTGTCTTTCTCTTTTGTCTTTTTCTGCGATAAAATAGGGGTCACCAGTACATTTTATCCTCTTCATGGTACCAGCCATAGCTATTTATACAGTTTGAGAGACCAAAGTGATATTGCTGCATATTTTAAAACATGTACTGCCTTCAATATCTTTGTTTTCACAGATCTGTTGCTATGTTTATTTCTATTTTCAGTTAAAAAGGTAACAAACATTGCAAGTTCAAATTGGTCCATAGACATTGCTGTTGTGTTTGTTTTAAATTTGTTCACACATTTCACACTATTTTGTTAAATTTTAGTTTAAATTTGAAGTTAAAATCAAAGTTGAAATTGAAATTGATTCAAGTTAATATAAAGTTGAAGTTGAATCACCATAGCACTACAAATGGCCTAACCTACCAGCCAAGTGGCCTCTCTTTGCTGTTCTGTGTGTCCTTGTTCCAGGTGCTCCTGCTCACATTTTGGGGGCTACAACCTTGAATATTTGCTTACAGTATTAGGCACGATCTAAAACTATTCTTTTTTTAATTTTCCCCAAAAGAGTGCTTATTTGGGTCTATGTTCATTTTGGACCGACAATTGTGCTGGTAAGATCTTTAGATGAAAGATCTTTTTTCAGATAATTGTTGATAATATTGTAGATAAATAGTTTTGGTACTTATGTAGGCTACAGTGATTCATGAGAGGTACGGATATTTGGTCAAAATTTACTTGGTCTTCTATGATAAAGGGTACATTTGTTGGTTTGTTACTATAATATAACAGAAAAGTTTTATAATGCTCATCCCCTGATTTTGACCCTGCTTTTTTATATTAAATTTCTTGCATTGTACATAAGTAAATACAGCAATTAAAAATATGAACAAATTGAATTTAATCTTTTAGTAAAGCAGCTTTGTATTGTGTCTGGGCATACAAAAATGACCCAAAAAACATTGCTTATTATATTACTTCTTTTTTTTTTTCAAATCTTTTCTGAAATATTAGTTCAAAATGGACCATAAAATGAAAAAGTTATTTTTGTTCATTGTACATGGATTACACCTGTGGTTCTTAACCTGGGGTACAGGCACTCCCATGTGGAATGTAATGTAATATTCGGCGGGTGGGGTAAGGAAAAAATGTTCAACATGACATTCAGATAGCTCTTAGCACCAAAATGTCACACATTTTGATGTAAATTGAGAAAAGGCAACCGGAGCCAGTGTATTAAATGCTTTTATCAAAAATATCTCAATATGGACTTGATTTTGATATCTGATAAATCTTGACATTTATTACTAGCTTTGCCAATTTTGGTTTTTTTAGATATACATTTGTAGCCTTGACATTGAGGGGTGCAAGCTTTGAAAGAGGTTAAGAATCACAGGTTTAGTAAGACTATTCTCTCCATCTTTGTAGTTCATTTTATCCACTATGTTTTGGCAGTGTATGCTCAGGCCTTCCTCAGGCATTGTTTGTTCAGGAAGGCTTGAGTGTACATGACTAAAATGTTGAGAAAAAATATTAGTAAAATGGACGGGGAAAAATACTCTGGCTAAACCACACACATTGATTAAAACAGTTCACAACATATCTCCATGCACATCTTCTTAGCACCGACATCTGAATGTCAACTTCTTAGCTTGGCGGAAGGATAACCCAGCACATCTCTACACTAGGAACAACAAAAGAAAAAAAAAAGGAGCAAACTATGGAATTAAAACAATTTATTGTGATACAAAAATTAAAATCATTCTTTGAGTAGAATCATTTTAGTAAATTGATTTACTTGTGTAGTTCAATTTGATAATTTGCTGGAACAAACTATAAAACTATTTATTTACAGTGTTCTGTTGTTGTTGTTGTTTTCTTTCCATGTTGCTATATCATTAAGTTAAAAAGACAACAAATTAAGTGGGAATAAGAATTGGTCTTCTCAAAGTTATTGATAATTCATTTAATTATCGCTTAGTTTTAGCAATATTGATATGATTTCACTGGAAAATCAACACCCGAGAAATTTTAAGATCTGGCAAAAATCAGCATATTATTCGATTGACATTTTCAATATGCATCTATTAAAGGACGAATTTATCAAAAGATGATTTTTCATCCCAAATGTCGGGAAGAGAGAATTTTTTCTCCATATGATACTTACAATTTAGATGATTTATCTCATTTATGCATAACTGTTTTCATTAATTTTTACATATCTTAAAGATAAATCCTTTAAGATCCTAATTATGTTTACATAGCTCTAACCAAGTTTTATTTGATTAATTCTGATACAGGCTTTTGAGCAGGAAAAAAAATTTTTATCCAACGTTTTCTTTGAGAAAATTTTTCATAATTTCTATCGATTAAACTCAGTTTGTGTAGTTCGTAAGCATTTTTCTAAGAAAGTTAAACATGATTATTATCTCATA
Source organism: Thysanoteuthis rhombus (assembly GCA_963457665.1). Classification (NCBI taxonomy): domain Eukaryota; kingdom Metazoa; phylum Mollusca; class Cephalopoda; order Oegopsida; family Thysanoteuthidae; genus Thysanoteuthis; species Thysanoteuthis major. Next base: position 27,559,741 of record OY735206.1, read on the forward strand.
ATAAATTATCAAAATGATAAAAGGTGGGATAGGAATCATATGAACGAAAAATTTTTCATTTCCAATATTTGTAAGGAAAAAAAATTTTATTCCTATTAATCCTTTAATAAAAATTTCTTATCAAAATTAGATAACAATATCCTGATTTTTGCCAGATTTTAAAATTTTCAGAAATAGATTTCTCAGTGAAAATTCTGTTCATAATATCTATACCTACCTAGTCTTATTTACCTTTTATGTTGTTCTCAATTTTCATTTATCTGTTTGGTAATCCTTAGTTTGATGTACATAAAACTATGACGATGTTCAAACAGTATAAAAAAAAGGCTCTAAGTCATACAGAGGGTCTAAGAAATATGATTTTTTTATCAAAAAGTATAATTAAACAACATGATCATCGGAGATTAATGCAATAATGAGGTCAGTGTTCAGATGTCGGCACCAAAAGGGTCAAGGATTAGAACAAACAAAATTCAGCCAAAAACTGTTTTTCATTATTCTTCCAAATAACACAATTAAAGAAACACAGAACTACTCATCATCATCATCATCATCATCATCACTGCGACTTGAGACAAGAATGGCGGCTCAAAAAAGAAGTGTATTGCCACGGTTCTCAATCCATCATAACAAAAACAAGGGCATATTGTCAAGCCAGGCAATCATTGCTTACATCAGTTAACGTTTGGGCATTCGAGGCATCAAAGGAAAGCTGGGGTGACACCTCCTGTTGAGGAGGGGAGGGAAAGTTGAAAACTGGTCCTCGCACATTCGTCATCATTGCCAGGGAGGAAGGCACGTCAGCTGCCTCAAGCATGGTATAAAAGTGTCCAGATTTTGCCACCAGGGTTGGCACTTCCCCAAATGCGGTTGTATGGTCTATGTTCCCCTATATATGCATGAGAAAGGAACTGAGTACATAGTCCGGTGCCTGAGTTTGATTTGTCCATCTCCTGGATCCAGGGTACAACAAATTAAGATGCAAGGGACACAAACAAGCTCCATTTTTTTTCCAAGCGCTTTGAATTTGGCATCATATCTCTTCCAATTTTCCAATGACAGATCTACTATACTTACCAAACAAGAGAAAATTCCTGAATAATAGATTATTTTCCTTGAATACTTATGCACCACTTCCAGAGAGTTTTATAGATATGTGTGGTCGATGTGGATACTTACAATGACAAAAATTTGGAGAATGATATCCATTCAAGTAACCATCAGAAAATGTTTGGTAAATTTCAATTGAATAGCTCTAGGTAGCAAAGGTTTCTATCACTTTTTATATGTATGAGTGTGTTTGTACCTTCCAATGCTCCTAACCATACTGTTGTGTCTACGAGTTTGAAAATTGGCACCAGAACTTTCTTAGACCCCTTCTGAGAAATTTTCTTTTTTTTTTTTTCCATTCTTGGAAAAGAGCTTTTATGTCCTTTCGGGGGCCTTATTCTGATAGGTCTATTAATATTTACATGTCTTTTTACTCTATTTTAGATAATTTCCAGAAGGAAACGTTGGTGATGTTATAAATAGAATTTATACAGACCATACTAATTCTTCATGGAATTTTTTTTTTTACAAGACTTCAAATTTTGATGCTACTGTTGTTCAATTATTGACTGTGATGGCAAGTAATCATTATAACTATATTCATTAGTAAATTGTACATGATAGCTGATTCATTTGAAATTTGTCTTCTCTTAAGGCTTGCCTGAATTTCAAATGATTCAGAATCAAACCATATTGTTCTTCAGTTATTTTTGTGAGCACACAAACACATCCTCACACAAAAATCTTACTTCATCATCTCTTTTTAAAATTTTGATAGCATTAACCTTTTCTTCAGGCAAAGCTGCAAAAAATCTGATAACTCAACTGATCTAGAACCTAACTAAAAAAATATATACAAGATTGACCACAGGCAGAAAATTTGAAATGTTTTAATTTCTCCAAGATCACGTTGTTGTTAAGATACTGACACCACAAATTTCTAGTCAGCAAAAAAGAGAAAACATAACTTGATCTCTTTTTTTTTGCCTCTCTTTAGGCTTTCATATTTCAAAGTTATGGATGTAAGTTTCTGGTGGGGATTGAGAAAAAAGCCCCAACAAAAGTATTACAACAAATATCTTTAAAGAAAAAAAAAAAAAAAAAAAATTTTTTTTAAATAACTTTGCGAAGACGTATCATTTTGATATAGGCCATTTTACGTTGGCAATTTTAAATGGCTAAAATTGGCAAAATTTGAAAAAAAAAATTAGATTGAATCGTCATGTAATTGTGTCGATTTCATTCTCTCTGTATTAACATTAATTTTGAATTTTAAAAGTAATCTATAAAATCATCTGAAGGTCACATTTATAATGCACACATGTTTTTTTTTGTAATTTATTTAATTTAAATAAAACATTTTAATACAATGATTCTCCTTATCAAAACATTAAAACTACGGTATACTACATTCAAAGAGTTTTTCAGACGATTGAACTCGTTGTTTGCGTTATAAACACAATGTTTCAGACAATTCATTCTACGGCCTTCCTCAAGTCTAATATCCAAATAAGATAATGATCAACAGAATATTCCAATAATAGCTAAGCAACAATGTGGGATTCGGGAAACGTCGATCTTTTCTCCTTTCTTTGTAAGGCTCAGATTTCCATACCTTGTCCCAGTTGAATGGTGGAAGCTACATCAGATTGAACACTTAGCTTGGCTGACTTATACATTCAGTCAACATTTTGATATGGGTTGCCTTCTTAATTTTTCTCCGTTTCCAACAGTGTTTGCTTTTTCTCTCCAAATAGGGTCAGCCATCTCAGATCTTTCTCTCTTTTAGTTACTGCTTTTTTAAGTCACATCAAGCCTTGAGAAGTCTGTCAGTTTCTCCAAACCTTTCTGCATTCACACGGAATGTCATAAATACAGATACTGGTCAGATTTATCTCACTCCGAGGGCTCACTTTAATGAGTAAATTGTCAAGAGTGTTGGAACTTCTAAAAGCAACCCTGACGTTGTAGGACTGACTATCTTTTGGTATATTCTCTGCTGTACCTTTAATATAAAGGATACTGATAGTAGGGATGAAAGAAGACGAGTTTGTGGAAACTTTGAGTGACCTTCAAGGTTTTTTTTTTTCCTTCTCAGAGTCTTGGATAAATTCCTTTTCTCTTTCTTCTTTGTGTTGGGGGTCACTGCTGATAATTGATGCCCTTTTCTTGAGACATCTGACGAACACATTTTCAATACAAATCATTATATTTCAATATAAATCATAATCCTCCCACGAATAACAACCTCACATCCACACTCTACCCTCTCTCAGGTATATCTAATATTGGGAACTTCACAGTCACTCAGACCCGTAATAAGTAAAACCTTTGTATGGTATTCCACTTGTACAAATCAGAGCCAACATACTTTCAATGACCTGTAATGTTAATACACATGAAGTTCCTTAACTTCATCACCCCACCATCTATACTATCCCTAACCTACCTACACAATCCAAAACTAAACCACTTCTCTTCTACCCTGACACCCTATGGCCTCTCCAAGACGAACTATTGCTGCTAACACCAAAGACTTCATCACAAACTGAACTAAGTCCCACACATCAGGATGACCCTAATAGATGAGATCCTATTTTTTCACTCACATAGCAAAACATCTGATGGTGGATTTGTGTTCCACAGTAAACTTATAACCATTAAATGGTACACACATACAGCACAACTACTGAAGATGGGAATACCCCCACCCCCCCGGAATATGTCTAGCCCATCAATGAAAACATTTACGGATTTATAAACTTAGTTTCTGTACACGTACACTCCCAAGTCTATCTCACTTCCTATAGTTCACATTGTTATATATATATATATATGTATATACATACATAGATATGAATTGGAAATAATCAGAGACATTGCCCAAGTCATCACTAAGCAGTCTTCTTGTTGATACATATAGGGACAGAGCTGGAAATAAGTAGTCCTCACACAGAATGTTACCATCTCCATTAAGTTATTAACTGGGATGCTGGTGCGTTCTTCTAGATCACTGTCTTTTTCCAGTTTATCTTTTACAATAAATAAGGCTTCCTCCTTGGGACCTTGTTGAAAAAGGTTGATCATAACAAAGCTCAACATTAATGATGAGAAGATGGGCGCCCCTTTGAATCTGTTCCACTAAGTATTCCAAGTTCTTTACACATGACACTGTTCTCCCCCCCCCCCGACATATCTGTTTTATATATTTTAGTTAAGCCATACATATAATGTAGTTTTCTGTGGTGTTGCGCGAATTGTTTGTATTTTTTTGGAGTAAAGTGTTCCTTGTCCTTTTTTAGGAGTTGGGATAATTACCTCTCCAACGAGAAGTTAGGGGTCTTTCTTCAATTTTTTGTAATTACCAATTCTATATTAGTCAGCTTCTGTTCGAGTACAACTGTGGCCTTACCCTTATCCACCAGCACTATGATGATATAATTGTCTCTTTGTAGAGATTCAAGTGCCATTTTTTCTTTGGGGAGATATAAAGTTTAGATGGAGATGCCTCATCCAAAACAAACGTAGTGTTTATAACACTAACAACAAGAAGGAGGAGTTCAATCATCTGAAGGATTCTCTGGATGTTAATGATCCTTCTTGAAACAATAGACAGTATGGTATGATGGGTGAACTTCTTCCATCATACCTTGACAAATCTATGGTGTGGAGACTTGGGAAAAAAACAATTTTAATTTCCTTATCGGCATAATTTCAGATGAATACATTGCTGTATAGAACTACCATAAGATATCACAATTTAGATTTTAAAATTCCTTGGGAAGCCTCCCAGCCATCCATCATCACACAGTATTTATCTGATCTGATATTATACAGTAAAATGAAAAAAAAAAAAAAATAATGGCTTTTATTTTCAATTATTATGTATTAATCAAAAAATTGCTGAAAAACACTATTTTTAGATTGAGATTACCATTATTTGAACAATGGTAAAAATCTAGCGGTTTAAAATTGCCCATATCAAAATGCCGACATGATGCGTCTTTGCAAAGAGAGCCGAAAGAAAAAACTTTATCATTGTTTTTTCCTTTAATGTCCCTTTTTCCCCCCAGAAACCTTTTCATCTTCTAAGAGCCATGAATTGTACCTGAATGGGGATAGAGTTTCCACTATGGAAAAGTATCTGCCAACCACTACTGACCTTTATACAAGGCGTACTATACAAAATAAAACTGGTAATATAAAGCAAGTTGTCCACAGATGAGAGGGGCAAAATTAGACTAGAATTAGAAGAAAATATTATTCCTTATGCTTTTTTTGGTTCGATTGATTGCAACAAACAAACAAACACCTGAAAATTATTAACTCTTAATAAAATTTATGAAGAAAAATAACTTCTGATTGAAATTATCTCCCTTTTTTCTATTTGAAAAGAGTCCTATTATTTTTTATTCTATTCATTGAAGATGTCAATACAAGCAGTTACAAATGGTCCATGAATTTAAGACTAAATGGAAAGTAGCTCATTGATTAAATCATAGTAAATAACAAATAAAAGGCTGAACACTTATGCATTTCAAGCAAATTGTTTTTTAGTTATAGGGACAAACCAAGTGAATTATTTCAAAAACTAATGGAATATTTTGAAACAATATAACGACCTACCAAGACAAATAATTTACAAAAATGCAATGTTAGGAATTACAGGTATGTAATGGAAAGAAAAAACCCTGTATATGAATAACTTGAATTAATCAGTGTATAATAATCATGTGCTCTTGATAGAAAGCCAGCGAATATGCAATGAAGTTCATATCAGGCATATGTATGATAATAAAATTAATTTCACTGGCATTTCTAAATTCATCTGAAGTCATTCATATGTTTTTTTTTTCTTTCCATTACATATCTGTAGTTCCTTGTGAACAATGGCCAAAATGTGACTATAACAACCAAGATGAAGATACTAATCAGAGTAAATTAGTGTATCAATAATGATAATTCCTCATCTCAGAAATTCAGACAAAAACTAGCACATCACTAATATGGGTGTAACCAATTTACAAGTCCCCCCAAAAATGACATATCAGGTAAGTATTTGATATTCAAATGATAATAGGGCAACAGTTTTGAGTGTGTCCACATTAAGAATAAATGGATAACTTACCTCGCCCAAGTCTTGAAGCATGTTAATTCTTTCCCTTTCCTCCTCAATGAAAAGCTTTCTGCAAAAATAATAAGAAAGGATAGAAGAGTTCACAGGTCTGGTTAGTCACTCAATAGAAACCATCTTTTGGTAGAATGCATTGTTGGGGGAGATCAATGAAAAAACGTCTAAATTTTTAGCCCTCTAGCTCGATTGGGGCAACCTGTACACTCAAAAAGTGAAGAAAGTTTTGGTGACTTTCTAATAATTAGTAAATAACTGACAGAATGAGAAAAAATATTAACAAACATTAATAATCTAAATAAATAAAATTGTCGTTCATGTCTGAATATTTGTACTCTAATAACTCTAGAACTATGCATCAGGGAGCAAAACTATAAGCATATTAGAAATCACCATATCTTATTTCACCTACAGCACATATTTTAAGTCAAATTCTGCAAAGTTTTTAACAAGGAGTTCGATTTATAATGCAAGTATAATGCTAAACTTGACTGTTACTTTGTGCCCATCAAGTTAGCAGGTTAGATTCAAGCGTCTTCATAGAAACGAGGTGTGTGTCTTGTCTATTATAGTATCTGTAAGAATCTGATTAGCTACCCCATTTCAGCAAGGGCGACTGAGAATGGAAAGTATTAAGTGTTGAGTAGCCTGTTGAATGGAAATGAAAGAACCATGACTCCTCTCAGTGACAAGTGATTTGTCTTAGGCAAAAAAAAAAAAACATACTAAGGGATATTTTGAAGTTATCTTTTTTCCTAGCAATGCTAGTTGGTCAATTAAGTCCCACA
>OY735206.1:27571709-27585676 GCA_963457665.1 Thysanoteuthis rhombus
TGTTGAAAGTGATCAATCAAAAAAGTTTTATTCATTGGAAAAAGCCAGGATTATCTGGTGAGACATCAAAATAAACTAAAGAAATATCATTTGTTCAAAACACAGCCTTCTGAGTTGTCATTTCACTCTAAAAAAAAGTATATAATTACACCTACTAGCCGAATACCCATCTTATTGATAGGTCATTCAGCTAATTAAAAGTAAGACAAATCATCTGCCCATAGTTTTGGTTACATATACTTACATTTGCTCCATTATAATAACGAAGGATACATGCACATACACACACACACACATGCACTGGAATAAAAAATGTATATCATATACAATGGATTCCAGTTAATTGGACCAGCCTCACTAAAGACCCAATCTTGTGAGAACCAATTCAAACGTACGTATTCATTGCTAATTTGCTTTATTTTTTCTGACTAACGCATTGTTTATTTGGACTAATGAGCAATGGTACCAGATAATTATTTTCAAAATCATAGAACACTATTAGTTTTGTTCCATCAATTTTGGGCCAGTCAGTTATTAGCCCCAGTATGAACCTACAAAGTGGAATCCACTGGACATACAAAAAAGTCATATTACAATCATGAAGAGCCTCCAAGATTGAATACTTATACCTGCACCTACCTCGATGATTTCTGTGTGGCTATTAAGCGTCCACGCTTGTTGTGGTGGGGTGAGAGTAGTAATCATGACAAATGGATTTGGGGGTTGTCCAGTGCGATCATTTGGTAAGTCTTTGGCAGCTAACAAAAGAAAAAAAAAAAAAAGAATTTTATTATTCGATTTCATGATTAAATGAAGTATTGTGGAATGTGATAATTTTGACTACTATTTACCTCTCCCCTTAATTTTTTAGCCGTTTCCATTACAAATCAACTCTACGGCAACTAGCAAACGAGGCAGATCCAAAATGAAGAGTAAGCTCTCTGTAGGATTCAAACTCACATCCCTCTTGCCAGAGATAAGCCTGATTTACATCCCGCTGCTATGACAACTCAAATACAGAAGCTTCATGGTTAGCAGGAGTCCAAATCTTGACTTTTAAGCCTACTCTTCACTTTATTTAGCTGTTCTTGTGACAACTTGACTTGATCTGTCATGCTATAGCAACAAGCAAACATGACGCCAATAGTTGGAGTGAAGGATAGGTTTAAAGGTTAGATCTGTTGTTTCTGCAACCAGATAAATTCTATAGCTAAGTAGTCATAGCAACAGGGCTCAAACCAGGCTGCCCTCTTAGGTGATGCAAGTCCAAATTTCACCAACAGCTTATTCTCTATTTCTGATCCACACTGCTTGCCTATGACAGCATGATTTGAGTGGTGATCAAATGACAAGTAAAAGATTAAGATAAAAGTAAATAGTAGCCAAAATTAATTCAATGGTTCATTATGCCCAGCTGCTTTACCACTTATCTACAGGAACTTCATGGTTAGCAGAAGTCTCAATACCTGTACCATGTCTATTGTTTTTGATTCTGTACTAATTGTGAAATTAAGATGAAGGTAAGTAGTAGACAAAATTAATACAATGGGTGGAAAAAATAAGTTACTCAAAGGAAATAAAATGAAAAGGACATGGCGAGTGCAATTACAGACAGATGGACAGAATGGGGAATATTTAGTTCTTAAAATTTGGAATCTGGTGTAAAAAAAGCCATTCGCAGATGAGTGATACAATAAAAAAATTAAAAAAAACGAGAGTAGATTATCTATAATTTATAAGAATAAATCAATTTTTTTACCAAGCTTCATATGTGGTAACAAGATCAAGAACACTAAGGAGTTAAATCGTACAAAGATGATTCAGATTTTCTTTTGTAATTCAAATCATTTCTCTGGCATAAAGTACTATGAATTTTTTATATGTATTTCCTTCCATCTTAATTTTTAGTTGCTTCTTATTACAACTTGCTGCAGTAGACTGACGGCTTGAGTGAGTAATCAGCATGTATCAGAAATAAAGGATAAGCTCTTGATGAGACTTCTGCCTCAGGAAAGCCTTGTTAATCATACCAGCTGCTCTTACTGACTGAGCTACAAGATGATTGGCTGATCAAATTTAACCCATAAACCTACCATTGATCTTTCTACAAAAAACAAAAAAATACATTTTCCACAATACTCAAAAGGTATAAATAACTGCTTGAAATACTGTATCACTTTTAGAAAGTATAAACCCGAACACTTGTAATATACTGACGCCTGTACTACGTGCCAAAGATTAAGATTTAATTTCCTTGCAAGATTTTTTCTTAATACAAAATTATTTAATAACCACAATTTGATACACGATTTAGTGCAAAGATATGAGATAATTTATTCTGATGCAATAATGTGAGGGAAATAACGATTGGTTTTTTATGCAGATTATGCCCTGGACACCACGATTACAGGAGTCATTCCCTCAAAGTATTTAGTCAAGGTCATATAACAGTAGAGATCATATTTCTTGATAGAGTAATTTGGCATCTTAAAAATTCTATCAAGTATCATGGTTATTACTTATCCACAACCAAAAGGGGGAAGAAGGGTATCTAAATAGGTTTTGCAGTTTTGATAAAATATAACAAAGAAGCATGCGTTTGTCAAATCATATTGTATATACAACTTTCAAAAACTTTCACAGCAATAACCAGTGGAGACTCTATAGGGAACCCCATGTGCAAGAGGAGCAATGCTATGTATATATATATATACATATACATGTATATATATATGTATATATATAGCGTTGCTCTTACCATAGAACTTAATAGCCGCCAGTAATGCAAAGACCCAAGTAACTGTCTCAACACTAAATTCCCATCTTGCTTATTCATGGTCTATATCTGCTCTATTTGGGGGTTTTTTTGACCCAACTATTATGTTATTAAGAAATGGATATATGATCCTACAGAATGATTATAAATTGTGTTTTATCATATAGGAACTCTTATTTGAGATGATCACCCACTATTACATGGTGAATGTACCATTTGGCTTAGACAACATAATAAAATAAACAAAGAAAATGGGATCGCCGTAGGAATTGAACCTGCGATCGGTAAGGCTGCCACTCCAACATAGCGTTGCTCTTACCATTGAACTATACAGTTGTCAGTAATGCAAGATATATAAATTTTTTTTTTTTTTCCCCCCATGGTAAGGGGCTCAAAGTTAAGATGTGTCCCAGGTAGCTATCGAGCTTTATCTGGCCCTAGCAATAACTCAACACTCATAGTGTGCATTGAGGGCAGGTGAAGCAGAGGTAGGCAGCAGGTAGCCTATTTGAAAGGTTTGAGCAATTGGATAGCAGAACAAGTATCAACAAAAAAAGGTGGGGGGGGGGTCATAAAGGAGCAAGAATAGCTGAAAGTGACAGAAAGGAAGCCATGATCGCACACAACAGAGAATAGCACTAACAGTTGTTATATAACACGAAAAAACATTGATTATTTCTTATAGTAATAAGTAAAACATGAAATAACAGTTTCTGAAAAATAGAACAATCATATGACTTGTCCCCACTTCCACTAATTTAGTAACAGTATTTGACTGTATCTTGTTTTCAAAATTAGTCACCAAAAGACTTATATTTTATGCTTATTATTTTTTTTAAAAACACCTAATACTCTCAGACATCGTTTTCTTGCTTTATTCAAAAACTAAAATCAAATCTAAGAGGAAGTTGGCATTCAAGATGGTGGTCAGAAAACAGAGGCGTAGCTGAGGAGGCAAGTAGGGACCATTTAAGAACAACCCCCAGGGCCCAAAGCTTTAAAAGTAGTAGTTCCCCAACTACATTTCTACTGACAAATATCATTAATTGTTGGAGGAAGCCCTTCAAGAATCCCCCCACCTCCCAGGGGACTCTAAATCCCTAGCTACACCTCTGTCTGGGAAATTCAGTCAATTATAAGTGACATATAAGACTAAACATCCTGAGATCAAATTTTCTTTTGTTTAAATTTACTATTTTTAGTAAAGCTTGATAACATGGTCTTTCATTTATTCCTACACTTAATTCCAATTTTTTTTTTACTGTTTATATTTCTTTAATCTAATTATAGGTAATTGCGATTCAATTCATATCCTTTACTTTTTGAGAAAAAATATTTCCATGATTTTAGAGACCAAATTGTCTGAGACCAAATTTTGCTAGCACCATTCAAAATGACTAATTAACCAATTAAAAAAATGGTGGAAGAGGGTAAAAACACTAAAGAAATGGTGAAAAGGGTTCAAGGACAATTGCCCCCTGGATAACTGTCCGAGGACAATAATATAACAACTGTACAGCCGAAGTTAAAGTTTGTGGAAATTAAGTAGATGGCCAGGTAAATGATCGATCCCATGAGGAACTTGTTCAGGGGTCAGTTTTCTGAGGGACAGTTGTCTGATGAGGGATTTGTCCGGGGGGGGGGGGGGGCAATTGTCCTGATACCGGTGGAAAGCTTTTAACTGGTGGCTACAATGGAAAAATATCAGCTTATCAACTGTATTCATGGGCCAAAAGAAGGGGAAAAGAAGAAGAAAGCAGTGGTTCTCAAACTGTGTGCCGCAACTATTTTCTAAGTGTGCCATGAAATTTTTCCAAATACATTTTGACCCTTGAATGTGTCCAGTACGGGCAATATGTCTATCCTGCTTCCACCACAGATTTGCCAATCTGGAGGTTTCATCACTAGATTTTGTGAGAACATAACGACTTAACCGACAGATAAAAGGAAAAGGGGGGGTTGAGTAAGAGTACATCGATCAGTATGATGATATAAAAGCTTCTTTCATTGATTACTGAAATGTTCCCATTTAAATAAAGGACTGTAGCTCTACAAATGGTCTATCCTAACAACCAGCAAGTTGGGTTACAGATTCTTCTCTCTTTGCTCATGTCTGTCTCCGGGCGCTCAAGGTCATATTTCTGGGGGCTGCAACATTGAAAATTTGAATGAGTACACTACTAGGCACTATCCAAAAACAATTATTTCTATCTATTCAAAAAATTGCTCTACAGGGGTCTCTATGGTTATTTTGGACCATCAATGCCCAAATATTGTACTAGTATTTTTTCTTAGATAATTTTAGATAAAAGATTTGTTATTGGGCGGGGGTGATTAGTTCTGGTATATGTACAGTTCCAATATTTTTATACAAAACCATTGACAAAATTAGTATCAGTACTTATTCTAATAATTTAAACTAAGTGAAAGCATGATGGTCATCAAACAATAAAACATGTATTCATATTTTAATGGAGTCAAGAGTTGATGGGCCACATAAGTCAAATATATTTTTCATAAATATATTATTTATAATGGGAAATCAACCATTACAATAAATATTGTAAAAGAAGACTCAGGTGTAGAATTTGTTGATCAATTTTGAAAAACAGACATCTTAACCCATAGCTAAAGCTATCTCCAAAATTGGTTTGCTCAGCAGAAATATATCAAGAGATCCATATGTTATGCTAAGAATTTATAAAGCAAGACTACGACTTTTGGAGTATCGTAATTGGAAATTAATTTTGAAATTGGAAATAGTATAGAGAAAATTTGCCAGTATAAGTGGCATTAGAGGTTTGAGTTATAAGGATAGAGTAGAAAAGTTAGGCATGACTACATTGTTTGAGAGGAGGGCAAGAGGAGACTTAATTGAAACTTTCAAGATAATAAATGGCTTTGAAAATTATGAAATTCTAATGATCAGGTAGGATGGTAAATTCATTACCTAGGCCCGTTGCAGGAACAAACTGATTTTTCTCCCAAAGAATCTTGAAATACTGGAATAGTTTATCATATGTCAAAAATAGTTTAAGGGTAAATAATTGTAAGAATAACTTAGATAAATTTAGATAATTCAGAATTTTGGGATAGAAAATAAATCAATAAGGCAATTTTGGGGGAAAATAAATAAAATATGCCTCATGAATTTTCTTCTGTTCTGGTTATATAGTAAGAAATTTCATCAAATTTCATACATCTTTATAACTTGAATGAACCAAGAGACATTTTTATTTAATGAAAATGTTAATAGTGTGCAATCACACAAAGTTTGAGAACCACGGTATTAAAGACTGAAAGGGAAAAAAAATGTGAAGCAAAATAACCAACTCAGACAAGGAAAACTAATCATTTACTTACAAAATTTTTATGTCAGTCTGCCCCTGGGTAGAAAAAAGGCATCCAGACACTTGGGAAGGAGAAAAACCCTGGCTGAGTTTGTACAAGAGACGAACTGAATTTTTATTACACTGTGCAACATGATTTTTGCTCCTGGGTAGTACGCGTTATTTTCTGATTGCTTACGTGTAGACAGTGTAGAAAATGGTTATAATTCCCTTCAAACTTTGCCTTTCTGACCAGGACAGTGATATTAATAAATAATCGTTTTTGTTACTTTACGTGATCAGAAAAGTGCAAATTCACCCATTATCCAATTGAGAATAAGTAAATTATCACCGTCCTGGTTGCAAAAGCTAAGATTGAAAGGAATAATTGATATTTCCTATACTTTGTAGACATGATCAATAAGAAAAAAACATATTACCCAGGAATTAGAAAAAAGTTTTTAAAACGTTGCACAGCGTTACCTCTGTGTTGGCATGCAATTGTCTATGTTGTCAGGGCCTACCATAGGAGTTGTGGGGCCCAATGGCAAACATTGGCATCAAGAGTGGTGCCAAATTATGTTTGTAAATGTGCAACAATCTACAGTTGCCAACAAATGAAAGGTTTATAAGAGTTTAGTAATACCCCGCTTAGCACTAATTCACAATGGTGCTCTTTTATAAATATCTTTAATAATAAATTAAGCAACATTCAATTTGCTGATAAATAATGAATGAGAAAAGACATGGACAGCCTCAAATTAACTGTATTCTGTACACTTTAGTCAATGTACCTTGCGTATGAGATTTACACATACACAGTAATTTATCATGTAGCCATATATATGTTACGCTGAATCAGTGAAACTGCCTGATTGGCAAAATTTCAATTTAAAAAAAAAAAGAAAAAAAAAAAAAAGAATTTGATCAAAAGTTCATTTAATCAAAACAAGGATATGAAAAAAAAAAATTTTTTTTTCACAATCTAAAGTTTTTGAGATCAAACAAAAAAAAATACATTGTTTTAACTTTTTTTACCAAAAATAAATACATAATTTTACTTAGATTAAAAGCTTATTTAATCAAAACAAGGATATGAAATAACTATTTTTTATGATCAAAGGTTTATATAATCAAAATGAAATAAAAACTTAATTTTACAAAAATTAAGTAAATCTCATCAATAGGGAATTTCCCTGATTCAGCATAATATATAACAGGTAGCTACCTTCTGGAGCTGGTGAAATATTACTAGATCTCTCTCTAATATATATATATATATATATATATATATATATATATATATATATATATATATATATATAATGTACACACATACATATATAGTAATATTTCACCAGCTCTAGGAGGCAGCTACCAGATAAGATACACAGCACTAGACCATTTCATCTTGATGAGGTTAAACAAAGATATCATATATTTTAAAATGATTGCTTGCACAATCTCTATTCCATCATGAAATAAAACTGAATATTGCTGTTTCATTCAGTGCTGCAATGTTAAGAATGTATCTAGAGTGCTAACCGAGGTATTACTGTAAATGTCGAAAAGAAAATAGCCATTCACTAAAAGAGGAAAAAAAGAAGAAAAAAAAATCAAAACAATTTATTTTTCAAAGCCATATTTAAAATATTCTTATTCATTTATAAATTTAATGTTATTTGTACATCAAAATATTGTAAATAGACATAATAGATATTTAGGTACTATGGTAAGGATGGCCAAACTTGCTTAATTCAAGAGCCATATATTATGAATTTGAGATGTGTGAGGGCTGAAGACATGAACAAAACATACACCCATCTTTTTATTCTTACATATACATCGTGTTACAAAAGTTCTATATAAATATCAACAAATACATATACGCAACGATATTTATTCATGTATGTAGTTTTCAAACTGTTAATCCAAATGAGTTTCAGTAATTGCAGAGTACACATCTATACTCCAACCCATTACCCAGGTCCTCTGACATTCTTCTGTAACCCTTGCTGACCTAAAATTTCTGCCCCTCATTATTCCTTCCCCCAGCACTGAAGAATACTGCTTTATTCGAATCTAGAATTGAAATTAAGATTTACAAACCATGAACATTAAAGTTATGTTTCAATCCAGTGCGGTCGAAGTTTATACCAGGTGAATAAAGCTCGAATTTTTTTCTCATTTTTCCTTTTATATAAACTTTGATGAGGAGAAGGCACTCAGCCAACATATTTCAACGAGTCGCACATTAAAAGTCAAAGAGCCGCATGTGGCTCGCAAGCTGTGGTTTGGCCACCCCCGTACAAGGGTAAAAGATAATTTCTTTCTATAGATAAAATACTATTGAAAACTGATGATAAAAGATTAAGGGGGATCACTTTTAGTCTTTTTAGCATATTATGTCAGGACTCTCATATTACTATACTTTCTTTGTGCCTATCAGGATAGCTAAACTGAATCTTTATCTTTTTGTTCAAGTATACAGGTGTCCTACCCTATAGCCCACTTTGCGATATGAGGTGTGCAGTGGGTGGACCCAAAAATTTTACTAACATTATCGCCCACTCAACCAGAAAAGACTGCAAATAAAAAGAGAATTTCCCTTTGAACCCAAAAGAGCAATATTTCAGGCTGAACGTCATTTTACAACCACCCCCAAGCCCATTCAGATGTTCACAGATGTAAATCTCCATTGGGCTACCCATTTCCTTCAGACCACTGATGAGATGGGGAAATTGGATCATCCAGTTACATCAGAAGTTGAAGATGATGAAGAACTGCTAGGAAGAAAAGAATCTTCGTATTTTGCAGTTCAGAGGAAAATGAATGTATAAACAAACATAAAAAAATGTCTTTGTTTATTTGTTCAAATCTCAGGAGGTTTTTATACGATAGATGATGTTCGCCACTTTTCATTCATCGTCCGAACTTATCTATTGGCCATACCCTCCCCACAGTTATCATGGATTGGTTATAATGCAGTGGGCTTTCTTGGACCCAAACATTTTATAACAGAGAATGCCTACATAAAGTAGATGTCAAGGTTAAATCTCCACCCATGGAGTTTTAAGCTAGTGAATTTCAATTTCATTTTCTCCATGAGAATTTAGGTGCCAAAATATGAGCCTAATTAAGTAAAGCTCTCATTTATTTTCCAGTGAATGGCTATCATCTCAACTGTTATTCTAATTAGCACCTGTCCCTTCCCATGAGTGCTTCATTAAGGATATAATTAAAAACAAAACTTCCATGCATTTCAAAAAGATTTTAAACATGCAATAAGTTATGAGTAACGCTTTTAGTATCCATACATAGTCACAAAGTTTGTTTGTATGTTTGTGTGTCTGTCTGATCACATCATGATCAATACATAAGTTTGACTTTCTTCTTCTTTTTGAAGCTGACTGAGGACAGAATGACTTGTATAACCGTGTGGTCAGTAACAAAAGTGTGACTGACTACTGTAGCTGTTACAAAGACACGGCAAACTTGTGCATAAGTTTTTTGGGGAAAAACATAAGTTCTACTCACTTCTGCTCTTGAAGCTGATTAAAGAGAGGGAGAGAGTGAGACCCATGTTTTAAAATATTAATCTATCCCAAGATAACGTAAAAAAATCCTGTCATTTTTTTACGAGTATTATGCTAGTTTTAAATATCTTTTGCAAAAACTAACTTTACTCATTAATCAAGTCATTATTCATTTATTATATGCATTAAAACTGATTGATTTCACATGTGTTGGTAAAGATTTTGAAATTGAAATTCAAATAATTTTCTAAGAAATAAAAGACAAAAAATTGAAAATTTTGAAAAAAAAAAAAAAAAAAAATTTAATTTTTTTTTTTTAAATTAAATATAATCAAAGACCATTTTCAGTCAGGCTCCTGGTGGATTCTCTCCAAATGACTCCCAGATCTCAGATTACTCCCTATGTTCATGACTTTTGGTAGTTATTTCAATTTTTATTTTAATAATTCTC
Source organism: Thysanoteuthis rhombus (assembly GCA_963457665.1). Classification (NCBI taxonomy): domain Eukaryota; kingdom Metazoa; phylum Mollusca; class Cephalopoda; order Oegopsida; family Thysanoteuthidae; genus Thysanoteuthis; species Thysanoteuthis major. Next base: position 27,581,802 of record OY735206.1, read on the forward strand.
GTACAAAATCTGATGCTCTCAAAATTTATCCAGGCAGTTTTTAATATATTTATTGTCTTATCTACTTAAATTTTCAAGATTTTAATCACGAACAATGAAATCTTTTTTTTTCAAAATTCGCAGTATTTTGATAGGTTAACCTAAAAATGGTATTGAATGAAGTTTTTCAATTGAAAAAAAAATACTCATCCAATTTGATGAAATTAAATAAACTGATGAATATAAACAGAATGAGATATATAGGAATAGAGAAAAATAGATAGATAGATAGAAAGGAAGATAGATAGATAGATAGATAGAAAGGAAGATAGATAGATAGATAGATAGAAAGGAAGATAGATAGATAGATAGATAGAAAGGAAGATAGATAGATAGATAGATAGAAAGGAAGATAGATAGATAGATAGATAGAAAGGAAGATAGATAGATAGATAGATAGAAAGGAAGATAGATAGATAGATAGATAGATAGAAAGGAAGATAGATAGATAGATAGATAGAAAGGAAGATAGATAGATAGATAGATAGAAAGGAAGATAGATAGATAGATAGATAGAAAGGAAGATAGATAGATAGATAGATAGAAAGGAAGATAGATAGATAGATAGATAGAAAGGAAAATAGATAGATAGAAAGGAAAATAGATAGATAGAAAGGAAAATAGATAGATAGAAAGGAAAATAGATAGATAGAAAGGAAAATAGATAGATAGAAAGGAAAATAGATAGATAGAAAGGAAAATAGATAGATAGAAAGGAAAATAGATAGATAGAAAGGAAAATAGATAGATAGAAAGGAAAATAGATAGATAGAAAGGAAAATAGATAGATAGAAAGGAAAATAGATAGGAATGTTGTGAGTATTACAGCCAAGCTACAATTCATATATGTGAAAGTGCTAGCATTAGTGCCCACTTCCACATCATTTGTTTTTTAGTCCATCAGAAAAAACATTTCTAGCAACAAAGGTTAGTTCAGAAAATTAATCTAAAGAGCTATTTTTACGTCACAAAAAAAAAAAAAAAAATAAAAGCCAGAAAAAACACATCCATATCAGCAGGGCCGGCATCAAGCAACTTGGGTTAATTGCTCCCTATCAGGCCAAGCATAGGGTAATCTACTCTAGTCTTATCAAATGTATACATAGCAACACATCCATTACATTGCAGGTTTTACAGAGAACGGCCGGAGACCTCATTTTTTCTGAAATATATTTTGAAGGTTTTTTTTCATAGAATTTTAATCAAATATGTAAATCAATTATAGAACAGCATGAAAATCTATTTCTCTGAAATCCTTGAGCAAACATTTTGATTGCTTTCCATTCTACCATAGGTATGTGAAGAGTTTTAGTGCCATACCCTCACTCTAGGAGACAGAATGGAAACCATTCATTCATAATAAACTTTAATTAAACCTCCAAGATCCTACAGACCTTGGCGGTGAACCTCGCAGCCCCATAAAAAATGTTTCCAATTGGGTCCCGCAGCTCCTAAGGCCGGCCCTGGATACCAACATGCCAATGATCCGAAAAGCAAAACAGTGTCAAGCGTACAAACAATTAATTCCCAAAATGGCAAAAGGATTTACTAAAATCTTTTCTCAGAGGCGTAGCCAGAGATTTGGACTTCTAGAGGAGCATTCTCAAACATTTAATGAGATTTGATAAAAAAGGATAATTTGCAATAAATAGACATACACTATCACTTAATTGTTAAAAAACAACCCCAAAGACTAAATCATCTTTAACGCAATGCATGTATGTACGTTATTGTAAATATCAGTAAAAATGCAGTAGGTGAACTATTATCAAAAACGCTTCTGCCCCCCCCCCCCTCGATCTGGGGGCATTCTTTTAAAAACACTCAGCTACGCCTCTGACTTTCCAAAATTACCAGATTGTAAAGGAAAAAAAAAAAAAAAAAAAAAAAAGGGTTGTAAACATGCATTCACAGACCGTACTTGATGGCATATAAGACCCCAACCCTGCTTTTTCTTTTTTATATATGGCTCGAAACGTAAACGTAACCTTTGCTATCCAGCCTCATTCATATTGGCCAGAATTTAGGGAGTTGAAAAAAAAAAAAAAAAAAAAAAAAAATGGGAGAAGATTTCAAGGAAATACATCTTTTTTTCAACTCTAAATGTCATACACCACCAGAAACCGCTTCAAGCAGCTCCTGAGCTCTTCCATAGTGGAAACCACATTTGTTAAACTTTTTACGTCAAAAACAAAGAAAAAAAAAAAAAAATCAAAAACTCCATCAGTTGATTTGGAGGTAACTTTGATCAGTAGTAATTCCCCTCGTTGATAAAATCTAAATTCTCATGAATAAAACAAAGAGTTAATATTCCCTAGAGAAATAGAGGGGATCTTATATGCCATATAACAGTGTTATATACATACAATTCCTTTTTCAATATCTATGATGTATTATCAAAAATAAACAGTGCAATAAAAAGAGTGTGTTATTAGTACTTAGTATTTTGATAAACGGCACCAAGATTTAACAGAAGAATTTCAAAAGAGCAAATGACACAAAAGAAAGATTGAAGAATTTTGTGTGCAAACTTTATGCTTCAATTAGGATTATTGGATTAGATGGTGCAACGTGGATTAGTGGAGATTGTTACTGAGAAATAAGGTTCAAGGCATAGCTATTACTTCATAGGTATATATCCCCCACACCCCATAGGAGGTAATGTGACAAAAGGTTGAGTTCAAAGTTTTATCAATAAATATAAATAACAATGTCACCAATCGGTTTGTATGCATGTTAGTCTGTTCTCGTCAAAGAGTCACACTGGGAACATAAGTTATACTCTATTCTTTTCAAAGCTGAAGGAAGAGAGTAAAACCTATGTGACAGGAAATCTGTGTTTGTGTGTAAGTGATGCAGTGAAAAATCCCATGGGGACAGAATTGAAAAAAAAAACAAAAACAAACAATTTCTGGCTTTTTTAACAGACTTAATGAATATAGAATTCCTGAAATTGAACATTACAGAAAAAAATATGAATTGAACTAGTACAACCATGCTGACAAAAATAACATATATGGAATTGATAAAACCTTATTAGAAGCAAGTCTTTATTGACCACCGGAATGCTTGCAGTCATCCATATCTATTGATCTGCCCTCGAATATTTCCCATACCCAACTAAAGTTAGCTTTCTTGGACCCCAACACCCACATTTGAAGGGGGGGGACTCTTGTAACTGTCTATTTGTTATTTTATTGTGTAGACATGCAGTTATACAGACATAAGTGAATTCAGTGTTAAATTCTAAACAAGGTTTTAGTTGGGTTCATAGAGAAATTGTGACATTATGATGACAGTGACATGAAAGTGTTTGGAATAAATGTGATGCTTTGGTGAAAGGGATATCAAAGATCAGTTAGGTCAGTGGATGAGACTAGTCAAGTTGAAAAGTCAGGATAGTGAAGGTTTTCACCATCCTATCACCCTGTTTGGCCTCAGGCCACATTTTTGGTACTTTATTACAAATAGTTAACTTACTCTTCTGCCATATTTACACGGGGGGGGGGGTTTATATTTTCAACTTATGTGTATGTGTGTATATGTATCTAAGTGTGTGTATATATATATATATATATATATATATATATATATATATATATCATTGCTCTTACCATTGACAGTTTCAAGTGTAACCTTAACAAATAGAGTTTCAATATAATATGATACAATTTATAATCATTCTTTCGGATCACATATCCATTTCTTGATAACATGAATAACAAATAGAGCATGAATGAACAAGATGAGAATTTCAAGTTGAAATAGTTATTTGAGCCTCCTGCATATATATGTATATATATATGATTGATAGATAGATAGATATAGAAAGAGAG
>OY735206.1:27585876-27740876 GCA_963457665.1 Thysanoteuthis rhombus
TTTTATTGAAAGCATTAAATAATTTGTTATGAATAAGTTTGTCATTCTCATAAAGATATCATTCCATCATTCCTTTCATGAGCAAAATTAAAGATATAAAATCTGTTTTGATTAATTTTAAACATTGCGTTCCAACGGAAATTTTAAAAGTAATTAGATTAAAACTAAAAAAATCTACAACTCTCGGTAATGTATATGTATATGTATATGTATATATATATATATATATATATATATATGAATATATATCTCAAATTCATAAAATCATTGGGGATATTTTCAAGAATTTCATTCGATAAGTGGCCTTTAAATGGTAGATATAACATTTTTAGCAATAAAGTTAGCTAGAAATTGAAAAGTTTAGCCAATTTTAGCAATTGTTGAAGGACAGTTTTAGTTATTGATAACAAAACAATACTTGGCAACAATAAAAAATGAACACTTGATACGTCATCTATTTTGACGGTGTAATAGCAGCAGATGAATAAAACACAAAATCCCCTCCTTCCTCTTTCTGTTGTTTAAAATAACAGGGACCAACTAACTGACTGACCAAAAAATGTCTCACAGAGATGTTTAGACATATCTAAAAAATCATTATGACTATTGTTTCTGTAGAATTATCAATGGTAATAATTTATTTTGGGGTCAATTAATACAGGAGTGAGAGCAGATTATTTAGCAGAATAGAAGGGTGTAATGTGGCGTAATGGTTTCAGGCACGAAAAACTGAAACGGTAGTCTAGGTTTGAGTTTTAGCTAAGGCTGTTTACAATCACTTTGAACAAATGCCTTCCTTTGGGAAAGCCATGAATCGACTTCTCCTAACTTTGGATAAATAGCAGGACATTAGGAACCCATTAGCCTAATAAAGTAGTTCATCTAAAAAAAGATTACTGATAGAAGAAACATATAGCTTGGCAGTTGCCATAGCTGGACCTAAACCCGGGTAAAAGAAGAGAGCAGGGTGTGGGACTAGCAACTCCACCATCTAAAAACCTACTAGCTACTGAAACCTCAGCAGTGGGCTTGCGGCCACAGGCTCCACAAGTAATCAACAGGAACAAATAAACAAACAAAATAGTTTGGGGACAATTCAAACTCTTCTTTTCATCTACAATGTAGTCACAACATTTAGAATGATTCATTTCTATGGCCCTCTTCAGGTGTAAATTGTTATATCAAAAAATGAATTTCTTCTATCAGTCTCTTCTTCCATAGATAAAAAGAAGAGTTCAAATCCCCAAAACAAAGTTGGTATGTAATTGACTCATCTCAAAATTATAGAAAAAAGCATTTTTTTACAAATGATTCACACAAAAAGCAGTAAAATTGTCACATCCACACAGAAAATGCACTAGGAGATAATGACGTTTTTGTGGAAAGTGCAAGAGACTAGTGTTTCATGAATAGAACCATCATACAAAAATAAAAATCCACATACGAATTTGTAATGAAAATTACGACCAACTCTCCATATAGAACTAAGATTTCATTAATTAATGTATTTTGACTGAATTTTCCTTGGATTTTTTTTATAAGTCAGCATACCAATGAACTGACAGAATGGAATTAAAAAATGACAGGGTTTTTTTTATCAAGAAAAATCTAAATTTTCATTACTTATTTTTTTTCAAAACTATGAATATCATTTTCATTAGCAACTCTTTTTTTTTCAACCTACAGTAATATCCTTTTAAAAAAGTCACAGTAAAATTTTGTGGACACATCTAACAAGCACAATATCTATAATAATTCATATAACAATAATATGGAAACAATGTTTACTCTAATAGTTAGTAGTCTATTTGTGCAAAAATTTCACACTGTGCAAATCTTTTTCATATGGCAAAAGTATGTGCGCATTAAATGCTTGTGCAAATGTAAACCTGACATTGTTCAAAAGATAATTTTGGGATAGCTTATCTCTCATGGCTGATAAAAATTATATTGGAATGTTTTGATGAAATACAAGTATGATAGCATTCAACAAAGTAATACATTCAGTCAAGATTTTATTCTATACTTTGAACTAGTTTGTTCAGTCTGTTGTTCCATTAAATAAAACATCGATGAGTATTTCTAATTTGTACATGATGCAATATCAAAATAAATCAATAACAATGACACTAATCATTTCACAGATTATCAAATTTGCTGTAAAATGCTTACATTAAAACTCATTCAATAAACAAGCTAGTTGACAAAATATCCTGAAGCTTAATATGAAAATATTGACATATAGTATATATTATATAGGACTGCATCATATAATTACTATAATTAGTGAATGAATATTATTCTTATAAGTGCAACTATTAATTACTACACTGTTTTAGACAACTAAACCCTGTGTGTGTGTGCACATGCATATAAAAGAAACTGTATGGAAATACAATAGTAGCAACTTAATTTCTAGGCACAAAAAAAAAAAAAAAAAAAAAAAAAAAAAAAAAGATTTACTTCAAATCATAAACAAAGATAGGTCTGATTAGTCACTCAATTGAAACCATGATTAGATCAATGTTCTTTGGCTGCTTGCTGTTTTGGGGGAGACCAATTAAAACAAATGGAAAAAGGGGTGATCAATGATCAAGTTACTTCTCTTGCCTTCTGTAGGGCAGTGATCATTAAAAAAAGTCTGAATATTCCAAAAACAAGTGTGAATGCTGCAAGACACAAAAAAGACTAGTTTAGGATAAACTTTCATTACAAACTGACCTCGCCCCCCCCCCAACTAAAGACATGGGGGGGGTGAAAAAAATGTTTGTTCTAGAGATGAAAAGGAGTAAATGGTTGAATTTTCAGCTCTATTAGGTGCAACCTGTACACATGATACATACATAACCAAACAGACCAACTTGAAAATTGGAGAAACCTGATGACAGTTTTGGTTGATGATCTCTTATAATCACAGACACGATTTGATTAAGATTCTCGTTGAGTGTAACAGATATTTCATACTTAAAACTTGAAAACATACTAATATTCATAACTACAGTACTAGACCATTTATCTGACGCCCCCAAAAACAGCTTATTTTTAAACTGGCTATCCTTTTATCTGATAGGCTAAATATTATGAAGCCTCTCTTCAATTTTCATTGCCTGGTCGAAAATTAGTGCATTAATATTGATTAAATAGACGCTGTTTTTAAAGTGGATTAATTAGTAAATGCTATAAAAGTTTCTTTACTTCTATTTGTCATTGCATATTTTATATTCTAAATTTTGAGAATTTCAAGTGGATTTATAAAAATCAAACAGACCTGATTTAGAAGGGCATTAATTTACATCTGTTCAATACAATTTTCTAAACTTTTAATCGTTCATTTCACACCTTGAATATATATTAAGCCTCATCCAGATATCCAGAACCCCCAGTCACTCCCAGTCCCAGGTTCACCGTATAAATGATCTAGTACTGTACTACACCCATCATCATCATCATACATACATTATATAATAGTTTTTACCTACAAAATGTATGCGAGTGTGTGCTCCCATTTACTTATATAACCTATAGTAGAATAGCTATGCCTTGTATTACCGGGGTAGCAAAGTATAATAAGCAAACCGATTGATACATGAAATATAATTTTATTGTTACAGTTTTCCTAACATTGTTCTTTTTGTTCTTTCCACAATAAAAGAGTTCTGATGGGAGACAATTGTATAACGAGGCCCAGAAGAAAAAACTGGCCAATCATCTGTCATTGATGGGGATTATTGCCTGAAAAATAAGAGGGCTTCAATTGAAGCTGATCAGCAAAGACGAAAGGCACAGACGTGCCGACAGAATACATCATATCAACATGATCAATCTTGTTACACCCTGAAAGAGTTAGCTACAAAAATGCTATGACGAAAAGAGCCAAGACCCTGAAAGAGCAGGCAGTATATTTTTATCCCTGCCGATCCCTGTTACATCTTAATACAACTAGTTCTCAAATATAAAACTCCTTGACATTTCATCAATGTTTGAGAACCAGTAGTACCAAAAAGAGGCAGGAATAGTTTTCACAATGAAATACTTGCTTATTGTGTAGAAGAGACAGTTTTCACATCAAAATATTCCAATAACATGTGGCAGGGGTAGTTTTTGCATTTAAATATTTCATCATCATGTGGTAGTGATGAAAAAAAAAACTGCCATGAAAAAACTTGTCACAAAAAAGCTACAACTAAAAAGCTATGTAACAATTGATAGTACTTATTTTTTTCCTGTTCAGCTAAGAAATAAGAAAGTCTAGGACCGCAAAGGCTATTCTGCAAAGTTAAGAGACAATCAAGCTATTCTAAAAAAAGAGTGTCAGGCATATGTACATGCAGGTTATATTTAAGTCAGCTATAAAAGAATAAAAGCAAAATAAGAAAAATAGGCCATATGAATAAACCCTATGATCCAAATTAGTTGGCTAACTAAAGTATTATCAATTGTCACATAGCTCTTTCTATGTTTAGCTTAAATAAAGTGTAATCAATTGTCATATAGCTCTTTCTATGCTTATCTTAGATAAAGTATTATCAATTATCATTTAGCTCTTTCTATGCTTAGCTCAAATGAAATACTACCAATTGCCATATAGCTCTTTCTCTATGCTTAGCCTGAATAAAGTATTATCAATTGTCATATAGCTCTTTCAATGCTTAGCCCAAATAAAGAATCATCAATTGTCACATAGCTCTTACAATGCTTAGCTCAAATGAAGTATTATCAATTGCAATATACCTCTTTCTACACTTAGCTCAAATAAATTATCAATTGTCATATAACTCATTCTATCCTTAGCCCGAGTAGTGAATTATCAATAGTTATATAGCTCTTGTCATAGTTTTTTTGTGGTGAGCTTCTTCAGGGTCTTGTCTCTTTTGTCATATTTTTTTGTAGTTAGCTCTCAGTGAGTGCATCTTTCATTCATCTTATATTATAGATATGTCCTTTTCAAGAGCCTTGATAACATTTCCTTATTCAAGATTGTTGAATACAGGATAAAAAATGAATTAGCATAGATCTGAACATCAGTCAAAAAGAAAATTTACAAACATAACCAGAGGATCTACCTCATTTCTCCCATTCTTTCCATGACCACTAGATGATAATATTTTTTACTCTTAGTTTCATACAAGAAAATTTTGAGGTTAATAACAAGGGAATAACTTGATAGGATTCACCTCATTTCAACTTTAGGTATATTTTTTGATTTTTGTTTTGACATGATAAGTGTAACGAACATGTTTCTACAACATACAAACTCAGGGGCTGCTAGGAGTAGTTTTGGGAGGGTGGATACAGACTTACCCTGCCACACCAGCCATAAAAGTTTTATTGGCTTATAAAGCACGTAAATGTTTTATGTTTTAAATTCATAAAATTTATGGAAGTGGAATAACTCCTAAACAAAATTATCCCCCTTTGACCATTATGTGATTTTTTTTTTCGTTTTTTCAAAAAAAGTTCTTATTCAATTCATAGAAGTTCTATTATTTTTTTTCCTATTCATTGAAGAGTTCCACTGTCATTACAATCAATTCATGGATTTACAAGTTAAATACAACCACAAAAAGTCTAAACATGGAATCAAGTCTAAATATGGAATCAACAATTTTTTTTAGGTGTACCTACATGTAAGATGAATCAAAGACGAACAACAATATGGTGTTAAAAAAAAAAAATCAGCACTTTGTAATAATGGTCAACCTATCATCTATGAATGACTGAAATTTTAGTCACTGCACTAATAGCAATAACCATAACTTTTTGCTACCAGTCATGGTTAATGGCTCACATGATCACTTGTGAGTGTCCAAAACATATGTATGCAATGTGTGAAGCTAAGATGCAATATTTTACAAAGTATAATAAAATAAACAAACGTTATAACATCCAAGCCTTGATGCAATAAGCATAGCTTGTAATTTGACATGGTTCCATTGTTAGTAAGTATTTGAATTTTTATAAATTTTCATAACTCTTTTTAAGATGTTCCTTCATCATTATCAATTTTTTTGCTAGTAATTACCTTCATTTCAATTATTATTGCTTTTTATCACTACTAAACTCAGGCTAGGTACCCTTCAGCAATGAGTAAATAAATTGATTAGATTATACACAAATTGAATAGTAGCAAAAAATTAATAATACTGCTTTACAATACTTCATCTAATAAAATAAATTTTGTTAAATTGTTTGTTTTTGGTTATCTTGCTAGTCCTAAGCTGAGTAAGAGTAACCTTCTCTTACAGAAAGAGTAAAATTTGAACACAGGTAGGAATAAGTAGAATGATATTATAGATATTGAATCCAATACTATACAGAGTGTGTGTGTTGCTTCATTATCCTGCATGAAATGAAAAGAAATATGTTCCAGATTTTCGAGCAAGAGTTACTTCCCTTAGGAAACTCTTCCGTGATTTGTAAAAGAAAGATGATTGTACACAATCCATAAATACCTCTTTTTACATTTTAAGCTTTTGATTTGCATTGTAAACTTTTACGTAATTGCAAAATTACTTAAATATTGTCATCATTTTTTTCAAGGCAAGGATATACTAGTTGTACTTGTAAATACAAAGTACAAGAGATGATGACTAAATGTTCAGGGAATTTGAACAACACACAAAATAAATATAGTACGGACTTTTGCCTCTACTCTTTGTAAGTCAGTGAGCTGGCTCACAAGAGGACTACTTTGAAGAAGATGGTGAAAACAAGGTGTTGGGATAAGTCAATTTTTGCAAGGTCAAATTACCCAAAATTCTCTGTAAATAAATACATAGCTACAGCTATTATGATTTTTAAAAAATACCTATAAGGAACATTTCTTTAAAATCTGACCAGGAACGCTGAAATAAACTCAGACAGATGGATAAAAAAGTGAAAAGAAAATACCTTTAGCTTATGTTTTTTGTTGTAGAGTCAGGTTTGTGATCATAGCTACAGTGACTCAATTATTTATTAAGTTACTAGTTAGCTATTAAATAGTTTTACAAGTGAATTTTATTCAATTTTACTACTATTTATTGAAATCTTCACAAACTGAAACCATTTAATCATAATTCTAAGCTGTTTTAAGTTTTACAGAATATCTTTGGTGTGCCGCACTTTCTTGAAATTCTTTTATTAATTCTTTCTTGGCTGCCACATGGTAAAAGTATTTTTTTTTTTTTTACGACTGCTAAAACGAAAAATTCATTTCCAGTTGCTACTCGAAAGATTCAAGCAATGAAAAAAAGAATGAAGAAACCGAAACGTAGAGAAAAACGGTTTTCATTAAATTTTGAAATAAATGAAGAAGAACCCAGATCCAAGTTTAAAAACCAAGCACTGACAGCCTCTTATTTCAGGAAAACATAGAGCTGTGAATTCTGACCCCCAGGCAAATGAGCACTAAAGAATCATGCGAAAAAGCCCAACCCTGTTTAACCTTGTGCCATATTGGTTAAACCCAAATAAACATCCACAATTAATCATAGCACCATGCCACTTTTCTAGCGGGGAGAAGGGCAGAAAGAAGGGGGGTATTGGAATATATTGAGGGCGGGATATATCCAGATGTAGGTAGTCAGGTAAAGGACTAGGGTGTTCTTAGAAGAGACTCGTCCTAGGCCGTCACTGTCCATAGTGACCCCTTGATTCATATCTTCCACAACTTTCAAACCTCCTTGCTCTTGATGAGAAGTCTTGATCCAGGGATTGTGGGGATGACCTATTTGAAGAATGGGAAGGTTGAGCCAAGTTCAAACTGAGACAATATGCATTTACTTCACACTAGTGGCCGTGTAAAAGGCATGAATCCATCTCTTCCCCCCACACACACACCCCCCCAACACATCATGGGCCAGTGTGATGAGCCCCATCATCCCCCAAACTTACACTTACTTAAGGGAAGCCTGAGTCCATCCAACAGACCTAAAAGGCTGATTGGAAAAATTTACAAAAAAATGAATATACATAAAAAAAGATTCATTACTAAACAGTAAGATGAAAATCCAGAGGCGTAGCAGGAGAGGGGCTGGAGAAGGAAGAATATTTGAAAATGCCCCCCCCCCCCCCATCCCCATGGCAGAGGACCTTCAAGCATAGTGGCTCAATTACTGTATTTCTATCTACAAAACTTACTAAATGTTTGAGGAGGCCAATCAAGGAGATTAGCCATACAACCCCTTCAGCTCCAAAACCAACCCCAAATCTCTAGCTACGCCCCTTTGAAAATCAAGAATCCCTAACAGTGGTGCAAAATACCTTCCTTCTTGACATGCATTTTAGAGGTGAGAAAGAAGAAAAATCGCATGACTCACCAATACAGATTTCTACACAAGGTTCTTCTCCAGATAAATCTGAAAATAAATCATATACAGATCTAGTTAGTCACTCAATAAAAACCGTCAGGGACCAAGATCTTCTGGCAGCATGCTGTGTTGAGAGTGGATCAGTTAGAAAATTGGAAAAAGGAGTGATCAATGAATGAGTTATTCCTCTCTTGTTGGATCACTAAAAAGTCTGAATCTTCAAAAAACAAACATGAACACTGCCAGACACAAATAGAGGGATCAATATAGCATAAACTTATATTGTGAATGGAGCCCCCCTAAAAACTTATTGTTGGGAACTGAAAAAATAGAAAAAAAAAAAAAAAAACAAGCAAAAAAGGATTTTTTTTCAGACATAAGGAGTAGAAATGATCAAATTTCACACCATAATAAATCAAATAATCCCTATTTATATAATTGTCTCTATGGTGAAATCTGTTTTACTTAACATTGTTTCAGTTAAAGCAGTTGTTTCCAGGCTCCTAACCATAACATTAATAGAAGAGTTGGTGTATAATGTTGAAAATACAACCACTTACCTGCTGCACTTTCTGAGGAGATATCCTGCTGTGGCATTCTGTCCAGAGGGTCATGTCCAGTTTTACTGACCAACTGTTCCCTAAGGCTTTGTAGCTGCATTTTTAAACATTCATAACTGGCAATATGAAGAGTTTGTATCCACTGATCGCGGGCCTCTTCTGTGTTGGTTGCAAAGTGGATTGGATTTTCTTCACCTTCATACACTAAAGTGAAGAAATTTGGAATTCAATTTATTAACACAATGGAACTCTATGAAATAACTTATATATGAAATATAAGCTTAGCTTATGGATCCAAGCCATATTTACAGCTTTAAACACTGTATAAATATATATATAAAAAATACTTATGTCATTTCAGTAAATTATTTCCAAATATCTGTTAATGTAATTTATGTAATTTTCTACAATGTTTTTTGTTTTACACAGAATTTGATATTATGGTACTATGTGTGAATTTTCCTTGATGGGATCACCAGCTGCTTACCATATAACTGCTTTGGGTATTTAAAAACAAAACAGTTATACTAACATGGCTTCCCAGCAGTGTTGATCAAATGCCATCTTCCCTTTAGCTATGATTTTAATACACAGTTCGTGTCATACTACATTTAATTTGTTATTTTATGTAGGATATTATCATAATGTATAGTATTTGGATTTTAGTTTATACTACACAAGATTCAATTTTTACATTGGTTACCCCAAAACACATGCAACACAATGCACTCGTTAGACAAAATTAAGCAGGCGATTTGTGGCTATATTCAGTTAAAAATTTGATACAAATAATTCTTTAATCTTACAAATATTTTTTTTTAAATTGGCTAGAATTTTGGCTATTGTAGATTTTTGTTGGCTAAATTGGAAAAAAAAAAGAAAAACAAATTTAGCCGAAAAATGGTTAATTTGGCAACCCTGGTGTGATTCTCTATTGTGAAGGCCAAGCCACATTCTAAACGGTTTATAATCGCAGATTTTTTTCATCTGACAACCACTGAAACAAGCTGATTTGAACTTTGATAAATTGTTTGAGTAATCATCAAATTATTCTTTTCTGGTGTAATCATTAAGATTTGGTGAGATTTGTAAATGAATTCAATGATAGTATGAATATTTCCATCCTGTGCGTGGCTCTGGAGACTCTCCATGGTCAAGATCTCTTCATATCTGTTATGGTTGCAATTTCTTCGGTCAGTATAGTAGGAGAACATATCTAGTTTAAAAGAACCTCAGCTAAGGTTCAGCTCTATAACATACAGTAACAGGTATACCTTGAGTAGTGTGACATTTGTTCCAGAATTTTCTGTATTGTTCAAAACTTTACTCTTTAAGGCCTTTTAATGTCAGTCACTTGACAAAGACCTTCCCAAAGATTCGCCACGCCTCTCTATCCTGGGCATTGCGGAGCCAATACTTTCTGAATATGTCAAGTTCTTCTCTCCATCATGCATTTTGCCAGCTTGAGTTGTGCATGTGATCTCTGGGGATCCATGTTGTGAGTTGTGATATCCATTGGTTGTCTGCCATTTTTGCAACATGACCAGCCCATAGCTATTTGAAGTTTTTAATGGATTTTATGATGACTCAGACTCCTGTTTTCTTAAGGTTATGCTTGCTCAGCCAAAGGCTTACCATCCTAGAGTGATTTTTTGCATGATTTCTTATTGCTAATCCACTGGTTGACAGACCAACTAAGAAATAATAATAATGCTAGTGACAGGTTAGCTTCAATAGTATGCAAAATACCAGAATCTAAAATGAAATCATGTTCTGCATAGTCTTCCAATTTTGTGTATCTTATTGGCTGAGATCTGACAATATACAGTGTCACAATCCTTAATAACCTCCTCTGCAGCAAGCCTATGGCAGAATCAAAGAAACCAAAGCATGCCATCACAGTAAAGTACAATACTATACAGTACTGTATATTTTCGAAAAAAGACAAGGTTTTTATACTAGGAAAAAAGGCCCCAAATCAGCAGTTTGACTTACACCCAGATCAGTCAAAAATTTCCAATACTTTTATATATATAAACATTGTATTGATAGACAAAATGCATATCAGCAGGTGATAATTCCCAATGTTTTGTATGAAATGCTATGTAGGTAGAATGCAATGCTTACTGTGTAATTACCATTTTGAACCATTTTTTTCAGGTTAATTTGACATCACGGATGAGAATAATGAACAATATGTTGAAGATGAAATGAATTCATGTTTTGGCAACAGCTGACCAAAGTGCCATAAACGGTGTTTTCATAACGGGATATCTCTTATGATGACCTTATGGCAAAATAACAGACACAGCTTATACGGAGGTCAGTCAATTTTCTGAAATTTTACGCTCAGTTCCAAACTCATTTTATACCACAGTTGACTTATAATGAAAAATATACAGTATTTTCTTTGTTCTCATGACTGCAAGTATCAGTCTTATTACAATGAGAGTAATATGTAAGCAATATGATATACTTACCCAGCATGAAACCATGTAAATGTTCTTCATCAAGATCTAATTCTACAGTGCATCGTTCAATGATCAATACACCCAGTGGATCTGCATTCTGCCCAAGTTAAAACAAATACACATCAAAAAATAAGGAAAGCAAGAAAGTAACTCAGAGAGCACATACATCTGCCAATATCAAAAACAGGATGAAAATTTTAAAAATTCAAAAATAAGGGCAGAAACTTTAAATGTACGAAATATTGATTAACTTCCCTTAAAACTTAAATCTAGGCTTCTTATCAACAGTTTGTTTTTAACTTTTTTTCCTGCACAGTAATAAAAATCTCTCAAATGGAAAAAAAAGACTGTACATAGATATAAGATGACACACACATAGATTATAGATGTATGAATATTGCATTAAATAACCGTGCCACAAGAGAAAAAAAAAGGATAAAAAACTCAAGCCAAAGCAGACTACTTACAGTGACTTCCTTGTTTTTGAAATAAAATAACATGTTGCCTTTCAACCTGCAGAACCGTTCCACAAATGCTGTAAACAAAGAAAGTATATCAGATTAGTCACTCAATAGAAAATTTCACATGACCAACATTTTTTGGCAGGATGCTATGTTGATCCTTTAAAAAATTGGAAAAAGGGGTGATCAATGTAAAAGTCACTTCTCTTAATTTTTGAGGGCTGATAACCGAAACAGTACAAATTTTCAAAAAAAGTGTGAATGCTGATCAATTTAGTATTGATTAACATTGTAAATTTAACCTTCCCTCCTCTACTAAAACACGGCGGGGGGTAAAAATTTTCAGCCCACTAGCTTTTTTGGTGTGGCCTGTGCCACATTATGCATTACGAAAAACAACCGATTAGCAGTAACCATTTTTTTTCCCCCCAAGTCACTTCCTCTGATACAGGTCTCCTCCATATAACATGGTCCATTATGACATCGTTCACAATATAACCAACATTTTTACCCATATAATCACCCAACAAAAAAAAAAAAAAAAAATGAATAAATTTCATTCTGAACCTGTGAGCCCAAAATTTCGGGCTAAGCACTTGTTCACTTCAACCCTATGCCCATTTGGCAACAGAGGTGAAATCTTCCACCTCACCCCCACAAAAAATATATTTGACTCCCAGTGGCAAGCCAACTGTAAAAATGAAATTAATAAGACAAAAACATTTCAGCGGTCAACAATTGAACCTTTTTTGAATTAATATATCCTTTTTTTCACCCAGGATTCTTTTGAGAGATTACAAGATGGCCCAGTATATTAAAGAAAAAATCAGAGATATCATAGAAACAATAAAAAAAACTAAAATGGGAATGGGCTGATCATGTTGAATGTTAGGCAACAGCTGAACATCAAAACTCACAACGGGAATTGCTAGAGATCATATGTGAAACTGTGACCAACAAAATATGAAATGGTGTGACAAAATAGTCAAGTTGAAAAAGTATTGACTCTTTGATGCTCAGGTCTGGCAAATCTTGAGGAAAGTCCATGTCCAACAACAGACACTAAGAGACTGATGATGATGATGATAGAAAACTGATCTCTTACTTTCTGATCAATATACATAGATAGATTCTATTATTCTATTCTATTACACAGTTCAACTTTTTTTCTTTGTATTCCTGGTGTTATTTCCTAACAGATTATTTCTAAAAAATAAAGAAAATGTCCATTAAAACTTGGCTATTGCAACTACGACAGTTATACATTCATTGTTTTTATACATAAACAATCAGAAAATAACGCTAACCAGGAACAAAAATTGTGTTGCATCGCACTATTTTCTATTTATATAAAACAACAGATGATGTTTGTCTGTGTGTCTGTCCCTTCCCTTTAGAATTGGTTAAACATTTGTGCAGCTCAACCAACTTTGGTATGCATGATTAGTGGACCCAAGGGGAAGAATTTGGACTGTTTTGATCTTTGGAGAAAAACATTTCTTCGATTAGTTCTTCAAACTTTTCTTTCGCAACCAACACAGTGATAATTTGAAATCTACAAATTTTCAATTAGATAAGGGACAGATTTGTACATATTTAATCACATAAAATAAGATACCAATTACATTGGAATATCACCGTTTTACAAATAAGCAAACAGAAAATAACACCGACTGACACGGAAGGAAAAATTGCATTGCATGGTGTTATCTATCTTATTATAATTTGCCAGAAGTCTGTTTGTCTGTATGTATGTACTTACTTACAACAAAACTACTACATATAAATCCATAAAATTTTCTGTGGGTACGGATTTGATCCCGGGAAGTGTTTTTAGCAAATTAGTTTTTGAAAACCATACCCTAAAATATGTTTTCGGGGGCTTTCAAATCAGTAGGCTGGTCTATTTATATGACCATTCATCAATGGTAAAGATACTTTGTGATGATGTAATAAAAGTATATTTTTTATTCTTTTTTTCTCAACTCAATCCTTGAAGATAAAAAAATGTGACGATGTGCTTTCTTCAATCAGAAAGAAGCAAAAACATTTTTAACATATCACATCACCCGACATTTATTGGCTATACATGGATACCTTGAATAGCAGTGTTTTGATGAGTGCATATTTTGATGTAGTATGGTTAAGGTACATTTTTCCAAATTATGGAATTTGAGGATTAGATGTGTCAATCACATGGAGGAAACTTATATTTTTCACTTTTAAGGGTTGAAATCAATAAGAAACTTTCATTTTTCACTTTTAAGGTCCAGAATCTTGAGGAATTTCTCTTTTCATTTCTTATATAGGGATCAAAATCTGAGGGGGATTTTTTCCCATTAAGGAGTCAAAATGTAGGGGTAATTTTTTTTCTTACTTCTTGGGGTCATAATCAAAGGGAAAATATTTTTTCATTTTTAGAGATTAAATCAAATAGCTATTTTCTTTTAGTTTTAGGGGTCAAAATCCTTGGAAATTCCTTTTTTGTTTACTTTCAGGGGTGAAAATTGGGAGTTTTCACTTTAAGGGTCCAAATTGAAAGGTAATATTTTCCCACTTTCAGGAGTCAAAAGACACGGGAATCGTTTTAAACTTACGTGTTCAATATCAAAGGGAAATATTTTTTACTTCCAGGAGTCAAAGTTGAAGGAGATTTTTCATTTTTAAGGGTCAAAATCAAGGGGAAGATTTCTTACCATTTTTAAAGATAAAAATCAAAGGGGCAAAATTGGGAGAAGAGAGATTATTTTTTTTGGAGGTCAAAATCGGGAAAAGATTTTTTAGGAGTCAAAACGCAAAGGGATTTTTCTATCATTTTTCAGGGTCGAAATCGAAATGATTTTTTCTTTCACTATCAGGGATCAAAGTTGGAGATAAGGAGATTTTTTCCCCACTTTAAGGAATCAAAAACAGGGGTGGGGATCTTCTTTAAGGAGCAAAGTTGGATAATTTTTCTTCCGATTTCAGGGTTTTTTTCTACTTCTAGTGGTCAAAATCAGGGGAAGATTTTTTTTTTACTTTTCGAGGTCCAGATTGAAAGCCGATTTTTTTTTATTTTCAAAGTGTCAAAATGCAAAGGATTTTTTTTCCATTTTCTGGGATCGAAATCTTGGGGAAATTTATTTTACTTTCAGGAGTCAAAATGGAGGGGGGGGGGGGTCAAATGTTCCCTCTCAATTGTCACAATCTAGAGAGAATATTTATTTTCATTTTTAGACAGTCAAAACCAAGTGGAAAGTTTTGAAATCATGAGGGAAATTTTCAATCAAATGTTTCATTTTTAGGGATCAAAATTGAGAGGAAACATTTACTTTCATTTTATTGGGTCAAAATGAAGTGGGAATTCCTGCTGCTTTTTGATATTAGGCCCCTCCCCTTTTCAATATCCTTTCCTTTACTATTTGCCCAATTTTGGACCATCACCCCCTCTTTTTTTTTAACAATACTCCTTTTTTTCTTTGCATTACTCCCCTTTTCCTTAACATTATGCTCCCCTTTTTAATGTTATACCTCTCCTTTTTCATCCATTTTGCGACATCAGACCTCTCTTTTCTTTACATCAGCCCCACCTCTTTTCAGAGATCAGACCGACTTTTTTTTCTTATTGGGCTCTTCTGTACTAATTTAGCAATTTTTGTTTTGCCAAATTTTTATTTGTTGAAAATGGAATTCCATCTGAAGACAGATACAACACCCATGAATTCACTCACCAGCATACAATGGAGTCAAACTTTCCTCAGAAGTTTTGATACACAGCTCTACTCAAGAAACTGTCAGGCCCCCTTCCATGGCACTGATGGCATTCATTATCCTGAATCTGTTTGGGTCAATTTAATTCAATAGTCAGTAAAAATAGGGTCCCGTAACCATAACCCCAGCATACTAATCATAGAAAATAAAAAGTCAACCAGTGTTATTGGAAATAAAGAATGCCCTCCCTTCCTTACCGAGTGATTTGTAAAGCAGTAACATGAGGAGTACATTAAGGGATTCAGCAACCAATAGAACTGTGGGGAAATCAGCATCAGCCAAAACAGATTCAGATACAAACTCTCTTGACCCACAATGCCCCAGTGAAATGCACCAAATGCACCCATTTCTTAGAGGCAGTGTTTTGCAAACCCTGTACAAATCTCATAAACTAAAAAATATACTTTATTGAAATTTAATAAGATAAAAAATTTACCTTCGCCTTTTTTGAAGAGTCCATCCTGTTTGTCTTTCATCCAAACGACGCCCTCTTTGTCAAACTTTGTGTTTGTTTGCAAGGAAAGACTTGCAAGAGCTTTACTGTTAAACCGCATGGTTTATCTGAAAAACATGGAAAAATACACATTAAGCAGATGCAGAAATACTCAACTCAATTATAATTACAAGCTGGAAACCTGTCTTACAGCCAGGATGATTTTCACCTGATGTCTCCTTTTTTACACTTGATCAGAAATATCTAACCAGACAGACACAAAATAAGGGTCCAATTTAGCATCATAATCATATTTGCTAAAATCTTTACAAGTTTTGGGAATTCTAAAGATTTATATGCTAAAAACATGTCATGGGGTCCCATCAGTAACCACACAAAATTTTGTAGCCAAAATGCAAGCCAACCTTGAGTTATGCGATGATAGACATTATGTGAATTTTAGTGAGATTTCACAACAGTGCTGCAGATTTTACAAGAATATAACCAAGTAGCAGAGAGTAGTAGTCACACAACTCGAATCTTCCAATACAAAAATGTGGTCAAGTCGTTTTGACGTCCAAAATTTCACACCCCAAATACTGAATTACCTCCCTCATGTTTCTCCACCTATTCACAAGTTCTGACTATTCTCCTTTCGGATTTGAAAAGACCTCAGAGTCCAATATAATATGCAATATAATTTATTTCATCTATACTATGACAACTAGTTATTCCCCGTTGGAAAAAAAGACGCTTGGAAAATGAGGATCAGAATACGAGGCTAAGTAACTATATTGGGGGGGGGGGGGTATTTCAGCATTTGGGATGCAGAATTAGTTTTAAATTGAATTATAACACCGAAAATAGGGCAGGTTCAGAACTCCAGCCCCCAGCCACCTCCTGCTTGGCCAAATCACAATTGAAGAAGAAAAGAAATTGTTAAATATCTAGGAAAAGATATTTATCAAGGTAAAAAACCCATGTGCGTAATCATAAAAAAGAAAGAATAAACGGTACTCGGCAAAAAAAAAAATGAATGATATAGAGAGTATGACAATTAGTTCTCTATTTCTCCGTTGTAAACATTTTTGTTTTTTTCATTCAAACCATAATATTCTTAAAAACGTTGTACATTCTCAGTAATTAGGTGCCCAAGAACCTGTATAACGATTTTCATTCAAATTGGTGCTGTAGTTCCAAACTTCAATATTTTTGCATTTTGGCAGATGGTTATTTACATCTAAAATATAAAAAAAAATAAATCGGATCGGCCGGAACTCATCATTTTTCAATTCTAAGGGTTTTGTCAGAATCACAGTCAAATTTCAGCAAGATCGGTCAAAATTTGAGAAATTTCCCCTAATGTAGACAAGAACGATGCTTTTGCATATACAAATGTAAACAAACAATCGTACCGGTCATTACTCACCATCAGCTAGATAGAACCTCTTCACAACACAAGCCTACGTTACAAAATGTCATTGAAATATATTAAGGATAAACGAAGTTATCCATTTGACAAAAAAAGGAGGCGTCGAGACACCCACATAGCGAATGAGAGTTCCCAGCTTTTCCCCGCGGGGGTCAGTTAATCTTAAAAGGCAAAAAAATTATGATATCCATCATTGACTAATTATTTTGATGGAGTGAGAAAAAAAGCATTATGCACAGTAAGAAGGTAGTTATTTATGTTTGCAAATGCGCGGAAAAAATGAAATAATATGTCTTTTCGGTGAGTATATCGTACGTGCACTAAAGGAGTTACAGAATGTTGGGACAGAAAATTCAACAATAAACAAACCGAAAACCACTATGCCCCACCACATCAAGTCGAGATCGTGTGAACCCATTTTGTATCTTTCGCAGCTTTATATGATGAATAGACGTTACATTCAAGCTGTAGAGATATCATTTGTTTCCAACTAAATGTAGATGAAAAAATTATGACACTGCTTTGATCCTGTGGTCCGTATTGATGGGCACACAACCAACGTCGAAAGTGAGCATAATCCACCTCTTGTTATGAATTCATTTTTTAACATCGTTTTACACATCTCGTTTTAAAATTGAAAGAAGCTTCATCTTGTTTTTGTTTTTTTTTAAACGTAGTTTTAAAAATCAAAAATATTCCAAAACGTTTACCTCCAGGCAATAACTGAAAAAATGCCCGAAGAAGCAAATCGATTCAATTCAACAATTCATAACTAGAGGAAGAGAATTTTGGCTTCAGTAGAAAGTACGTCAAAATGGACCACAAGACTGAAATAGTGCCGCAATTATTTAAGCATTTAGTAAATAGGCGAAATCAAAGAAGAAAAAAAACAAAACAATCCTTGCCGTTACTTAGAAGTGTGGTTCTCAAACTTTATAGCATAACGGCACACCAAGAAATATTTTTTACTTGGGCCGCATACCAACTGTAAATATTAAATGAATTAGACAAAAACATTTCAGTAAACAAGGAGTGATTTTTTTTTTTTTTTTTTCAAGTTTTACACATCATCCATTTTTCTCATACGTCGGTAAAAAAGTTGAGATGTCATGTATTAAAAAAAAAAAATCTAGAAATAAAACCCACTACACGGGTACCTTTGTGGTGGAAGGGGGACAGACAGACATGGCCGTTCTTACTGTACACGTTCTCAAAGCTCGAAATATATTTCTGTTTATGATCGTGTATTGGAAACTAAACATTTATGCGGCACATTTGAGAGATATGCCGCGGCACATACTTTGAGAGCCACTGCTTCACAGCCTACAGAAAAGAAAGAGGAAAAGTGAAACATATTTTTCCATCCAACCTTTTTCGCGTTGTCGTTGTAAGAGAGAACGTAGTTTCTTTCATCCAGAATACTCGAGATGCCAATGAAAACAACAGAGTGACAGTCGAAGGAACGGAAAGACACATGCAAAATCCCCAGCTACTAGTAGCACAACACAAGAAGAATCGACAACGATGACAACAACAACACGAGAAATGCTGACAGAATTACAATGGAATTCCAACCATTCGCAGAGAAATAATCAATAAAATCTGGTCTCTCCCGTTTTTCCGAGAATTCCCGCAATAATCAACACGAACGCTTGCCCACCCTCCCGCCCGAGCACTTCAGGGTTGCCAGTTATTTGGAGACGTTTCTGGCCATGAACATGCAAATATGGCTAAAAATGGCCAAATGCCAAAATTGTTTATAAAAAAAATAGTTTCATTATTTTCATTTGGTGAATTACTGTAAATCATCAGTATCAATATTTTTAAAAATATAATAATAATACTACTATTTACTTTCATCTTAACTTATCAGTTGCATTTTTATCTCAATTTTACGATGACTAAGTTGTGATAAAAAGCAACTGAAGGTAAATAGAAAGAAAAAAACATCAATGATGATAGTTCATGAAACATTGCTCTTCTGAAATACACACCAGAAATTTCATTGACAAAAATATGACTGCAACAAAGTTAATATGACCAACTGAAAAATTCATGACCAGAAACCTTTTGAAAAAGGCTAGATTTATCAAATTTGGCTATAAAATGGTACTCAGAAGTAGACAAAGTTATTTATTTCTTAGTTATGTATAGATAACTCCATGGGATTTTAGGTTCAAGAAGAAGTGCGTACTGATAAGTCATTTACTTCTTTAGTTATACACGAACAGTCAATGTTATAGGATTTGGGGCACAATCCGTTGTTACCGCATGGCAGCCAAAACAATTTTCAGACCCAGCCATCACTACTACATATTCAAATTAAGCACGTTTTGCTTATCTTGCCAATTTTACAATCAGTGTCTGGAGGAAGAGGATCTATTTTTAATACATGATACCACACACTTGTTCTCCAAGTAGGATATTGTATCTACTTCACTTGTTTACTGTACTTAGAAGAAATATTTAAAAAAACACTGGGTTGATCTGCATTTTTTTGTTTATTCTCAACAAATATGGACCACGATTTTTATACAGTCACAAAAAATTAAAGAGAGATTACTTTAGCCTGTGATAGTTATCTCCAACGACAAATGTTATAGACAACAAATATGGACAATCACATGGCATAATATATCAGTAGATGCCAACTTTTTATGAATTACTTGCTCAGGTACCTGGCACTGCCCTGGAGAAAAAACTTCAAATACTGCACAGGTGAGCAAACTATATTTTATAGAGATTTCATAAAATTAATTAAGATAGATGGGGGGAGGCAGTCCTTACCTGCATAAAAAAAAAATCTAACACAACATAATAGGAAAGCAAATGATATTTCAAGAGGGGGGGCACATGTGTACACACACCCCTTGTCTAGTAATAATCCCTACCCCTGTCAAGTCTGCAGAGACAAATTATATTTTATAGAGATTTTTTTTTAAATTGATTTTAAGGATTGGGACACACACACACACACATATATAAAGAACACGTTGCAACATTTGTTATCATGTGAAAAAAGTTTGATGCCATGAATACTAATCATCAAGGAAAACCCATTAAGATGTCAATGAACATAATACATGGAAGCAATGACATTGATACTGGGTGACACTTTATGCATTTCAAGTTTATTAATAACAGTTGTTCTCAAACTTTATTGTATGATGGCACACTAAGAAATATAATTGACTTACACAGCACACCAACTCTTGAATACATCAAATATGGATATACACTGTTATAAGGCCATAATTACAGTAGGAAAGAAAATTCAAATAATGCATGTGCATTCATAAAAATACAAACATTAAATATTTTCATTGGTCACTCTTTCAATTCATGAGTAATGTTAATACGAAGATATACACTAGTAAGGATATCATCACTAAAACTAACAATGTAATACACCCTCACTGCCAAGTAACTTCAATAATGCTAATTGGGGGAATTAATTTCCACCATTTTTAAGTAAGTACTGATGGAAGTATACACATGAATTATCTTCCCTTTGATTGGATTCTATTTCATATGAATTCTCTTATCTTCCGATTTTTTAAAATCACTCGACTTGCACCATTTTCAGCATGGAGTCATATAAGCTGAACTTCCATCAGTATTTCCATAATAATGTCAGAAATTAAGGACTCAGTTTAGTATTATAGTTACAGAGTAAATAAAACACCCTTCAAAAATAAACTTCTTTTCCTCAAGACTCAAAAATCATTTGATGGTTTGAAATCTAATGGATAGAATGCACCTGAAATTGAAAAGAAAGAAATTTCTAAGAGAAATTACCAAATTCTATGCTGCACCTTAATTACTCAGTATAAATAACTTCAAAATAATTGCCATTAAATTTGTTTTTCAAGTTTAGTTTGAGATTCAGAGGTTTTATATTTGCCTAGAATGCAACTTTAAACATCTTCAGAGGATCATAAAGAATGTCTCAATGGATATTTCTTTCTTTGTTTTGTTTTTTTTCAAAATGGACATATTTAAAATATGACAACTAATATCTTATAAATATAAACCTAGCAGCCTTATTGCTGCAGGGTAAAACTCCACTCCTACTTTGATTCAAGATGATGACTGCAACTTTGGTCTTGTGTACATAACAAATGAATTTGTTGATAAATAGAACTTGTCAGTTTGTCCAGTTGGTAAGAAAGCCACTTAGCAATCATCTGGTCATGATTTCAAATCATGGTAAGGAAATGTTATTCATTGGTTTCAGTTCAATGTGACAGGATAAACGAACAGTGAAGTATTTACTCCCTCAAGTTTCGTGGGGATGGTTCTTGTTATGTGGGGAAAAACAAAGTTAACTCTAACTTGGACTGGAGTTGGATAAAATTGCTTTCAACTTTTCTTTACTATGCTTTGTCTTTGAATTATGAAATTAAAAAAGTTACCTCCTACATTTTCTCTTTAGATTAACTCATATTTTCAAGGTAAAATAATAGCAGAAAATGATTTCAATGGTTTTCAAAAAGTAACCAATGCCTTTCAAAAGTCACCAAATTGGCTACTTGTAGTCCAATTTGGTCATTTTGCATCACTTAC
This sequence comes from Thysanoteuthis rhombus, assembly GCA_963457665.1. NCBI lineage: Eukaryota > Metazoa > Mollusca > Cephalopoda > Oegopsida > Thysanoteuthidae > Thysanoteuthis > Thysanoteuthis major. The sequence continues at coordinate 27,607,841 of OY735206.1, forward strand.
ACAACGAATGTTAAGATAATATTCATACCTTTCCGAATCATGCTGAAAATGAAATAATTTTTTTCTCACGTGGCTGTAAAATAATATTCACAGTATGATGTACCTATCTGCCATATTTTTCACCCATGAAAGCAAGGAAAACAAAAAATTTCTTGCTTCAGAAAGATTACTATAATTCTCAAACTTCCAAAGGCAACCACACTTGCCACATATGTAATAAATCTTGAAAGAATAGGCTATCAATTGAGGAGAATCCCATATTTCTATCTTCATTAATGTACAAGTTATTAAGCATCAACTGGCCAAGCCTCATCTTGGTGTTTACCAAATGATGAAAACCAGATCTTTCTCTCTTTGATAGTTTCTGAGATATGGAGCAGTTCTTTGACCAGTACATTTGATGGGAGCTACCTCACATTCTGCTCAGCCGTGATAGAAAAAAAAAAAAAGTAACACTCACCATCACAGTCAGAAACTGAATAACCGTAACTTCAAAATTCAAAGTTATGTAAAAAAAACTGGTATTTTTCACAGGAAAACATCTAAAATAGAGTACAGTAATAAACTATACCTGCCAAAATGAGGCCCCGAAAAGATCATTTACCAAAAATTTAAAAAAAAAAAAAAAAAAAAAAAAAACATAGAGGAGGTCTAGTGGAGAACCAAGGCCAATTTTCAAACCTGCAGACAAAAAGGTAAGGCCAGGAGCTTTAGAACACACAAACACACACAATTATAAAAATGGAAGAACCCTTCATCATCTTTGATGGCTATGGTTGTTAGATTTATTTCATTTAAAAAATTTTTCTTAAAAGAAAACAATTTACTGTTCTATGTTTGATATTTTTTGCAGGTTTTCAATATAAAAACATCTTTTCTTAAAAACAAAGTTTATTCACAAGCAGAAGAAATTTACAAACATAATCTTCCATAGCAAATATCACAATTAGAATTTAAATGAATAAAAGGCTGAAAACAGCATGGATCCTTTCCAACGGAAGATTACCAAATTTTCATTACTTATCAAATGAAGGACCAAATTTTGTCTGGAATAAGTCTCTATTTCAAATTTCATAAGCAAAAAGATTTTTCCTTGTGATTTTACCCTCCACATACACACCTTAAATCCTTTGAAAATGAAAAATTAGCTAAATAACCGCTACATACAAGAATATGCCAATCATTTTTGACAGTGCTACGCTAGAATATATATTTTAATCTTTTAAAAACAATGCATAAATTACATTACCGTAATGGCAGAAATGAGACAGACACAATACCCGTACTGGACATGTTCAAGGCTTGAAATTCATGTTTGTGTACATGAAAAGATTTATGTGGCACAACTGAGAGATAGCTGTGGCATACAGTTGGAGAACCAAAGGTTTGTAATCTTATCCAAACAAATGATGCTTAGGCAACAAGAGGTCATAAATATTTCAGAAAATATCATTTTTTTCTAAATTGCCGTTAATCAAACTATCTTTAATTACATTAGCCAACCCCACCCCAGCTCCCAAATATACAATTTTTTTATTTTTTTGTCATACCTAAACGTGCTCAAGTTAGACTGGTAGAAGTCACATCTTGCACAAGGGCAGATCTGGAATTGTGAAATGCCTCAAGATAGTTCACATACTTGATAGCTTGTTAAGGTTAATAATCAGATAGAACAGTAGTTCTTGACTTCTTTTTGCTCCATGCTCCCTCCTCGTACTCCAGCTTAAAAAATTTAATGTCTACCCCCCCCCCCAACTATAATTAGAAAAGTAATTCAATTATAATCATGTGACAAAAAAAATGAAATCGATATTGTTTCACAGATGTATAATTAAATTCCTGGCCTTCAGCCAAATCTTGAGCTTTCGAGCTGGATTACACTGGATTAATTCCCCTTTACAGTGATAGAACAAATTCGTTGTAACAGTACAGGGTGATTACAAGAGAAATAGTCAGTTCTAAAAATGTATTACAACAAAACTATTCAAAATTTACGACATCACTGGCATTTTCTGCAGGAAAATATTTAAAATAGAGTGAAAACACTGTATCTACAGACATCTAGATCCAGGAGAATGTAGATGTTATTAATACATTTGTGAGAATAAGGGTCAAAAAAAGCTTTTAAAATTTTTTAGAATGGGCCTATTGGAGTACTAATGCCAATTTTCAAGTCTGTAGATAAAGCTGTACAACCAGGAGCATTGGAAACACGTAGATGAATAAACCCTTCAGAGAGAGAGAGAGAGAGAGAGGCTCAAAAAATATTTTTAGAAAGAGTCTAGTGGAGTACTGTTCTTCAAGTTTGTCGACAAAACTGTATGGCCACGAGTGCTGGAACAACCAAACAAACACATAAAAAAAGGATAGAACTCTTTGCTACAGTTGTTCAATATTGACACTCGTGATGAACAGTTCTGTAAAGAAACACTCGAAGTGTGTTACTGCGAGGCTCAATGCCAAAAGATATGTCTACCAGCACTGACACAAGATTAAAAGAGTTTTTGAAAAAAAAAAAAAAAAAATTCGGAAAGTCAAGTCCCCCCCACCACAATTTCCAGTTACACCCCAGCAGCTAGTTAGGTTTATTATCATTATATCAAGATGTGTTCATCACTAAAAATGAACCCAGCTGAAACAAATAGGAATAAATATAGTTACTGCAGCTTAACAAGTGATCAGACGTTGGAAAATGAGAACAGATTTCAGACACTCCCACGCTACATGATAACGAAATACAGGAGAGACTAAATCTAACATACAGCAACATGCCAATCCATGACTGTCCGTTTGCCAAACAGTGAGCACTCTACAATTGGTGCCACAATGCTGCCGCAAATACATTTCTCTGGTGTACACACAGCAGCAACCGATGCAGCCAAGATTGAGAATGTCCGCCGCCTGACCATCTCCACTGCCAGTTTCAGTGAAGTCTGGTTTTATTCCCTTACTCGTTGGCAAGACTACAAGGACACAACCAATAATGATTACCTCTTGGGAGCAATCGATGAAAACATGTTATTTGCTAAACATAGAAAAGTTATGATTTCACTTCTTTGGTTGATAAAGTTTTAATATTTAAAAAAAATGTGGATAAACTAGATTTACACCCACTATTAAGAGAACACTCAAGAAAACTGTGTTTATAGTTAGGTTTATCACTATTTTATCAAGATGCATTCGTCACTCAAAATGAACACAGCTGGAACAAAGATGGTTAATGCAGCTGAAAGAGATAAACATAGGTTTATATTAATATTGTCTAGAAGGTGAGAACCAGAGGTGTAATCTCAGCCATTCTTTCTTTCTTTCACAATGCAAACAGACCAAACAACTAGACTATTCAGCTCAGCATCAGTTCCCATTCAAGCAAAAATCTTGGTCTAAAATAGGATTCCAAGCACAGGCAAAAATCTTATGATCACTTGAGGTTTTAGTGCTGGCTAAATAGTTTAACAACATCAAAGCCATCCACACATATTTTCAAATTAGGCTATTATTCTAGACCAATTTAGCAAGGCCATCAAAAAATGACGAAAGTATTCAAATAGTTTTTCAATAGCACAGCAACTTTAAAAATATAAGAAACATTATGTTACTCAGCATTTTTTCCTATCCATGTTCAACCCGAAAGAACCTGGATCTTTTCATCATCATCAGTCTTTTAGCGTCCGTCGTTGGACATAGACCTTCCCCAGGATTTGCCACACTTCTCTATCATGGGCGTCATGGAGCCAGTATGGAGACTACTCTGTAATGAGTATGTTCCAGACAAAAGACATAGATATATTTGTAGTGTATTATATAGGTAGATTTTACCTGTGCTGGATGTTTGTCTCCATGCAGATCAGTAATTATTCTTTATCTAACTTTGATCAATTCCTTACAAGAATCCCTTGTGGGGAAACTTTTATAGAACTTTACCCACTTTATAAATAGCTGTATGCATTCCACCCAGCCAATAGCTGTATATATAAATTCAAACCTCTAAATAGCTGTACACATATATATATTTAACTCATTCTATATACATACATTTAACCCATCAACTGCAGCAGGCAGCGAAGTGTAATAGTTATCCATTGCAAGTAATCCATTGCCAGATAAAAGTACTGATTCCCAGATAGACCTGAGTTGTTATTGATCACAATAAAACGGAAATTTTATTGAGTTAACCATAGAACTGCAATGACTGAAATTCCCATCATTCACAGAAAATGGGTTAATGATGTATTTTTTTAAGCAATTTCTTTTTGATCATTATCACAACATATTGTATCACCTTCAAATACAACAGCAACAAATCCTCTTGAATATCCCATAGTATTTATCATGGCAGATGGAAAAACTCAACAATTTTGTTTTCCATGATAGAATTCATTTCCCCCAAGCAGCTTCCAAATAATAATCCAAACATATTAGAAACCCTTTTTAACGTTTATTCAGTCATTCCTAAAAACAAAAAACCTGGTGTTCATTGCATTTTCTATATTTTATGGTTTTTTCCCCCTTAAGAGATCAGTTTACAGCTAGTGAGTCTGAAAACAGATTCCTTCCTATCTCTATTAAGTGGAAATTATTATTCATGAAAATTTTATCTCCAGTAAAATTAATAACTATCCACTACATGTATAAGGTTCTTCAATGTACATATACTTGAATAAATTTATTTTCAAGTAGGTTATATTTGTTGCCTGATTCATCTACGGTTTTATCCAAGTTCTGTCTCATGAAATTACTGAGGGGGTGGAAGTAAAATGTGAAACTAACTGACAAGATATAATGAAGATTTTGTATCCCAAGAGTTGTGAGAGTATTCAACAGTCAATTACAACAAAATACTAAGGATCAAATCTATTGGAAAGAACTTTTCAGGGTCATTTCTTCATCAGTATCAACTTTACATTGGAAACATCTCAATCTAGAGACCCTGGAATACAGAAGAAAACGTGCTGACCTATAGGATGTCTATAGAATCTGGAACAATACGCACACACACACATATATATATATATATATATATATATATATATATATATATATATATATGATACTCATGCTTATTGCTTAAAATGTCCTGATAAGAAAATGCTGACTTCATCTATCAATAGTAAAACCAGTGGCCATAACTAAAAATTCAGTCCCCTACTTGTGTCAAGAAAAATTTCTTCTCAGCAAGATTAGTTAACTCATGGAAAGGCCCCAGTGAAAAAATACTTACATCCAAAAAATATCAATACTTTAAAAAAGAAAAAAATCTTTATTTTGATATCAGCCATACCAAATTAAACTACCAATTTTCTTATTAGTTTAATCCAACCCTCACTGAACTGAAGCTGGCTTAATGACGCAGTTAACTCATGTCAAAAAAGCATATTTCAAGTGCATTTTTGTTGCTATTATTTGTATTTTTATTCATACTATTTCCAAAGAAAACATACCTGTTTTCTAAAGTAAAAAATTAGGGTAATTATATATTGAAGTAGTATAAACTAGGTCATTATGTATATCTAATGTACTAAAGCGGTGTAAACTATTTGGGCTATTTCGAACATTAAAGCATACATAAATTTCAATACATTCAGCTACAAAGGATATCAGTCAACTACAAAACAAATGAATGCAGAAAACTTTACCATTTAAAACTGTATTTTATTAAATTCCACAACAAAGGATATGCTTTGGGGTTAGGATTGGGGTTGAAGGGTAATGTATGGTAATTTTGCAACTGAAATCATGAAAGATATGTCAGGAACAAATCTTTAGATGTACTAAACTGCCAAAGTAGTTTCTGTTTTGTCAAAAATTTTACCATAAGTTGGGAGCACACTACTACACAACACTAATTTTATCAAAAAAAAAAAAATTAAAAAAAATAAAAAATAAATAAATAAATAAATAAATAAAAATAAAAATAACACATCCATAGTTAATAGCTGAAGGCTTACTTTATTTCAGTTTCATTTTTTCTTTATACTTTGTTTTTATTAGAATTGGTATCAGCCAGTGGATAAGTTTTTGCTGTAATTTACAACAAATGCTCCTTATAAGAACAACCATGATAATTTATGACTTGAAACTACGAGTTGACCAATGTAATATTACGTAGTGCCCTTACACTGACTATAGCTTCAGCTATCCTTGCTTGGGCTTCACATATCATATTATGACTTACTCTGCCTGTTTGTGATTTGTGAAGTAGATTCTGAGGCGACAGGTACCAGTAGTGGTGTCACTCACTTCACCAAGCACCATTTTACCTAAAGCTGGGGGAAGAGATAGATAGATTCATGCCTTTCCCAAGGGAATTAATCTAATGATAAATAAACAAGATATATTTGGTCTTCTCTTATTAATTAAGCAATCAGAGGGGAGCCGCAGGGGCATAAATAAAGTACCAATGGGAGTCTTAATGGGATTTATGATCTAAAGTTCAGCTTGTTTAAAGATGCTCTTCTCTGATGTATGTAAATGACCAGAATAGAGTAGTAAATTATTAGAACAACTTATATCACAATATATTATTTTATTCATACTTATAAAGGTTTAAAATGTATGGAGATCAGAAACTAAAATGAATCTTTCAAGGTTTTATAGAGGTTCTGTTTACAAAGTAACCATAATGCTAAAGTGGGCATTCACTTCCCACTATTTTTCATAGTAATACTGCTTATATGAATCATCTTCACTTCATCTCTTTAATTTCATCAACATCGACCGAAACCTAACCGTAACCCCAAAAGATTTGAAATTACTTAAAGAATAAAAATTTCTATATATTTTTGCAACATTTTTCAAACATGAGCAAAGAAAATTCTTGTAAGCAGTACTTATGAATTTTTGTAAGAAATGTCGGGAGGTAAGTGTCCATTTGAGCATAATAGTTACATTTTTAATAGAACCTTCATAAACCTTCTTTTTTTTTTATTCTTTAACTAGCAGTTCACTGGAAATTTCGAAGGTATAATAACGGGTTGGGGAAGAGCCTAAAATAAAATTAAAAAATTCCACACAAAGTACACATAAACCTATTCCGATCATCTACCTACCGGCAGTACTTATCTTTTTTTTTTTTTTTTTTTTCCATCCCTACCTCACATTAACGAGATATTTGATGCACCAACTATCCCGGGCACTTCTTGATACTACTAGTCCTAAAAACGTTATTGAAACGTGTGGCAGGGAGTTCGTATATGTTTGAGAACTCTTAGTATATTTTGGGAGTGGCAAGGATCATAAGTACTGTCCGTCATTAGCCCGTACCTTCTGATTTTAGTGACTTGGGCTACTGAGTACCAATCGACTTGATGCTGCAAGCGGAATTTAAGACCAGATGTTGTTCCTGTGAATAAAACATCACTACATTGCTTGCATTCCACTTGATTTTTTGGGATATGTTCTAATTAAATTAATTACACGGCAAAACAGCTATCCTCTTCTGACAACGTCAAACCAAAGACAGTCATCCTTATTCGTTTTTAACTACTATTTACCTTTATCTTAATATTTGTTATGTGGGTACTCTTGGGCAGTTAAAATACCAACTAAGCAGATATTAAATTAACGGCCAGAAAGTTATGATTAAAACAACTAGAAAAAGTAGATGAAGGTAAAAATAGTAGTAAAAAAGAAAATTAACAATAATAATACATTTATAGGGCATAACTTAGCTATGGTGGTCCCGATTGGTTTTCAGCTGATGGATGAAGTAGTGAAATAGGAAGAACGAGTGGGTGGCAGATGCTGAGAAATGTCTATTTATTCAATTTAAACAATTTTAAAAGGGACTGAAAGATATCAAATTCCAAATAAACACTTTTCAGAAAATATATAATCCTTTCTAAACAAAGAAAAATCATTTTATTGCATGACGATATTGTTTTATTTCATGACTTGACACTTTATACACTGTAACATTAGCTTCGCAGTAATTTGTGTATTTATGAAATCCCTTCTTTTTCTTCCTTTTTTTTTTAGTTTTTATCAATTGTTACAATTAAATAACACTAAATAACAAAACCAGAAATCTTGCACGAAGAAGAAAAACTACAATAAGACTTTTACACCAATAAAGAGACAATTCAGTTTCTGAATTCCGATCGGGACCACTACCTCTAAATTGTACCGTAATACCTTCATTTTAATCACCAAAAAGAATAAAGTATTTGCTACATTCATATTGAATTCTTTGTATTCATGTCTGGCGTACGACGACAAATCTTCGTAATATCCTAATGCTAAATTGGGCACTTATTTTCTGTCATTTTACGGAAGTACGGCTTACATGACCCCATGTTGAAAATGAAGCTAGCCGCATGATGTTTAAAAAAATTAAAGACATAGGAGAATTAATACAAAATAAAATCGAACACGAAGAAAGATAATTTTTGGAAACTGTACTTTTGTAAAAATCGCGGAACATAGCTGTCCAATCTAGCATTAAAGTTACATTGTAAATAGAACTCCGCCCTGTAAAACCTTGAATTTTCTTCTAAAAATGAACGAATCTCCAGATGGTAGATATAATGGGTTGAAAACACTTAAAACTGAAAGAAAAACTTCTTCTCTTCAAGGAAGGCTATTTTTCAAACATAAACTAGGAACTAAGTGAATTTGTATTTATGCTTAATGTCTACCTTGAATTTGTTTGTGTGTGTGTGTGTGTGCCTCGAGAAAGAAAAAACTAAAACCGAAGAACTCCCTGGGTGTAGAAAGAATGTAAAGACGAAAACATCTCGATTCAATTAGACAAGATCATAAATCAAAAAATCCCCCCCTAAAGAAATTACATATACACAATATTTAATTAATAACTCGTGCATTCCCTAGACAGCATTGGGTCACTGAGGTAGTTTTTTTTTTAATTGTTGGGAATTCGGTTTAGCAAACCTAAGTAATTTTCAATCGAAATATTTTTCCCTAATTCAATTTGAACTGTTTTAACTGAATCTAACTCTCATTTCCTCTGGCAATTTTTCATCTTGGAGAAAAAGTAATCTTTATAGGGGAAGCGATTGAATTAGCTCTAAAGTGGGTGATCGATTAACAAATTATGTATAATCCCAAACTGAACCCTGACCTTGTGCCCGCCTTTCCGACACCCGATGTTCACTTTAACAATATGTATTTTTGGAAAAAAGATAATTTGAAACGTTTGAATTTCAAATAAATTCAAGTAAAATAAGTTAATAGAGGTATTTTCTTTTTTAAAAAAAGTTATGTTTATGAATAAAAACAAACAAAAGATCATAAAGTATAAAGACTTGAAGAAAAAAAACTTAACATTAATTCGTATATGTTGCTGTTGAAAAAGCAGAAAACTACAATTCAGGGGCAGATAACTCCAATATATAATTATGACTGCAATAAACGAATAGCTTCTATATGGCAAGCCGATACATCCAACACGTTGTATACAAAGAAAAAACTAACAACGATGAATCTGCACGACAACTGGGCATCACATTATCTTACCTGGCCTTAATTATTTTTCCTAAGGTAGTGTCACCTTCTCAGGACACGAAAAAAATGTAAACATTGACGACAATCACATTCCCATCGCATACTCCATTACTACAGTGATCAAAACTAATAACAGTTGTAACGCCTATTCTGATTGGTCGAGTCTTCAGCGGCTCGGAATATGGATTTTCAGGATGCGTTAGCACCTTTATCAGCAATCACCGCCAATGACTGAGTGACTGACAAACCGAAGTATGAGTTACGTCCCCTGCTCAGTGTTACTAATTCAGATAATTTTTATCCAATTCTGGATGATTTTTGATAAAATAAGTTATATTTTTTCTTAATTTATAGTTATGAAGAAGAAATCAATAAATTAAGTAGTATTTTGATGCAGTGAATGTTTAAGATTAAAGATACAAATGTTAATTTATTGATAATATGTAATGTATTTCCAAGATTTTAGATATGTATCAGAAGAATCTGGATGTTTCTAGGTTTTTTCAGATGTTTTTTGACTCAAATTTTGTTGTAAACTTGAAAACAAAGTTGGCAACACTAGATCTTCACATAAGAAAAGAATTAGAATATCTACGGTCTATGAGGTTTGTTAATTCTATTCTAGATAATAATCTAGTAAGCACTCAGAAAACGCATACCTCTGCCTATGCGACTGTTTGTAAAAAACTGAATGAAAATCAGTTCATTTGTAGCTACAATGCAGGGAAGTTAATAATAATAATTCCTGGATCCGTCCTGAAACTTACTTGATTTTTCTAAAGCCCATGACCTACTCTTCAGTAAAATGACATTAAAAATCTTTGAAGATGTTGTGTGGACAAACATGAGTGAATACATAAATGTATGATTAAACAAGAACCATAAGTTCAATGATGTGTCCCCATCAGTGGTGGTAGTCAGAAGAAGAAAAACAAGTAGTCTTTCTTTGAGTCAATTGATTCTCCTACTTGTAAGATATTGCAATATGGAAAGAGTATTAATCTTAATAATAAAATGTAAATGGCCATTTATGTTTGTTTTTTTTTTTCTTGCTATTTTTGCCTCTTTTTATTTACAAAAATGCTGTACTTGTTCATTCCATTATGATTTCATAGTAGTTGTTCGTTTTTTTGTTGTTGTTTTTTTTCACCCTTGATAACATCACACCTCTTCCTTCTTTCCTATTTCTGTTGTTCAATGTCACTGAGACTGACTGACAGACCAACCGACCGTCGAACTGAGAAGCATTTTATCGTTTAGAGAATGGAAACATCTAGAAAATAGAAAAAAACATCTCTCAATCTTTTTGTCTTCACATACTCCTGCATGGTGGCTGAGACTCTCGTGTTTGCTATTGATAAGAGAAGCGATTTTCAATTGCTGATTTTCAAGGTCAGCAGGCTCTTCCTACTTGGAAGATTGGCAACATATCTTCTTAATCACACTGTAATCAGAACATTCTTGTATTTGTAAAATCCACAATAGCAGCCTAGCATGAATCCGTCTGTCCACCAGTTTAAATCAAGTAGTGGCATCCTAATTAGCAGATTTTGCACATAAGGATGGGGCCACGTGCTGAAATAGGGGTAGATAACGGTGTGGCTGCATAATTTTTGCTATTAGCACTATGTAGCATCAGTAAAATTTGTATAATATTTGCTGTGCATGCATAGAAATGTTATTTGACATTTTTCTAACAATTTATGATTATTATTTTGCAAATAAAGAAATTTGATATATGATAAAGTAGTTTTGATAAGCAATTTAATGTTGCATTTCATTTAAGAAACTTATTTAAATGGACTCACTAGCCACTGGTATATCGACAGGGAGCATGGACTCACCCCATCCCAAGTGACACCCTCAGAGGAGTGACACCATGATGCTTTGCCAGCTTGAAAATTCAACTTTCATCGCTTCTGTTTTTCAGTGATTTAAGCCAATTTTTAGCTATTTTAAAGCCATTCAAGATGAATCTAGCCATTTTCAACTACTAAAAATTGCCATAGAAAGGCTAATGGTGTTTTTTTTGCACATTTTGGCATTTTTTGACATTTTTTTAGATCAATTATGAATGAAATTTTTTTCATGTTGATGGCATTAGAAGTGACACCTTGAGTTACTGTCCCAGGTGACTCCAACCCTAAGAACGCCACTATCACCAGCAATCATTTTTGCTATGGTATTATTTCTACAGTGGAATTAACTCTTTCCCACTGAAACCAAAAGATCACTAAGATAAAATACAAAAGATGAATACCTCAAAATCATGGACAAATTTCTATTGATTTTTTAAAATTCTTATGATTTTAAATTTTCTGATGGTTCTATTATTACATTAACTACTTTAATGACATCCTTAGAAGCAAGTGAATTTTCCCTAAAAATAAAAATTGAAAATAAAATACATATCTTGTTGTTATATGAAAATAATATTCTTTATAACAGAAATCTGATGTTTACAAAAAAAATACAGAGAACTCAGAAACAGGAGTTGACACGACATAACGTCACAGAATCACTCTTTCTTTTCCGCTCTTTCTGTTATTCATGCCTGAAATTCACACATCTTAAATTCCATACCTGACTAATTGCAATAATAGGATCAACTCTGAAAGTTTGTCAATATTATTTTGTTAAAAATCATCTGAATAGCAATTTCTGATGTCTAGACGTAGCTCCAAAAATATCTAGTTGAAAGACCTCCCAAAACATTTGAACAGTGGATTTCAATTTTCCCCCTTGAATTACCTCCCTATCTATCATCTGCTTTTGTTATAGAATTTAATGTTGTCACTGCTCTATTGTAGTATTGGAGCTCACTGTCTCAACCCCAATAAATATATAGACGTCTATTTTTACCAATCATTGAGCTTAGTATCCTAAACCCAATGATATCCCAATTGTTGCCCATTTTGCATTATGGAAGCACATTCTAGATATTATTTAGAGTTTATACAGTACATGAAAATTAAAAGGAACAGACATCATGTCTTTTGAAAGACTTTTGTCAGCTTGAAAGTTCTTTTGCTTGAGAAAGTAAATTTCAGAGGTTCATACTGATGAAAATTGAAAATACAAAAGAATCTTAGTTATCAAATAAAATAATTGACACTTAACTCTATCCCTATTGATCATTTGCAAAAATTGAAAACAGTTTTAGTAAAATTGATAATTTCAAAGAAAGAATGTATGTATATTCAAACTTTGAACATTGATAAAAATATATATATGTATATATTGATCGTGTTTCAACTCACACATCATATAATCAACTTACCTTATTTTTTCAATCTATTTTCTTATAAACTTTTTTGAAGAATGACTTGGTATATTTTCCAACTCCCGATAGGTAACTAACTTATTCAAGGAGAATAAATGCATAAACATCAAAATTTGACTAGATATCAATTCGAATTATGTACACTCGATGTTCTTCCATAACACGAAATGAAGTATATTTAGGGTGAATAAGCAATTTAAAGTTTCTAAGTGGAATGATGAAAAGAACTGTGTAAGTCGGCTATCGAATGAACAAACTGAGGTCAGATGTCAAGAGTCTAAATTATAATGGTCATCAAAGAGGGTGTAGGATGTGAGGACATGAGCCACTTAGGATCATCAACGAGTATAAGTGCCTTTTGCAAATCAGGGTTGACTTACAAAAAATCTGTTTGTTAATCACTTTTAACATGACCCATGATCCAGTGAGTATATCATGATGTGAAAGAAGTGGGAAATGAATGATGCAGTTAGGTTCAAGATAGAAGGAGGAGGAGGAGGAGGAGAAAGAAGAAGAACAAGAAGAACAAGAACAAGAAAAAGAAAAAGAAGAAAAAGAAGAAGATGGAGGAGAAGAAGGAAAGGAAGAAGGTGAAGAAGTTGTGTATATGAGGAGAGAAGCTGAGCATTCTTTTTTCTTCTATCTTTTTAATGAGCTGAAGTTGGAAAGAAGGAGGAGGAGGAGCAGAGGAAGAGGAAGCAGCAGCTGAGAAAATATAAAAATAGGTCTGATTAGTCACTCAATAGAAACCATCAGCAGTGATCACTAAGAAAAAGTCTAACTTACATTGCAAATTGACCCCCTAAAAACTTACTTTGCTGGATAATTTCCAAAAGACAAAAATTTTTTTTTTAGAGGTAGTAAGGAGTAAATGTTTGAAATTTCAGTCCTCTAGCTCTATTGGTGCAGCCTGTACGGATGATACATACCTACATAGTCAGGTAGACCAGCTTGAAGACTGAAGAAACCTACATTGACGGTTTGGGTGAGTTTAGGTTGATAGTTTTTTACAGAGGAGGAAGAAAGAAAAGCAGTAGGAGGAGAAAAAAAACAGATATGGGGGCCCAGGGTTGTTTTGACTTCTTCAGGGACCTCCTCCAACATTTAGTGATATTTGCCAGAAGAAAAGCAGTAGGTGAACTACTATCGAGAAATCTTTCAGGGGTCCCTCTCCAGTGGGAGCCAAGGAGGCATTTTCAAATAGCCTCAAAGCCTCAGCTATGTCTCTAGAGGCAACCCCCCCCCATGTGGGGGTATGGTGTATACCGTTGTCTCAATTTCAATATCTACTAATTCAGACATTGCCATGTACCTAGTTCTCTAAACCAAGCCTTACTGTATACCTAGTTCCCTAAACCAAGCCTTACTGTATACTTTGTTCTCCAAACCTATTTCTATCTCTGAGTGTATGAGCCAATTAGGGAAGAGTAGGCAGCTTTCTTCCTGTAACTAGATTAACAAGAAAAAGACTCAGTTCAAAAACTACAGTGTTGAATAAACAATTTATGACAGCATTTGGCAATATTTTTCAATCTTTCTTTCCGTAATAAAAATATTTCTTTTCTATTAATCTTTCAAGCAAAATCCCCTTCAAAATGTCCAAAAAATAGGTGATCTTTGCATAATAATGATGAAAAATAAAGTGTATATACTAATAATTGATATTAGTATAATCTACTTTCTTTCTTTCTTTCTATCTTCACTTTCTTTGTGCTGTCTTTTCCTTTCATTTTGAGAATTGATTTAAAAAACAGAATTATATGACGTAGTGTGACGTAAAAAAGAAAAAAAAATATTCCTCTTTCTTCGCCCACTCTCTCTCTCTCTCTCTCTCTCTCTCTCTCTCTCTCTCTCTCTCCCTCTCTATCATAATTTTCGTAAGAGCAATTCAAAAAAGTCTAAACAAGAAACGTTTTGGCTCTCTCTGAGGACTGTCAACTTTTTTGGCTCTCAACAGCAATCTTACTTTTTGTGTTCCCAAGATACTGCACCATTAATTTCAAGATAATTGATCCTACAACTCCTGCTTTTGTTTACAAAGCATAGGCAGATCCTAACTATGTACTTTTTTTTTTTAATCCATCAACCACAACTCAAAACTGTCAACATAAATTTCCTCAGTTTTTAAGTGGTTCTGAATGGCTACATAAGTATGTATATATCATGTGAATCGGTCGAACTGATGGAGCATCTGCTCCTTATCATGTCTCCAAAAAACGTTATTTTTGATTTTTGAAAATCCCCCTGGAAATAAGTTTTTAGTGAGTGAGTGGGTGGGTGGGGGGTGTCTTTTCACAATGTAAGTTTTTGCTAAATTAGTCTCTTAGTTTTTGTCCAGCAGTATTTGTGCTTGTTTATGTTTTTTTTAATACAAAATTTTCAGTGATCTCTGCCCAACAAAAACCAAGAGAAGTAATTCATTCATTGACTACCCTTTATTTCAGATTTTTTAATTGATCATCCCAACATGGCATGCTGCCAAAAGGCGATGTGATGGTTTCAATTATCTACCACTTGAACTCAAAGTGTCATGGAAGATGGAGACACAGGTGACATCACTTCTGGTCATCCTTTTCTACTTATGAAGGGTGGAAAGTCACTACTGAACAGAAATGTTTGTTCAGGAGGAATCAGAATTAAACATCATCCGCGGAAACGAAGCCAACAAAATACAAGATAGAGAGATGAACTAGACAAATCCAGAAAATACTGGCTCTGCAATGCCCGTAGTAGAGAAAAGTGGCAGATCCTGACGAAGGTCTATGTCCAATGGTAGATGTTAAAAGACTGATGATGATGACGACGACGACGGCGACGATGATGACGATGATGACGATGACGACGACGACGACGACGACGATGACGACGACGACGACAACGATGACAACAACGATGATGATGATGATTCATTCAACAAAAATGGTGAAACTTGAATGCATGGATATAAATTATGACCGCCATAAATATAAAAAGAGGTCGCCTCCCTTGGTGGTTCAAAATGGCTAGATTTTTCCTTTTTTTTTCCATTTCAAGCTAATTTCATTGCTGAAAATTGAAAAGTGCACTCAAAAGCATACAATGACTCCTGAAATCTTTGGGTGTTTGAATTATTTTCATAAATGTATTATTTGTAAAATCAAAAAATATGATATTCAAAAAGTAAAAAATTTAAACTTTAATTTCACTGCCTTCATATGATTTTTTTAGTGTACGTACAAAGGCTCCAATGAAGAATGAGAATAAGCAGTATCATCATTATATATATCTTTCTATAAGAATTTAAACATAAATAATTCTTAGAGCCTTTGTGTGATTTTTCAACCATACTTCAGCCATTTTCAGGCAATAAAGTTAGCCGGAAATGTACAAATCTAGCTACTTTCGGCCATTTTTAGGGCACCAAGGGAGGCAACACTTTTCAATATTTATGGCAGCCAATTTACATTTGTACGTGCAAGTTTTACCAGCAAAACTATTGTAAAGATCTTTGTCTTTTTTTGAATGCTCGGGAACATACTGCATTGGGAGTGTCTATCGGCCACCTTATCATAAACTCAAGTTGTGATGATATATGGACTTTGAAAGTCCCACCAAACCAATCATTTTATAGATTAGAATATGATCATTAAGTGTTAGCACTTTGGGGCTGTTTATACTGATTCTAATTCTGTAGATCTCTCATTTAAAGAAGTGTCCAATATTACAAATCTTTAAATGAGGGGTTGTAATTCTGGTCAGTCAGTTCTATAATATCATCAACTCAAGGTTTTGGGAGTTTGAGGACATGAAATATCAAATAGGATAAATTTACTCAAGCTACCAGTCGAGGGGTCTTATTTAACAGAAGTATTACAATGTTTATGTTCGCAATGATTTACAGTGATCACTTACTGAGTGTTAATCATCTCTAATTGCTACACAGTAACATCTTCCCTCTTTGAAAGTAAGTTTTGTAGATGACTTCTTTCTTGGGGAACAAATAGTGTGATGATATTGTTTGAGAGAAGAGGAGATTTGGTCCTCGTCGTGGTTTGACTGTAGTGCGCTTGCGGCTCTGTAGATGTGGAAGGAAGGATGCTGTACGAAGAGAATGGAACGCACGCCAAATATGAAGTTGGACGCACATTGGTGAAACAAAGTGGAATGAACTTATAGAAATATTTTGGCTAGGGAAAAGACGTACGTTAAATTGAAGAATGAAGCTGAGGTACATGTAAGGATAACATAAATACGATCGATCGCGAGAAGTGATGTTAGGAGGAGAGATAGAAGAAGAGATGGCGAAAGGTGGGAGCTTTCTTGTCTTGGTAGTACTAGCATCGGTGTCAAAGCAGAGTTTGTCTGAACTGCTTGGATTCCGTATGGTTGGAACGCTCCAAGATAATTCTCATTAAATAAGACCCCTTAACTAGCATCTTGGAAAAATTATTCTTATTTGAATTTTCCAAGTCCTCAAACTCCCAAAACTTTGGATTGCGGGTATAAAGAGTAGATCGAATTTAGATCGCAGTATGGTATTATTCATGATTGTTTGTTTCTCTCAACTATAAGTTATTATTTTGTTCATATATAAAAGAGACCAAAAACTGTTGCCTAAAGGTAGAGTGCTCACCTATGGTTGAGTAGGCTGTGTTTCAATCCACAAAATATACCGAAGACTTTAAAAATGGTACACAATGCCTCTCTGCTAAGCACTCAGTATGAGGACCAAGATTGAGGGACCTCCCCCCAAGGCTAAGGAGTTATGGCTAAATCACACTGGATGCTCTGCTTCTTGTAAGCTCACCAAATTTAGGTGAGTTATGTGTTGCCTGGTTCGTACTGAGATGGTTGATCACTAGGGAATATCAGGTGCCATAAGCAGAATGAAGCTTTGATAGGCCTGGCAAGCCGGAAGTGGGTCTTACTAACAATTGCCCATGTGTACCTAACCCTGTGATACCTTTAGTGAGGATATAAGTGGAGAACCATGATAAATATTTACATATATAAAAGAGAACAAATGAAGAGGGAATAAAAGATTGACATATTTAAGTAAGAGTAAATAACAAACAAGACTGTCTGCTTCAGGGTCAAACTCCATTCTGAATGCAACTACTTCAACCACTATGCTGAATTTCAAGAAGCAAAAACAAAATGTCTCCCCAACTCATTGAGTGGAGCGTGAGTGCAAAATTTCATATTGCAACTATGGATGGTTATGGATGAGACAAGTAGAGAAGAAAGAAAAAAAAAAGAATTATAGTAAGGTGAAAAAGAATCTATTCAGTGACATCAGATTATTCAATCTAGCGTTCATAGCTCTACATTTTCTCATTCTCTCTCTTTCTTCCTTTTTCTCTTCCTTTCCCTCTCTCTCTCTCTCTTTCTCCCTTTCTTTCTATCTTTCTTCCTTCCTTTCATTGATTGAGAGGACATAAGAATAGGTTCTGTCTCTCTTTCTTTTCCCCCCCTCTCTATCTATCATTTAAATTTTACCAGAAGTCTGAACATGTCATTGTTGTTAGGATAGAAAAAATAAAGTCAACTATGCAGGAGTTTGACGAAAGCATGCTGAAAAAAGATACAAGAAAAAATCAGAATGTATTCATTATTCACCAATCATAAGATTGGAAAAAAGAGAGAGTTCAATTCTATTTTGAGGCTTAGCTTATATGAAACCAGCTGAAATCTGCCCTATCAGGGGGTTTCCAGTTAGTAATGTATATTTAAATGGAAAGTAAGGGTTCAGTTTAGCGTTATGATTACATTGTAAACAGAACTTGCTAAGAATGTTGGAAAAATTTTTCTCAAAATTTTTTTACTTGGAAACATTTCTCAAGATCATTTGAGTATTCTTGTCAAATTTAGTCAAGCTGCACCTATGTTCAAGGGTTGGTGGACGCATTGATCAATGGAGACAGTTGTTTTATACAATAGACATAATATTTATGATAAATGATGGAATCTATATATGTATATTGAATCGAAAGAAGGGTTCAGTTTTGCATTGTAACCGTATTGTAAATAGAAGCCCAATCTCTGAAACCCTTAAAATAATTTTTGTGTCAAAACTTTTTACTTTAAAACATTCCCCAAGGTCCACTAAGTATGCATACCAAATTTGGTTGTGCTGCACCAATGTTCATGGGTGTGGGGGATCAGGGACAAACGGTGACAATTGTTTTATATAAAAGATAAGTTACTAGTGGTGACTAGACTAAGAAAGAAATCTCAAGCATCTAACTGTACAATGAGCAAATATGCAAATTTTTTTGTTTATTTGTTTGTTCACACTGAAATAGGATGATATTATTGGTTGATTTACCTTCCTATTATGACATAGCAATAAAAATTACATCATCAAAATACTCTTTAGACTTAATGTCGAATCATCACACAGTAAAATAGCTCAAGATGAGTTGAGACTTTAAAAAAACTTGAAACTCAATTTATGAAGTAGCTAAAAGTCATAAGTGGAAATTATTACAAGAAATGCAAATTCTGGTAACATGCATTGCGTTTGTGATGACTGGACATCTGAAGTAGACTCAACGTTATCACTCATGATATCATCTCAAATAGGATGAATGAGGAAATGTTGTCCAAAATTAGATTCTCAAGTGTCCTTTTCATCCAAGGTAAGACCAACTTTGGTGTGTCAATCAGGTGAATATGTCAGCGCAGAGGCTCATATGTTAGAGCGGGTATCTTTAGTTTAGTGGAGAGTGGGAGATTTTCCTGTAGAGGGGATAGCTGTTGTCACTTTTTTCCTCTGCTAGAAAGAAAATGACAGAACAGACTTCTATTCATTCACTCACCTCTTGTCTTTATATTTTTCCATCTTTCCATCTTCAATGCTTCTTTGATTGACCCTAACAATAGTCTTGTCTTTATAACCCAGGTACCCCGTTTTTGCCAGCTTGCAAGAAGAAAATAAACAGGAATTAATTTTGATACACTGTTATGGAGGTCTACGCAACAGAGATTTTCACTCAGGACACTTTTTTCTTTGCAACTGCGTAACTTCACTGGGAATTCTAGAGAAGAAGTCTCTGAGGAAAGTTGACAATGCAAAATTACACAAGACAGCATTTAAACAGTTTGTGAAGTATCCAATAAAAATAATGGAGAGCACATTTAGTTTTACTCAAGAATTTGTGATGCAAATATCAAAGGAATATTAGAGAAGTAATGTCATCAAGTCAAAAAAAGGATATAAATCATTAGAAAAGAATTTTAGTGTAGTCAGGGTTATCAGCACCTGGGGGCCAAGACAGCACCTGGGGCCATCATTTATGTTATAGTACAATGGAGCATCCTTTATTCAAAATGCGTGGGACCAGAAGATTTTTAGATTATTGGATTTTCTGGATAAGTGGGTGATAATACGTTATGTCCAATCCATCAAATGCCTAATATTACAAACTGCAGTATATCAAACAACTCTATTGCTTGTACTTAACACTTAAATTCATGGACTGCTGAATACTACTCAAAAATGACTGTGAAACTCTTGCATAAATAGATAAAAAGAATAATAGAACTCTCTTGTGAATAGAATAGAAAAAAAAGGGTTCAAAAGATAGTAATTTTTATCAAAAGTTATTTCCTCTATAATTAAAATCCAACATTCTCATATGGATTGTTATGATCGAGTGAGTGAGTCTTGAGTGTGTAGTCTCTAAGCATATTTCACATATCACCAAGAACTCTGAGATGGGGAGAAAGTCGTAATAGCTTGGGACAGTTGTTGCTGTGGTCAGTGTTAAGGAACTTACTACTGCTTATCCAGATTTGAGAGTTGTCATTCCAGAACATAATGAAAGTTCCCAAAGTGAAATTGAGTGACTACAAGTCCTGCAAAATGCAGAATGATCTTAAAAAACTATTCTCACTTTCAACTGATTTTTGACACCATCATCTCTCCTCAAAGTGATACTTTAAGTTTTTCCAGCATATTTTCTTTTATTTTCTGCACTTACAGAAGAAAGAAAGAAAGAAAGACAAAAAACAGAAAATGCTACTTTCTATATTTGTTTTCTGGGGGTAAGTAAAGATCAGTACCATTTTTCCTCTTGGTGGTACTAATCTTTACTTGGTCTGATCGAGTGGTACTAATCTTTACTTGGTCTGATTGAGTGGTACTAATCTTTACTCTGTTAGGTTAGGTTGGACAAAATTCAAAAGGATCCTGTGTAAATTCCTGGGCTGACCCCTTGTTTAAAAAGGAGCAGGTCCAACGATGTTCAAAAATTAATCACTTTGAAACTGTTTTTACTCATTCTTACCAGGAAATCTCACACAGGTGGTACCAATCCTAACTTGGTCTTATTGAGTGGTACTAATCATTACTTGGTTATATAGAGTAGTGCTGATCTTTCCTTGATCAGAGTGATTGCATGATCTTACTAAACTACTCTCACTTTTAACAGATTTTTGAAACCATAATCTTCTCTCAAGTTGACACATGAAATTTCCACAACAGATCTCTGTCTATTTTCTGCTTGTACAAAAGAAAGAAAAAAAAAAAGAAAAAGAAAAAAGACCCTTGCAATTGCAACTTTCTGTATTTGTTGTTTTAAATCAATCATTTGTTGGTAAGTAAAAAATTAAGTGAAATACCTGAAAAAATGACAAAAGAAATCAAATAAAACAAAATCGAAAAAATCAAAAACATAAATCAAATCAAAAAAATAGATGAATGTGTAATACAAAGAAAGAAATAAAACAATACAAAATAATATACCATAAATAATCAGATAAAAATAAGATAAGACTAAAAAAAAAGAAAAGACGAGAAATAGGTAAAAAAAATGAAAAATGGTAAAAGATACATAAATAAAGAAAAAGAAAAATAAGAAAAAATAAAATGAAATCGAGCCAAACATGATGTCCTTGATGGAGTGTATCAAGAACCAGTTGCCACGGTAACAGACATATCCTTGTGATTCCATTGACGACAAGAGTCCTGATCCAGATAGATAAATAAAAAGAAAATAAAATGAATGGATAAAAACTGATTAGTTGCTTAGTAGAAACCATCAAGTGACCAATGTGTTGGGAGCGATCAATTGAAAAGTTGGAAAATGTGGCAATCGGTGGATGAGTTACTTCTCTGGCATTTTGTTGGGCAGTGATCACTAAAAAATCTGAATTTCCAATAAATAAGCGTGAACACTGCCGGACACAAACTAAGGGACTAGTTTAGCTTAAACTTACATTGTTAATTGAATTCCACGCTAAAAACCTATTTTGGGGAATTTTTGGCAAAACAAAAAAAATGTTTTTTTTCTACACATTATAAACAGTAAATGTTCAAGTTTTCAACCCTCTAATTACACTTGTGTGGCCTGCAAGGGTGATTCATATATAGCCAGCCAGTCAGACTGACTTGAAAACATATGAAACCTATGCTAACTGTCTGGGTGACAGTTTTGGTTGACAGTTTTTAACAGCTCTGATTAATCACTCAATAGAAACCCTCACATGACCAATACCTTTTGGCAGTATGTCAGGTTGGGGTTGATCTATGGAAAAAATAGAAAAAAAGGGGTGATAAATACGTAACTTCTCTCTCCTTTTGTAGAGCAATGATATAACTAAAACGTCTAAATTTCCAAAAATACAAGCAAGCATAAACTAAGAACCAATTTAGTAAAAACTTATATTGCAAATTGAACCCCAATTCAAAACCTATTTGAAAGGAATTTAAAGCAACAAAACGTTTTTTTTGTTGGTATGATAAGGATTATATGTCTACATTTTCAGCCCTCTAACTCCACCGGGTTTGCCTGTATGCATGATACATATACATATATATATAAATACATAGCCAGCCAGACCAATTTGAAAACTGAAAAAAAACCTATGTTGACAGTTTTGATGACAGTTTCAGTTTATGGTTTCTAAGACAAATCATTGGAATAGGGTTTCAACCCCTGATATGGATATCTGCCACAGATAACCAAAAAGTGATCAAAGATATTATCTGCTTTTACCAATCTATAACCATCACATTGACGTAGCTATAAACAAATTTTCTGTTCACAGAAGTTTTGCCGATGGCTTACTGAATTTTGTGTTTTTTAAAAGAAACACATTGCAAGCAAAAGCTTGGGTATATTGTTGACAATCTCAAAAAACATCTTCCACCAGTAGGGATCAGTGAGATGAGAAGCAGCGGTCTTTGATGATAATTCAAATTATTATACAAAAATTCATTAGCTTGAGATCAGCAGTAGCTGTTGGGTTTAATGATTAAAATTTTCTCACGAAAATGCTTCACTCGAACTGCAAAGTTATAATATGAGCTTACAATAACTCAGTAAGAAAACATCTCTCTTTTGGTCTAAAAACAGTATGTTTCATTCCTCAACAGGTAATGAAAATGTTTGAAATACAGTGGCCCTTTATAAAGTAGATGCTCAGTTCCAAAAAAAGATAACTACGTTCTGTTGTGAACAAGGTGTCGTTTTCTTCGAAAAATAAAAAAAAACACATAATTATTTGCAAAAAAACACATAATTATTTGTTGATTGCAAATAGAAAAAAAATCAACATTTTAGTCAGATTATATTTTTTATGAAATTTTGTTTTTATTCATGGTTTTCTGGACGATAGTCCGTTGGGGTCCACCAATGAAGCACAGAGACTCCTGTATTTAACGCTGCATAAATAGATGAAAAATGATAGTAGAACTTCTGTGAATAGAATAGAACAAAAATAACTAGAAATTCAAAGGGAAGTAACTTTAATTAAAAGTTACCTCCCTTGACTTCGAAATCCAACATTTCATGTGGATTAGTATGGTAAAGTTAGTGACACTCCTTCAAGTATATTCCACATGTTGCAAAAACCTTGAAGGACACCAAGACGAGGAGAAACTTGTGATATGTGAAGCCTGGGTTGAAAATGCCCTCATAAGGGAACTTACCAAAACTTATGCAGATTTAAGAGTTGTCATTCCAGATCACAAGGATAGTTCATCATCAGTCTGTTAGCATCAGTCATTGGACATACATCTTCCCCAGGATTTGCCATACCTCTCTAATATAGGAGCCAATATTTTCTAAATTAATCCAGCTCATCATGCCATCTCACTTTTTGTCGGCAACTGCCTCAAACCTGATCTCTCGGGATCCACATTGTGAGTTGTGATGCCCACCGGTTCTTTGCCATTCTTGCAACATGTCCAGCCTATTGCCGTTTAAGTTTTCTAGCAGTTTCTATGATGTCCCAGACTCCTGTCTTCTTGCTAATATACTGTGCTGACTTATGATCACTCCATGTGAGGTTGAGCATGATTCTCTCA
Organism: Thysanoteuthis rhombus; assembly: GCA_963457665.1. Lineage (NCBI taxonomy): Eukaryota > Metazoa > Mollusca > Cephalopoda > Oegopsida > Thysanoteuthidae > Thysanoteuthis > Thysanoteuthis major. Next base: position 27,631,879 of record OY735206.1, read on the forward strand.
TGTGCACGTTACTTGGTTCTTAGTTTGAATGTTAATCTTTTGGTTAGGTTCCATGTTTCAAATCCATATGTGGCCACCAGTAGGATATATTGGTTGTATACCATTCTTTTTAGGATCAGCAGGATTTTCTTGTTCTTACAAGTCGAACTTGATCTACATTAAGCTTGGCAAGCCAGTGTGATTCTTTATTTGATTTCTTCCTCTTTTGATATTGGGGACAAAGACACAATGATCAAAATTGAAAATGCAGAATGTTTGAAGGTAAAAGCTGGTAATGGGAAGTTTTTGGGATGATGGACATGGGGATGAATTGTCTACTTTATTTTATGATTTATTGGTGTTGTCTCATGTTGATTAAAAGAAATTTAGAGTGGTGCCTGCACTGTATTATGGTTTCATTTTTTCTATTTAGTAGGTGTTCTTTGTTTTTTTTTGTGATTCTTGTAAAATTTAGAATTTCAAATTTTACCTTCAAACATACCCAAGCATATCATAAATTAATCATCAAGATTAATACTATCCACTAGAGCTACAAAAGGCACCAACAGGGGCAATAAAACCCAATGCCAAGATACCTAGGTCAAAATAGAAATTACTCCCAGACCATTACTAAGCATCCTTGCAGAAATGACCCCTATATGGAGTTCAAACCCCTTTGACAAAATGAAAATACAAAATACACACTCAATACACACTGTTTAAAATGGGGCAGGCCCCATTTATGATGTTTAAAAAAGAAATTGAGTTTAATAAATTGTTATCACACCTTTTCTTTCAGCCTTACCTTTGTAATTCTTGTTCTCATTGGTTGGTAATGATCTTTATCTTGTCTGATTGGGTAGTACTAATCTTGTTTGGTCCAATTATGTAGTACTAATCTTTGCTTGGTCTGATAGGGTGGTATTAATCTTCACTTGACTATATCAAGCAGGACTTATCTTTTTCAGGGGATCTGAGTGGTGCTACTGATCCTTACTATATCAGAGTGATTACATGATCTCACAAAACTACCAATACTTTTAACAGATTTTTGACCCCATCATCTCCTCTCAAAGTGACATATTGATTTTCCCGGAGATTTTCTGTTCTTCTCAAAGAAAGAAAAACAAAAGAGAAAATAAAATTCATCTGCACTTTCAACTCTTTATCCTCATTTTCTGAAATCTATCACTTGTTGTTAAGTAAGATACCGACAAAAATGAAAGATAAAATCAAATAACACAGTATAAGCTGAACCAAATACACGCAAACATGAATAAAATAACAATAAAAATAAAATGATAAACAACAACGTACAATAAATAAAGAAATAAGAATAAGATAAAACTAAAAAAGTTGATAATAGAATAAAAAAATAAATAAAAACAAAAACTGAATAAGATAAATGAATTAATAAAATTAAAAGTAAAATGAAATAAAATGAAATAGAATTAAGCATGATGTCCTTGATGGAGTTTATCAAGAACCAGTTGCCATGGTAACAGATATATCTTAGTGATTCCCTTGACAACAAGAGTCTTGATCCAAATGAATCGATAAAATGATTAAATAAAATGAATACATTGGTTAGAAATTTTAAAAAAATGATATACATATAGAGCAGGAAACTGAGAATAACCAGAAAATATACCTACAAAGAGCCAAGTGGGATATATGAAAATGTAGTTTCAATGTCCACATTGTATGAATATGGAATAGTCTATCTAAAGAAATGGTGTGTCTTAAAAATGTGAATTCTTTCAAAAACAATTGATTAAAATGTGAATTCTTTCAGAAACAGATTTGAAAAATATTGGGATAAACAAGAGATTTTATACAACTACAAATCCACGACAAGCACTTTAAAATTATACTAAAATCTGAAATTATTACAGAAGTTTGGAGAAGAGATTTTACCATAAATCTTGCTCCAGAAAATTTTCCCAAAGCTAGACTTGGCTGAACTAAGCTCTGTGAAAATAAATTCTACCATCTTTTGAGATATCAAGAGCTGCTCTTTTATATCACCAAGCCTCATGCATTGGAAGAAGGGGTGATCAATGAATAAGTAGCTTGTCTTACATTTTGTTGGGCAGTGATAATTGAGAAAAAAATTTTTTTAAATAAACAGACCCAAACTATGGGATCAATTTAACGTAAACTCACTTTGTAAATTGAACCCTCCATTGAGAATCTATTTAGGGGGGAATTTCCAATAAACAAAATAAAACATTTTTTCTGGAAGTTATAAGGAATAAATGATGAAAATTTCAGCTGTCCAACTCCATAGGTCCATTCTGTATGTATGATACATACTTACATACATTAGCCAGCAAGACCTACTTGAAAACTGAAGAAACCTGTATGGACAGTTTTAGTAACATTTTTGGTTAACAGTACCTAAATGGAAAAATAGAATAAATAAATAAGAATGAAATAGATGGCACCGATAATGTTTTTTGCTGCAACATGCATATGAAATGACACACCCATTATAGACTTCTGAGAAAGTTCAGATAACACTTGTGAAAGACCAGCGTATGAAGTTGTAAAAAACTCGAGGTCATAAAAGAAAAATTGATTTTTTCTCTCAGAGAATTTTGACATACTGAAATAGTTCACCAGCTAATGTTATAAATTGTATAAGTATAAATAATTTTAAGAATAACTTGGACAAATTTAGTTAATCTAGGATGGAAAATAAATTAACAGGAGAGTTTGGGGAGTTATCAACTGAGATGTATAGTAGAATTTATTTTAAAAAATGTGCCTGGTAAATGTTTCTCTGTACTGATAAGCTTGTGATTTTTTTTACCAAGTTTCATACACAATTTTATCTCTTGAATTACATGTATTTTAAAGTTGAATATGTATGCTTGAAGTAAAGTGTATATGGTGGTACCCATGACATTTTTATCAAATAAATAAACATATCTGGTTAGTCACTCAATAGAAACCGTCATTTACCAGGATGCTGTGTTAGGGGGGATCAATTAAAAAATTAGAAAAAAGAGGGTATCAATGCAAAGGGCACTTCTCTTGCATTATTTTGGACTGTGACCACTAAGGAATCCTGAAATTTCCAAAAACAAGCATAAATGCTGTTGGACACGATGTAAGGGATCAATTTAGGATGAAACTACCATTGTTAATTGAACCCCTTCTAAAAACCTATTTATGGGGCAAATATAAACAAAACATAGTGTTTTTTCGAGACATGATAAGGACAAACATTGAAATCTTCAGCCCTCTAGCTCCATAGTTGTGGCCTATATGTTTGATACATAAGCAGGCAGGCAGCCATAGAAACTTGAAATTAATAGAAATTTATGTTGACAGTTTTGACTGACAATTTCTAATTGATAGATAGATTGATAGAAATGAACAGATTGAAATAGATCGATCGATAGATAGATAGATATTTTAGCCATTTAAGTTGCTGTTACTGTGTAGTTTGACCCCAGAGCAACCACTCTTATTACATACAAGATATAATTCCACAGTGTAAATTAATTTGGTTATTTACCAGTTTCTGATAAACACAGTCCCTCTATACACTTGGTGCAGGATGTCATTATACATACCTTACACTGCTCAGCACTCTTTACACAAAACATAATTTCATTTTAATTATTTAATTAATAATTCCCCAAAACATAAATCAATTCTAACTCCAAATCGAATGCATTTTCTTAAAACATCAAATTATGTCATGTATCTGGTTCTAAAATTACATGTAATAACTGTGCTGATATGAAAATTGATATTTGAACTTGAGTCTCCTATATCTTTCAATAAATTATTTTTGAATGCATTGATTGATAATTTTTGAATGCATTGATTGAATAATGCCATATATCTGGCTCTAAAATTAAAACGGGAATCTTAGTACTGGCAAAATTGAATTTTGTTCATGCTTTGAATACAAACGACTTTAAAATTATTGAATTGAAATGATTTTGACCAGATTGAACTGAAAACCACAAATTTTTTTGAAAATCCTATTTTTAATGTCTGTTGAGAAACAACAATTTTTTCTTATTTTTAATTTGATAATCACTAAACTTTGCTGAATACGATGACATAAACCCCATTTCAAACAGATACAACATATTCGGAAAGTAACTCATGTGCAATGTTATTGGGTTACAAGAGTCAAGAGGCTGGTATTGAACCTTGCTTGATTTCCAAATTTGATGCTATTCCAATGCCCGTTTGGGCAAGTCTGAGATAAAGCCAGGACTATATCCCCTTCTGACCAAATCAGCCAACCCTAATGAGAATGCTGGAAATATGATAGCTGACAATTTGAATATGATATCTGGCATCAGATATCATTTCTATGACACAACAATAAGTAAACCATGTTTCATTTAACGCAAAGAAACTTTCTCAAATATCGAGAAAAACCCAATGTTTGCACATAATGGTAAATTTTTGTAAATAAAACCTCAAATACGATAAGATATCAATAGAACTCAAGAATGAATACACAATGTATTCTAAGGGTATACAGAACAAACGTCTTAAACATTGATATTTATATAATGTTCTGTTCCATTATAATAGAACAAAAAATTATTATGAATTGTAATGCAAAGCTAATTTTATTTGAGGTGCATCAAATTTATTATTAAAAATTTGAAGTTAATTTCAGTTTTATTTAATATGAATTAAACTAAAAAGTCAACTAAATTTTAAGAAAATCTGGAAGGAGATAAAGTTCCAGCCAAGGTAAATAGAGCTAAAAATAAGACTCACGATCACAGACAATAAATGAACCACTGTTGAGTCAAAATTTGAAGTCGTGTAAAAAAAATTCCATCTAAGAATATATGTTGTTAAAAATTAAAAAAAAACATTTAAAAACATTCTGGAGAATCTTGATGTTGTAAATAAACCTGTCAAAATAAGGCCAAAAAAGGTCAAAGAAGCTTTTTTTTTCAAAAATTAAAAACATTTATTTTTTACGAGTTTAGTTGAGTACTGCCAATTTTCATGTCTGTAGAAAAAACTGTATGGCCAGAAGTACTAGAGCACTAACAAACACAAATGCATATACAATTGCATGCACATATGTAAAGGGAGAGAACCCTTTGGCTACGGTGGTTCAATTCATATGAATAAAAGCTGAAGTTAAGTACCAACTGTTCTATTGAGTGTAAATTAAACTAGAAATCTACAAAAAGTCCTTTTTATTACTTACAAAAAATGGCAAATATTTTTCACTTGTGAAAACCTTCTGGAGATAATCATCTTGTGCTTTTCAGACCAGATCAAAACCTCTTACAGTTTATCATAAAACAACCATTGATACTCATATAAAAGGCAGACATTGTCGACTAAAAATAATCTTTTTTTAATTATTTAACGATTAGCTATTTATTGTTCAACAATTAACTTTTAATTGTTTAAATCTGAAACAAACACTGACAGGTCTAGTTGGTCACTCGAGAGAAAGTGTCATCTCACCAATGTATTTTGCCAGCATGTCTTGTTGAGGGTGATCAATTAGAAAAATTGGAAAAGGTGTTGATCAATGAATAAACTACTTTTGTTAAGAAGTGTTCTTAAATTTAAGAATTTTTATATTAAAAAGTGAGAACACTGTCGGGCACAAACTGAGGGACCAATCTAGCATAAACTTACATTGTAAATTGAACCCTAAATAAAAACTCATTTTGAGGAGGGTGTTTAAAAAAAAAACATTTCCCTACTAATAACAAGGGGTAAATATTGGAATTTTCAGCACTCTTGCTCCATTGGTACAGCCTATGCACATGACACACATATACATACGTAGCTTATTAGCCAGAGTATCTGAAGAAACCTATGTTGACAGTTCCAAAAATATACCTGACAACACTTGAACGGAAAATCTTCAAGGGACATAACTTTGACGAGCTCAATATATAATCTTTAATGAATGTAATATCCGGTAAAAAGTAGAAATATTACGAATTTTGTTGCATGTAAATAAAAAATAGTTAGTATTTATTCCGTATAAAGGTATTTTCTACTGAGTTGCTTTAAGATTTACCAATTAATTTTCGTGGAAAAAATAGAATCTGAAATATATTGAACTAATATGACTGATTTATCAGGGCAGATGAGCCACCAGTTGCTTCCCTTAGATCAGTGGATTCTATAAGTACTGAGGATTTATCTCCCTTACATTAGAATTTTTAAAAATTCTTGATAAGAGATTTTCATCAAGAAAATTGTTACCTTTAAGTGATTGATTCGATTATTGCGGACAGAGAAACAAAGAAATCACACTGTTCCTTATATAAGTCGATAAAACTAGGATAATTTGCTATCAAACCATCAATACTGGGAAATCCAATGAGTATGGAATTCACTAACAACGGTTAGTATCATTGCTATACAACGAGCGTCCATTTTTTTTCCATATGATTTATCAACTTAGCATACTTTGGTATCGAAACATTAATAGTAAGAGATCCAATGAGGATCGAACCCACTAACAATAGGTTACAAGATTAATTTTTTTCGTTTTATATAATCTCCTTGTTGATCCTAGTGCATAGAAATCAGAAATAAATTTGGGTTTCTATGAGATTTCTTTTTAGAAAACCAATACTGAATTCATTCACCTAGGAGAGTTCAAAATTTCAAGTGGCGGGTTGGAGGTATTTCTATCAGCAAAATTATTACCTTTGAGCAGAAGAGTCCAATGTTAAATCACAATGTTCATTATTAGCGTAGATTCTAGTTAATACGCGTGGAAAAAATCACTGATATATTTGAATTTCTATGAAATGATAAATAAAAAAAAATACTGAATTCGTTTCAGTTGAAGAGTCCATAGTTTCAAATGATGGGTCAGGGGTATTCTTATCAGCAAATTTTTTACTCCTGAGTGGCAGAGTACAGTGTTACGGACATGAGAACAACAACAGCCACACTGCGCATTATATAACTAATGAAATATCACCCGCCATATGTCAGTATTTCAATACTGCACTGGGAAAATATTCATACATTTGGGACGATCTGAAATTTTTACTTTACTGGTCATCCATATTCCATCACCAGAAACGTTTTAACGTCCTTCGTTGGACATGGATATTCCCTAGGATTCGCCAGAACCCTCTATCATGTGTATCGTGGAGCCAATACTTTTTGAACTTCTCTAGTTCGTTATGCTATCTTATTTTGTGCCGACTACAGTCTAGCAAATGATCTCTGGAGATCCACGTTGTGAGTCATGATGTCCTGCAGTTCTCTGATATTTTCTTAAACATGACCAGCCCATTGCCATTTAAATTTTCTAGTTATTTCTATATCTCTGACTTCTGTTTTCTCTCAAATATACTGTGCTATTTTGTGAACACTTCATGTTTCAGCTCCATAAGGAGAATGCATTGGTTGTATACCCTTCTTTTTAGAACATGGGATTTTTTTTTATTTTGAAGGCTAGGCCTGCTATACCGAAAGTTTGCCAACCTAGGGTGATTCTTCGCCTGTTTTTTTTTTATTTAACTGTCCCATAAAAAGCTTGTAAATCGGAGCGGGCTTTCATCACTTATGGGTGAGGAAAAGGGACTCTACACTCATTTTACAAATGAAATGATTTAACATGCGACAGTCACACACCAAGTGTATTTTCGCTATGTATCTAGTCGAAGGAAAATAAATAATTTTCCAAAATCCTGTTGAATGATTATCAAATTGACTGATTTTCATCAAATTTTAATCAAATAAAAGCTACTTAATTTTGCAGAGGATTTTAAATTTTTTCGTCCAAGAAACATAATTAAAAGCAAAGCGTGACACGTTTTGAGCATCGTGAAGCCACAGACACTGACCATTAAACAGAGGGGATAAGTTTATTAGTTGATAATAATAGAAAACTGAAACAGATTTTTTTTACTTGAGGCGATAGAGATGTAATAATCAAAGGGGTCAGTTTAAAAACAGATATCAATAGAAAACTGATCCTCTACTTTATGGCAGGGGCAGCCTATGCTAAGGTTTATTAATTTGGGGGAGATCATTTTATGCCTTAATAAAAATAGAAAACCGATCCTCTACTTCATGTGAGGAGATTTTGAAAAACAATTAAAAAAAACCCCGCTCTAAGTACGTAGTTATTTTTCCCTCTATATCATTTCATTTAAACGTATTTTGAGATGGTGTGTGTGCAAAAGATCTTGTAGCTGGTCTAAACACTTATATATGAACAAAAACGAAACGTGACCATTTCAGCGTTAAAAATGTAACAGACGCTGGTGTTTGTATACATATGTATTAACTTAGCATGAGTTTGTATTATGCCATCTAAATTGGGAGATAAGGATTGAATCCATAAAACAAAGGCCATCAACATTAGCTTGCTGGCGTGCAGCCTGATCTTTTTTTCTCAAATGATTACTTGGCATAGTTTTGTGTCAGACCAAGAATGGAAGATTCAAAGATTATTTAAAGAAAGGACAGAAGGTTTAGTTTGCTGATCATTGCTATAGGACGTGCGTCCCGGTTCATTTTTCCATATGATTTATTACATAGCAGTTTTGTACCTGACCATCAATAGAGGGAGATCCAATGAAGATTGATGCGACTAATTACGGCCGGCAGGTTTATCTTGCTGATTATTGCTATACGACCTTTCTTATCATATGATTTACTCGTTAATTCAAGTTGGACAATCACAGATATGTATGGATTGAGATGTTTTTCTCCTTAAAAAAAAACCAACTCAATTCTAAATTACTGGATTCGTTTACTGGGAAGAGTGGATAATTTGAAACCTTGGGTTATAAATTTTTTTTTATTCAACAAAATTTCAACCCCGCAGCCGAAGATTTCAATGTTCCGAATAGTGAATCAAGAATACACTATTCATCATTAGAGTAGATAACGTTTAAACGACATTTCTTGTTCAATATATAGTAATAGAGGAGTGTAAAAAGTATTCAGTGCAGGGTCCTTGAAAATGCACAGCTTGTTGCGCATGCAACTTTTGCTACATAGCTAATCAGGCACTGCTTAGTATGGCACAAAGCTATACTTAATAGAATACATATACATATGTATATATGAGGTATATACTTTTTGATACACGCATGTGCGAGGATGAACGTTAATATCGATGGAACCTAGTGCATAACATTCCCTAAGAGCCTTTCTATTTTTACATTTATTCATAAAATTAAAATGTTTAATACAATGTAAAACCTTTGTGGATTAATAACAGAACGTTTTAAAACTGTTTTTCTTCCTGGGTAATAAGTGTTTTTTTTTCTAATTGATTATTTCTAAAAAGTATAGAGAGTGTGAATTATTCCCTTTGAACTTTGCCTTTGTGAACAGGACGATGATACTTGAAAATCTATTTATTTTCAATTTGACAACGAGCAAATTTGTACATTCCTAATCACAATGAAGTAGGGAAAATAGCCACACGTGAATATCACTATCTTGGTGACCAAAGAAAAGTTTGAAGGCAAGAATAGCCATTTCCCAAAACGTTAACACACAAGGAATTAGAAAATAATACTCGCTACCCTGGAACCAAAATCGAATTGTACAGTGTAATATAGATCAATGCAACAGAATAAATCCTCAAACTAATCGAGTCAGGACATTTGACTTTTTTAACCTGAAAAAATGAAAAAAAAGTATTTTCAAAGATATTGGATGGGGCTGACATTTTTAATGCTGCTGCACTGTCTGCACTACCCCGAGTATAGTTTGTATTTATTCCTTATAAAGTTATAACCTACTGAATTTTTAAAAAGAATTACGGGTTAATTTTCCATAGTAAAAGTTGAAACCAATTGAACTAATTTTGAAATATGAGTTTGATTTATTCCATCTGACGAGCCACCAGTTGCATCCCTTTAATCAGACGATTTTGAAAGTTCTGAGGATTTACCTCCCTTAGATTAGAATTCTCTCAATCAATAAATCCTTATTTCAATTATTTTAATTCTTAATTTTTTTTTCACTTTGAGTTTTTAAAAGGAGATTTCACCACGTTAACTCTAACCTTAAGCATAACCTGCAACATAATTTTGAACTAATGTCAATCGCAAATCCTTTTAAACTCTTTGTTAAGCCAGGAAAAAGTTCATGTCATTTTCACAGTATTTTCTTATTGCAAATCGTTTTTATTGAGAGTTATAAGATTCCAGTCTGAATGGAATCAAAAACTAACATTTTGCTCGATGTCATACTTGTAAAATCAGAATTCACCGTTTACATATCTTTAGACAGGGAATCTATTTGTATATTTCGTTTATATATTAACACAATGAACATCTCATTACAATTGAAAAAAATATGAGTGTGTGTGCGCACTGCGATTACCGGACAACTGTTAATTGTATGTAGTTGACGTTCACCAGATATATTAGTCTGCACACAAGGCGGTGTAGTGTCTGGTTTGAAGTTATTTGGATCTGTTCCCCGAGAAATCGAATGAAAACAAATAAAATATTAAAGATATCGATAATAGATTTAGGGTTTGGGCAAATATCATATGAGTCAATCCTGGAACAAATGAATGCAGCAAACCTTTCATTATCACGATGGTAGTTTTGCCTCTAAAATTCCAAGAGAAATGTCTGGAATAGACCTCTAGATGCATCGATGCCTTATGTCGAATGGTTCACGCCGTCCAAACAAAAAAAGCGACTTTCAGCTGCTTCATTCTATTATAACCAAAATGTCTGCTTTTAGAATTGTTTAAAGTTTACTGTTAAGATAAGGAGAGACCTAGCAAATATCAGTGAAAAAAAAATGACCAATCGTAGCCACCAAAGGTGGTGAAGTGTTCTAACATTTTTTCATGTGTGCTTGTGTTGGTGTGCTTGGTTAGGTGTTTGTGCGTTTTTGTGTCCCACTGCTCCTGGCCATACCGTTTTGTCAACAGACTTGGAAGTTGGCATCACTACTCCACTAAACCCCGCCTAAAAACAATATTTTTGATTTTTTCGAAAGTTATATATGAAAAAAAAAAAATCTTTTTAGGGGTCTCTATTTGACGGGTTTATTAATAACATCTAGATTCTCCAGAATCTAGATGTTTATAAATGTTTTTTAAGCTATAATTCAGATGTTTTCCACTGGAAAACGCAACTGATGTCATAAATAGAATTTATTCTGACCATATTTATTTTTCGATTTTTTACATGACTTCAAGTTTTGACGCTACGGTTGTTCAATTATTGACTGTGATGGCGAGTTTACGATTATATTTGAATTTTCATGAGGTGATTTTTAAGAAAGAAAAAAACCCAACTTAACTCGTTATAGTGGAAGAGTCCATAGTTCCAAATGGTAGATAGATTTTATTAGGAAAGTTGTTGCCTGTAAATGGTTAATTCGATTGTTACGGACAGAGAAACAAAGAAATCAAACTGTTCATTATATAAGTATTTTAAATTGAATCATCATAAGTTTGTATCAAACTATTAATTCTGGGAGAACCAATGAGGATCGAACTCATGGAAGACGGCTCTCAAAATTAACTTGCTGATCATTGCTATACAACATCCTGATACATTTTTCATAAGATTTATTAACTGACTATTGTTTGGTATCGGGGTGTCAATAGTGAAAGATCCAATGGAATCCACCAACAATAGGTTATAAGATTTCTAGATATCAATTTTTCTTCATATAATCATATAATCATATAATCTTTAATAATCTAATTATCAGAGTAATGAAATTAAGAATATATTTGGATTTCTATGAGGACTTTTTTGTTTTTTAGAAAAATCAGTACTTTCATATGGCGGGTTGGAAGTATATTTGTTACCCTTGAGTGGAAGAGTCCAGTGTCACGGACTGCGAACCGAGAAAATAACTCTGTTCATTATTAAAATCGATTCTAGTCAACTCCCATGAAAAAAAATTACGCATGTATTTCAATTTGAATGCGACAATATCAAAATAAATGGATTTGTTCAAGTTGAAGAGTCCGTAGTTTCAAATGAGAGGTTGGAGGTATTTTTGTCAGCAAAACTTTTAACCCTGAACGGAAGAGTTTGGTGTTACGGACTGAAACACAAAAACGGCCACTCTGCATATTATATAAGTACTATAATATTACCCGTCATATGACGAGCATTTTAATACTGTCCTGGGAATACATTTTTACATTTTGGATCAAATCAAGTTTTTTCTTTAATGCTCATCCATATTTAGCGGTCACATGAAAGCTCATAAATTGAAGCGGGCTTTCATCACTAATGGGTGAGGAAAAGGACTCAACACTCACTTTACAAATGTTCTGTTTGAATATGTAACAAACAACAAATGCATTTCACTTTATACTGTATTCATAGTAAAAAGAAAAGAAATTATTTTTTCAATTCTAGATAAATAATTATTTAACTGAGTGATTTTCATCGTATCCAAATTGAATAAAAGCTACCTTATTTTGGCGGAAATTTTAATTACACGTTTCAATTTTTCTCTCAACAGACACAATCAATAGCAGAGCGTGACTTGTTTTGATATTTGTAAAACCACAGACACTGCTTATTAATCATTGGGGATCAGTTTATTAGTTGATAACAATAGACAAATTACACAGATTTGTTTCTTAGCAATAGATAGATAGGTATTAATCATGGTGTCAGTTTACAACTGAATTCCAACAGGAAACCCATACCCCACTTTATGGCCACGGACATCTCACGCCAAAATGTATCAATCATGGAGGGGTCATTTTATTACTTAATGATAATTGAAAACCCTCTTTATTGACCCCTACTTCATATACATATATTTTAACATTAAAAAAAAAACTTCTTCAAGTACGCAATTTTTTCCTTCTTGTGTCTTTTCATTCAAACGTATTTTGGTGTGATGTGTCCCTAATATGAAAGTTGTAGCTGGTCTAAACACCTAAATATGAGCAAAAACAAAACGTGCTTATTTTAGCATGAGTTGGTTTAAAACCCTCTATACTGGGTGATCCGATGCAGACTGAACCCCAAAACAATGGCGAGTAACATAATCTTGATGATCATTGTTACATGACATACATCCTGATCTTTTTTCTCATGATTACCTAGCCTACTTTTGTATCAGATCATCAATAGTGGGTCATTCAATGAAGACTGACCCCGTTAAAATATGCCAGCAAAATTAGCTGGCTGATCATTGCTATGCCACAAGCAACCATATCCATTTTTTTTTATATCATTTATCAATATAGAAATTTTGTATCAGATCATTGATAGTGAGAGGTCAAGTGAAGATCAAACCAACGAATAAATAGGTCTAAATTGTTGATTATTGCTACACAACATTTCTTTTCATATGATTTACCCGTTAATTCAAAAAGGAAAATCACAGATATGTATGGATTGAGATGTTTTTCTCGAAAAAAACAAAAAACAAACAAACAAAAAAAAAAAAAAACAAACCCCAACTCAATTCCAAAATATTTGATTTCTTTGCTGGGAAGAGTGCATAATTTGAAACGTTGCCTGGGGAGTTTTTTTATCGGCTAAATTTCAAACCTGCATCCAAAGATTCCAAAGCGACCCCCGCAAAACACACAGTGTTCATTATTAGAGTAAATAACGTTTAAACGACATTTCTTATTCAATATATAGTAATAGAGGAATGCAAAATCACTGAATCAGAATTGATCGCTTAAAACATTCAGCGCGGAGTCCTTGGAAATACAGGGCTTGTATCGCATGCAACTTTTGCTTTATAGTTGATACGGTACTGTTTAGTATTTTCTTCCAGGGTGATAAGTGTTTTTTTCTGATTGATTATTTCTATTAAGAAAATGTGAAATATTCCCCTCAAACTTTGCCTTTATGACCAGGACAGTGATAATTTGATCTCTATTTATTCTCAGTTGGGCAATGGGAAAATTTGCTCAGTTTTTAATCATGTAAAGTAAGAAAAACAATCTCACGCAATCATCCTTATAATGACTACAAAAGCAAATTTTGAAGGGAGTGATCGCCATTTCCTATTCATTTTACGCATGAACAATTAGAAAATAAACCTCACTACCCAGGAACTAAAATCGCGTTGCACGGTGTTATCTATTCCTTTGCAATATAATAAATCCCCAAACAAGTTTACTCGAGACATTTGACCCTTTTCACTAGGAAAAAAATATTGAATTATTTTTTAAAGACGTATTTTCTTGAGGGGTAAAGTGGCTAACCTTATAATGCATCAGCAGTGTTTATACAGCTTTAAGTATGGACTTGCACGCGTACTAACACACTGACTGTGATACTTGGATGCATACTCGATACTATTGTCACGTCTAATCGCCGATGCATACACCATGTACATGAGAGAGAGAGAGAGAGAGAGAGAGAGAGAGAGAGAGAGAGGTGGAAGAGAATACAAGCGAGTTTTAGAAACCATTACGTGACCAATTTTTTTTTTATTGTAGCATGCCTTGTTCGGGGTGATCAATTGAAAAATTGGAAAAAGGGTTGATCAATGAACAAATTTCTTCTCTCACTTTTTGTTGGGCCGTGATCACTAGAACGGTTCTTATTGGGAAAACAAAAACAAAAAATAAAAAACAAAAACAAAACAGGTGTGAATGCTACCGGACACAAGGTAAGGGATCAATTTCGCAAAAGTTTACATTGTAAATTGAACTTCCTTCTAAAACCTGTTTAGTAGGGTATTTAAAAAAAAGGAGTTCCTCCCAGACATGAGGAGTGAATTTTTAATTTTTCAGCTTTTTAAGCTCCACTGGTGCAGCCTGTCGACATCACGACTCACGACATGGATCCCCCGAGATCACATGCGCAACCAGGGCCGGCAGAATATTAGATGGAGAGACGAGCTAGACATATTCAGGAAGTACTGGCTCCGCGACGCCCATGATAGAGAAGTGTGGCAAATCCTGGGGAAGGTCTATGTCCCACGACAGACGTTAAAAGAATGATGATGATGATGATGATGATGATGCAGCCTGTACGCGCGACTCATACGTAGAGAGCGAGCCATCCAGACTCACATAAAGACTGAAGAAACCTATGTTGACAGTTTTTGTCGACGGTTCTTGACAAGGCTACACACATCAGCCCAACGGCACCCACATGTAAATCAGCCCTCCACCCGCAAACACCTTAATACATGGGGGTAATAAATGAAAAAGAAATCATTATGGGTGGTTCAGCTGCAGGTCACGTGATATTTACCCAAGGCTCTCGGCCAACCTCTCCAGCCACTTGTCTTGTCTGGGGCCCGCAAACGACGGCAGAGAGAGAGAGAGAGAGAGAGAGAGAGAGAGAGAGAGAGAGAGAGAGAGAGAGAGAGAGGAGGAAGAGAAAGAGTGACTGAAACAGAGAAAGAAAGAGAGAGATATCAGGGAAAAGAGAGATGAGAATAGTGATTAGAAAAAAAGAGAGGGGATATATGATACACAAAGAGCAACAGAGAGAGAGAGAGAGAGAGAGAGAGAGAGAGAGAAAGAGAAGGATGAGAGTTGAAAAGAGATGAGAGAAAATGAGAAAGAGAAAGATAGAGAACTGTTGACCTAAGCTCCTAAACGGAGGAGGTCTCTAAATACAAATACCCGTAACCCTATCTCGTTAAATCTGTCATCTACACCCAACCGACGTAATCTAAAAATCCAACCAATTCTGTGTTGTATCGTCTTTACTCAAGAGACAGCTGGTTACAGTTTGCCGAGGAGAGGCTCTCTCTGTCGTCGAGGACAGCTATGCACACAGAGCACTTGGCGCACTGGGCGACTGGCTGTGTTGCCGGCCCTGTGTACACTCGGCCAAGGGGAGACCTGTTAAAAGACATTTGAACAAATAGATCAGTTAATCTTCTGCATTTGGTGAAAGCGCGTCGATGATTACGAGTTGGTCGAGGTTTTAATACTACGACCGTCGCACACGTGTCATGAGTATCGGTTGAAGAGAGATGCCATATTGGATAGCGTTGGTGTCAGCTTCCGGCATAAGGTTGATCGACCCAAAGGGGCAGCAGATCGCCCCTAAGGTAGGGAGCAGCAGGGGAGCATTTTTTTGTTTACGAATCTGTTCATCAATGATGGAATAATTAAAACAATGTTTCATCGTTGGGATTATTCCTCCTTGATATTGTTAGCTTCCTGGCCAGGAAAATGATCGGCTCTTAGAAATACTGCAATGGGATGGAAAGAGGGAAGAATATGTGTTGATAGATCCAATACACATACATACATACATACATACATACAAGACACATGTATAGGCAGATACTTAGTAGAGTAAAAATACAATATCAAAAACAGAGGAAAATGCGTAATGGGAGAGAGAGAGAGAGAGAGAGAGAGAGAGAGAGAGAAAGAGAGAGAGTGGATTTATTTTCGAGTCTCTCTGAATTTTTGAGATGAGGTATTATTATTTCTATTATTATTCGGACTATCCTCATCTTGGTTGTTTTTCATACAACGTTTCGGCCGTTGTACTCTACAGTGCAGTCAATATACCCCCGTCGGTCAAATAAAGGGTTCGGTTCGTTACTTCCCCACACCTACCAGATGATACCTGATGAAGGCCGAAACGTTGTTAGAAAAACAACCAAGATGAGGATAGTTCGAATAATAATAGAAATATTGGGATTTATTTCCAATTGATACTAATTAAGTAACGAATAATAGTGGGTGACTTGGCGGTTTACAATGCAAAAAAATAAAATTGGCTAGCCGAATTTTTCAACGTCGGTTGTGACAGTTCGCCTTCCTTTTACACTAAAGCCTTTGGGAATAGCATGAAACCATATCTTTACCCGTGGTTGGCAAACAGTATATAAGATGCACAGCTTTGATTCCAAACCGGGAAAGTCCACTCCCAACCTGTCCAGGTCGACAAGAATGTTCCCTATGATAACCATCTGACCCCTGAGGTGAAATCGAAAGAAAGTAGGAAGTTACAAAAAATGTGAAATATGAAGGTGACCATTTAGTCCATCAATAATTTTCCTAACCTACAAATATTGCTAAACGAACAAAATGAAGAAATTAAGAAACTTGGTCGTCGCATGAATCTCAATAAAAAACAATGACTTGAAGAAAGCAGATCAAGACATCTAGTCTATTCGTCAGTCGTCTATTCCACTGAACCTGACTATATGACTTGTGTGCACTGCCTGACACAGGGAATGAACTCACGGTTGCTTGGTAAGTTATTAGATACGCTTATCGACACTTTTATTTCCTACGCCATTACCATGGGAATGAAAACGACTACACCCGTTGATTGAATAATAGTTCGGTTCGATTTTCCCAGGAGATTGCCAATGACGATAGACACTCGAAGGAGCCTGGAGGGTACAACGACCGGAACGTTTTGACTATAATATTCCGAGTAGATCAATATATAATAAGCCAAGTTTAATAATACTTATCTACAAACTTTGCCCTGTTCTATAGAGAGTGGCGTCCCTTGATGAGAAATATTGGTGCAACATAATCTTCTTGTCCTAAGTTCAGCTTGTTTTGGGCGCCAGGGACCATAGGGGCGGCCCTGGCTAAGCGCCGATCGAGCTATGTGTTTTATTCAACTAAATACATTTATTATTGAATGTAAACAAACTTGACTACCGTCTGTAAAACAGCGCTTAACGCCGTTTTGGTAAACATCAGGTCACGCGCCCAGATGAAAAAAATAAATAATCGGGATCAGGTCAGAGATCAGAACGGAAAGAAGATAACATTAATCTTAGGCCACACGACTCACACATTGCATTGTATTGATTTATCTATAATGAGAAAAGAAATTTGGACATAATATGGAAATAATGACAGGGAGTCGATAAGTCCTCCATTAATACGAGTGGCAATAGGGATGGTGAGGATTGTTATTGTAGTTAGCAATAGGGACTGATATAACGCATGACAATAATAATTGTACCCAGAGAGCCCGTACCTCTGCCAATGCTGTTGACACAAAAACCGAATGAAAATCAGTTTTCGAATAGTCACGATATAAGGGACAATGTAAAGAATTAATCAATCAGCCCCCAAATATAATCAACCCTTCCTTGGCCCATGGGGCACCCTACCACAATACATACAGACAGATTGTCCGTCAGACAGATCATCATCATCATCATCATCATTACAGCCTTTTAGCTTTCGTCGATGGACGTAGACCTTCCCCAAGATTCGCTAGACCCCTCTATCATGGGCGTCGCAGAGCCAATAATTTCTGAATTTTTCTTGGTCGTCATGCCATCGAACTTTCTGTCGGACACAATTTCGTATATGATCTCTGGGAATCTACGTTGGGAGTCGTGATGTCCAGCGATTGTCGGACATTCTTACCGCATGACCAACTCATTGCCATTTGAGATTTTTGAGACTTCTCAATGTGATGTTGGGCATGATTTCCGCCTGAGCACGTTGTAATGGTTCTTAATTCGAGGGCCAACTTTTTGGTTAGATTCTATATTTCAGCTTCGTAATCTGGCATAAGATTATGAGTTCGAAGAACCCAATGTGGATCAAGATCATCACAGATGAAACGACCTGTTAGACAAACCTGTTAACAACTGCTCTTCTTATGAGCAGTGCTTTTTTTTATTTTATAAAATTGTAGGGACCATTGGGGATTTTGAGCGGGGGGAGGTGGGTATCCAAACGAGCTAATCAATTTGGCATCTCTTCCAAATAGCAATGTGAGTTCGCTCTTTAAAAACCCTCAGTAAATTTTCTGGAATGTTCAGATTCAAAACATGACCAAATGCGTGCCTTGCTATGTTGTTTGCAATAAAATCTGTCCACTAATTTAGCATAAACTTACATTGTAAATTGAAGCCCCCTCTCTATAAAACTTATTAGGGGGAGCTATTTTAGAAAAAAAGTTTTTTTCTAGACACAATCAAGAATGAATGTTTGAATTTTCAGCCTTCTAGCTCTATTGTACACGTGTCAGATACACAGCTAGCCAAGCAGCCAGACCAATCCAACTGAAGAAATCTACGTTGGTGATGGCAGTTTTTATTAATAAACGCTTAAGATGAATAGGATGTGTTCCGCCGAATTGACAAAATTGTCTAATTAGCGAATATAATTAAGTATTCAGTCATTTTTTGATTATATAAATTTTTGATGGTAAAAAATAGTTTTTATACTTGTTTTGATTGAACCAACTTTCTTGATCACATTAAAACTACTTATTCATTTATTTATTTATTGTAATAAAGTTAGAGCTAGGTATTTACTTTTTTTGCAAGAATAAATAAATACGTAATTTTAATAGGATCACGCGTTTTTCTACCATCAAAAGTTTATATAATAAAGTCTTATTTACTAATAACACAATTTTGCTGATTCGATGTAAGTTATGCATGAATACCGTTTTTGACTTTAGCATCGTTTGTTTCATCACCCTTCCCTTTTTTTTCCTAAATCACCTTCTCTGTTTTCAAGATGTCCAGATGGTCCGGTTGAAAATCGAAGCGGGTCACCGAGTTGGGCCACACGTCAAGGGTTTGAGCGTGGTCGTGTCGGTGTTTAATTTTAGTCAGATAACTTCGTTCAGGTCGGGACCGTGCCTGACTCTGGGTAGAATGACGCGTGGCCCTACGGAAACGTCGCTTAGCAAAGTGTTACTTGTTAGTAACACTGGGAACCAGTCACTATCTCGGAAGATCGGTCAGGTAAAATTTGTGAGACAGAAGGTGGGGTTGGTAAAGTGATTAACGGCATGGGGAATGGACTCGACGAGCCGAGTTCGAACTACAGCTGAGACAGTTTGTATCCATTTCGCATTAAAGCCCCTGGGAAAGGAATGAATCCTGCCCTCTCCCAAACTATGGATGAAACAATGCAGATTGGTATGAGTGACGCCACTTCGGGTGCTTGTCGCCTCTAAGTCTAATTATACATATCACGACCGGAGCCGTGACAGAGAAACTCGCAATATAGTAAAGTAGCTAAAGCAAAGGCACAATTTACCTTTTTTATGTGAGGCAGTCGTCTTAGCGAGCACACAGCCTTACGTTAAGTAATAAGGCAAAAATAGCATTCAGTTTTGCTGGAAGCTATTACAGAGGTAGACGCACCCTCTTCCCCTCTCTCTCCTACACCCCAGTCTCCTCTAAAATCAACGACCTAAACCTTCAGCAACTCAGCCCTATATTCTATATTCGGGTCGTGGAACACTCAAGAATTTTCCCCATATAGATTCATGGTAACTGCTTCTTTGCTTTACACCATTTCGGCTTATAAAACGTCTCTTATCGGCGTACCGACCAGGAAGAACTCCCATTATAAATGCCTATCGTTATAGATTATCAGTATTATTTTTATCAAAATCTTCGAGAGGGGATTGCATGTGTTATTGCAACAATATCCAAATAAATACCATACCTTTGTTGGTTTGTTGGTTTTCCAGCCCATGCACAACTTGACTAAATTTCTCCAAACACAAACTGAATATTTGATTTTAAACTGTTGATGGATATGTTGGCAACAGCTTCTAATTTCAAACCACTTCAAGAGTCCACGACACGTTGACAGAGAAAATTGTACGAATTTAAATTTACAACGTTTCACTGTATTTTATACCAATGTCTTCTAGATGTATTTTTCATTAAATTGAAAGAACTTTTCATGTTCCACATCCGTACAGCTCGCCACCAACTTAAATGTCTCTTTGACTTCTCCTTCCCAAAGAAATGAGGTTGTATCTCTGCATACCCATGTGTTAATTCTTCCATTCAATTTATCATTTGTATAAACCAACATTGAAGTCTCCCATTTTCTTTTTATTTCATTCGAGTATATCAAAATGTCAATGTGACAAAAGTCTTTGGAGGACACAAGGGGAAGATTCCAAAAATTTGTTGACAGCGATGGTGAACAGGCTGACACTATTTGAAGACATAATATCGATTCGGTTTCTGTTGTGGTGACTTGTTTATTTCTAATTAAAATTAAGTATGAAAGTAAAATAAATATTGGTTTTAGATATGAAACCTTAAATACAACTACAGATGCAATACGTCATTTCCTTTAGCTCTTACATATAAATGCGTTGAACTCACGTTTACCATGGCTCATTTATTCTCGGCTTTCCACCAGTTACACACACACACTCTCTCTTTAGGGTTGGACAATCCAACTGGCCTCCTGATTAGCTTGAATTTAACAGTTTTATCGTATCCAATCACTGTTCTAAATTTAGCTGCTTTCATTTCACAGATATTCATATGCTCAACTTCTAAATCATGTATATCCACGTTTATCTGGCTCAAATGTGCATTCATATCTCTGTCACACGTGAATGAACTAGCAATGCATTTACTACATAACAGTCACGAATATTTTCTGTCTTCTAATCCTCTTCACTTCAAGAAGTGTGCATGGACCAAAACCCATGTTAATAAATTTCCAGCATTAGCCATCATCAGTTAAGGGCTTGATCTTTGTAACTTCTCCTTTATGGATTAAAGGCTGTTGAATTGCCAGTAAAAATATCTATTTTCCATCCCCACTACGCTAATAACTTTATCGGTGAAATGAAATAGCTAAATATGAATTGAAAGAAAATACACACTCAGGGAAATAATTCCAGGCTTATCATTTTCTAATTATGGTCCATTTTAAATATATTTGTTCGTTTTCTTATTGCATAAGGCAAATAATCAATTATCCTGATTTTTTTAAATGATTTCTTTTTGCCTTAATCTCAATTTATTAGTTTTCTTTTTATCATAGTTCTTATACTGATTTCCTTTCAGCAGTGAGTAAATAGCGTGTGATAAGAAAAATAAAAACATACGCATTAGTGTGATTTGTACTCACACCAACGACGAGGAGCACCGTTTACACTGACCTGCTCCACCAATGGAGCTACAAAAACTCAACTGGAAAACAGAAGCCATGTTTGTTTTTATTCTGATAGTTTCAGTATCTCAAGCACATTTTATCGTTTTAAATTTTTTTTCGATGTATCTACCTATCTCTATTCGACGCTTTTTGGTTGATTGGTCCGTTGGTCGATACGTAAGTTAAATAACAGAGATAGGAAGGAAGGAAGAGATATGCTGACATTAAGGGTGTCACTGCATGAATGTACAACTTCGACATTTTTGTATTTAAAAAAAGTCATTTACAATTTTTGTTGGAAAATTTCTATTTTGCAATATTTTACAAGTATGAGAATTAATCAACTAAAAAAACTACTTGATTGTCTTCCTACCCCAACGACTACCACCACAGATGGTCGACACATTGTTGAATTAATGACCCTTGTTTTATTAAGATGAAGGAAGAAAGTATTTATGAAAATCTCAAATAATAATCATTTCTTGTTGATAACATGACCGACATATGCAATAAGAATTGATTGAAACTTTTGTTTTGTAAAAGTAGCGACAGATTTGTGCAAACCTTGTAATTGCTTTTCATGAGAACTTTTGGATCGAATACTCTCTAACTGGGGAAGTTAGTAGCACGAAGTAAAAGTAAAGTGTCTTCTGGTCACAGTTGAACTTACATTCCACATCCCAGGATTCAGTCTTTCATGGGCGGTGCCTTAACCAAACAAGCCATGGAAGTTTATGGGTAAACGGAGAACAAATGTTTACTCATATTGGCATTTTTCTACTCAAAATCTCCAAGCCACATTGTTTATTTCAACTACAAAGTAAAGTGTTCGTGTTACGTTCTGGTAGCACGAACGCAACTCAATCTGGGCGTAAACCAACAAGTGTGAAGAGTAATAGACACACCGTACAATGTAAGAAACATTGACGCGTACATATTTGCCCAAACCATGATATAGTACATCCTCTTAGGACGATGTAAGGGACAAATGTCATTCATTACTTTTTTTTCAGTTTGTCATTAGCTCAACCTAGTGAAGTGTCAGTTTAAAAAAAAAATTCCTTCTCGGGGAATCGAACACAAAATGGCGTATATTTTGTGGTCTTTTTAGCAAGCTAACAAAAACACGACGGAAATATTCGACATTCAAGTCGAACCATAGAACCGGAATGACTGAAATCCCTGGTTTTAGGCTCTGGCTGGGGTAAACTTATGACTAAGTGAAAGAAATGGAATAGATGACATTTGTTCCTCTTTTTCCAGAAATTGAAAAGCAAATACGTATGTATAATATAGAGTTTTAGGTAAATATAAATGTGTCATAGTATCTAATGTTGTCCAGTGCTTATATTTCACTCCATCCTATAACTATCAACTAAGGCTCATTTAGTGTTGCATCAATACTACCAGAATGTAATTCAACGCATGTAATACATTCAACAAAAAGAAAGGTATTTCAAAGTACCAACTGTTGCTATTGGGCAAATATTAAATACTGAGAAAATATCACTGTGTTCTCTTATTGTTATGTTTTGAATAAATTGATTTTGTAAAGAATAGATATAGTATTTCAGTGCATCAATCCATGCAACTAAGAGCTTATATGAGCATCTGCATTGAACTATTTAGTGGAGTGTTGTCAAGAAAAAAACTTCAATGCTCATTTTTCTCTCACTCTCTCTTGCTCTCTCTGGTATACATCGAAGATTTTTCAGTATTTTTTTTTTTTTTTTTTTGGTATCCACCCCAAAATCATTGCGACGTACCGTTGATAATAAATTGTGGTACTATTTCACTTCAGTACCCGAAGTGGTCAACAAGGGGAACAACTCTCAGAACAAAAACGAAGGGAGATAAATACTTACCTTTTTTCTGAAAAAAAAAAGGAGATGCTTACTTTTCATGAATAATAAATGATAATAAAAAATCAAGAAAGTCATTTACAATTAAAATAAATTTCTCCCATTTGTAGAGTTAAACGATTTCATTGATTTTTTGGTAACTGCAGCTTCTGGCATTTCTTGTATGATCTTTTTCTCTGGAATATACCATCCGGTTTTTCATCCAGTTTTTTGTAGAGTGAGTGAAATTTTAATTTTAATTTTTTTTAACTATTTGGTAAAATTACAGCTTCCAACTTTTCTTCCGTTATTTTTTTATAAAAAAAGTATTTTTCTGATTTTCCATTCATGATTTTTTTTATAATGGTTTATGATTATAATCAGGTCCCTCACATTTTTAAAAGGTGTCTCCCTTCGTTGATGTTTTTGAAGTTGTCTTCCTTGTCAATTACATGGGAGTGAGGAAGTGAAATAACGCCAAAACCTTTCATACACCCTGGGTGAGACGTAGGATTTACGCTCCCGGTTTTATTCTAACGAATATTTTTATCAGATTGGATTGCAGCACTAGAATCTTTGCGCCCTACACGACCGGCCCGGTCCAGTATACAATCAAATAATCATTGATAATAAATTATCATTTTTAATTGTTTAATAATAAACTATTTTTGTCTTTGAAAATATCTTAATTTTCGATTGAAGTCACACCTATTACACTGGTCAACAACTAATTTTCATCAAGCATTTGTTGCAGTGTGCTGTTTGTAGTTTTGGATGTTTGGATGTGTTTTGGTATACTTTTCGTAGTTTTGGATGTTTGGATGTGTTTTGGTATACCTTTTGTAGTTTTGGATGTTTGAATGTGTTTTTGGTATACTTGTCGTAGTTTTGGATGTTTGGATGTATTTTGGTATACTTTTTGTAGTTTGGGATGTTTGGATGTGTTTTGGTATACCTTTTGTAGTTTTGGATGTTTGAATGTGTTTTTGGTATACTTGTCGTAGTTTGGGATGTTTGGATGTGTTGTGATATACCTTTTGTAGCTTTGAATATTGGATGTGTTTTTATTATGCTTCTTGTATGTTTGGATATTCTGTGGTATTCTTTTTGGAGTTTTGGATATTGGATGTGTTGTGGTGTACTTCTTGTAGTTTTGGATGTTTGAATGTATGTGGTGTATTTCTTGCAGTTTTGGAAATTTGGATGTGTTGTGGTGTACTTTTTGAATGTGTTATGGTCTATTTTTTTTGTTGTTTTGGAAAATTCTTCATGTAGTAAATCTGAAAACAGAACGTGGCGTAGCAAGAGAAAAAAAATGAGAGAGAAGCTGATTTAAAATTCATAATCTGTATCAAGAATCGATCTAAAAGAATTTTACGGCAACTCAGATAAGGAAAAAAGTTCACTTGTGCAAGGGAGATAACTTGGTCTAAGAATTTTGGGCCACCACTATTTCTCAGAAAATCTTCAAATGTAACAGAACATATTTTTGGTAAATTTGAATAAAATAAAATGAAATAAAATAAAATATTATTAATAGCCCTTCAAAATATTTCAGACTCAATTTTCTTGATTACTTTTATACAGTTGAGACAATTGCATAGTTTATCCATCTTGATAATGAATCAGCATTATAACTTATTCTCCATTAGACCAAATATTGCTACTTGTACTAATCCGAGTCAGCTCCCTTGCATCTGTCATCTTTTCAGGATTTTTGGCTACAACTAATCATTCTTAACATTTTATGCAATCTGTATCTCAAGAATTTTCTATCTCATGTGGCATTTATTAAAATTTGAAAGATGATTATCTTGTTTTAATCTCAGTTACCTTCAAGTGATACTCTAATAATAGGAATACACGGTTTTTGTTCTTGGGTAGTGAGTGTTATTTTCTGATTGCTCTTGTGTAAAAAGCATAGGAAATGGCCCTAATTCCTTTCAAACTTTGTTTTTTTTAGCCACAATAATGTTATTCATAGGTAATCCTTTTTCTTACTTTGCCCGATGTCCTATCACAATTATGTAAATTTCAAGTTATCTCTGTCCTGGTTGCAAAAGCAAAGTTTGAAGCAAATAATCGGTATTTTTTTTATACCTTTGGGACAGAATCTATCAGAAATAACACTTATTGCCCAGGAATGGAAAGAAAGAGGATAAAAGCAAGTTGCACAACGTTCTTTGAAAAAAAAACAAAAACAAAAACAACAAACGTTTAACCATAAACCTTAATCTTTATCGTCATTTTGATCCTCAGTCTCAAACATTTTTCGTAACATAAGAAGAAAATTGCTAATCATATCTAAAAAAATAGATTTTATGCTGTGCAAATAAGACCGATGGAAAACTACTGAGTATATATATATATATATATATATATATATATATATATATATATATATATATATATATATATATATATACCTTGATGTGTTTAATTCGTTCCCAAATCTCCTGTTGATAGTTCTCTGAACGACAAAAAAGTTTTTCGTTCAGGTCAAATTTGAGTCTGTCCATAGCCGTCGTAAGAAATGGACGATTGAGAAAGTGGATGGCGGGAGAGAAATATATATTTTTTTACGTCACACTACGTATTATAATTTATTTTATCTGATTCTAGAATAAAAAAAACATGTGACATAACAGAAAAAAGCATTCGTTATTTGGGAAGCTAAAATAGTTTTTTTTAACATCTCATGTTCTAAGCGTTGAGTTATCAAATGTTACTTATGCGGGGTACAAATAGAGACACACTTCTTTAATACAAGCAAAAATATTGCAAGGCTTGAGAAAACCTGTCAGTGGCCATTTTTAGAGAGTCTTTTAAAATTCTCTTAACAGCTTGACATCGTTCTGTCAGTAGTCAATTGGAAACAAATAGTTTTATTACATAGAAAAATCTTGTCAAATGATATCAAAATGTGTGTAAACATCATTGCAGTTTTTTGATAGGGTCTGTCTTTTCTCTTGTTTACCAGATATAATTGGTTACATTAAATCTATTACATCGAAATTCACACTAATCACAATCGGACTAATCGAGGTACTGATATATATGCAGCCCTATTTTCTTCAATTGCTTATTCTATTTCATTGTCTAAGCCAAGTGATACATTAACCGTGTAATGACGGGAGATCATTTCAAATAAAAGTTTCAATACAATATAACGCTATTTATAATCATTCTGTCGGATCGTATATTAATTTCTTTATATACATATAGATGTGTGTGTGTGTATGTGTGTGTGTGCGTGTGTGTGTGTGTTGGGTTAATGTGAGATAAACCAACGGAATAGTGATAAAAATTTGACAGTGTTGCAACAGGGAGATTTGTGAAAAAGTGTGTTACATCCCAAATCATAATGATGAGGCTTATAAGGCACATTTGATCGAATTCCACCAGCGTCTTCAGAAGCACCTTTGCAATGCTGAATAATTGAAGCTGGTGCAGTTCTCGCATACCTGGATAATATAAAAAAAAAGTGCGAAAAATACATTTGAGTGTTGGCTGTTGCTGATCAGAAAGGAAGAAGAGTGTCAGTGGTCCTGGGTGTTCAGCTCAAGGACTTCTCTGTATAGAGTCTTGGGTCAGTTTTGGCTCTGGGAAAGTGTTGGTGGATGTGTGATCTCATTTTGTTTTCGTTTCTGAGTGGGTGTGTTGATGGTGCGTGTGTCTGTGATCAGTATGTTTGTTTGTCAATGTGCGATTTCCTCTTTCCTTTTGGTGTGTATATGTTAGTATATGTACGTAACCAATGCATTTATCCTTCTGTTTTGTTTCCTCTGAAAGGGTCAGTGTGTCTTTGCGCGCACGTGTGTTACCAGTGATTAGTATGTCTGTTTGCTAATTCGTGTTTCCTACCTTTATTTGTATGTGTGTGTTCTCTTCTTGAAGGGTCAGTGTATATTTGCGTATGCGAATGACCAGTATGTCTGTGTGTGCCCTCTTTCAAAGGGGTTCAAAGTTGTGTTCGTGTGTGATTAGTATGTTTGTCTGTCCCTGTGTGTTTTTCTCGCGAAGGATCAGTGAGCATTATCAAATTCCTTTGTATATCTTTTTCTTCTATCTTGGTATGGATTTGTTTCAAAATAAGTGCACATAATATTGTCGTTAATTGGAAGTGTCAATGTTTTTGAGATATCATTCTGAATTCTGAACTATAAGAGTAGTTAGAACGCATTCATGCGTTGTGGAGTCGTACATATTTCGGATGAGGCGCGCTTCGTGTCGATTAAAGTTGTAGTTATATGTATTTCGATGTCCAACTAAGGCGTTCAGATTATCACCAAGTTTTAGGGCTGTCCGACGCTCCTTTCCCCCTTAGGTGGAAGGATATCTAGAAGTTTCACCAATGTTAACCTCGTTGCAATCGTTGCATGATAATACGTAATCACCAGCCTCAGGTGGCGGGTGAGTTATTGTTCTGCAGTCTGTTGCCTTGATCCCAAATGGTTACGGGGGTGCTGGTAGCAATATGTATATTCAGTTTGCTTAGGTTAGCGCTGAGATCAATGATGTTTTTTTTCACTCAAATCTTTCATTTGTACATTGTCAAATTATAATTACCATATACATAGCCTAGAAAGATTTATAGCCTTAAACACTAAATATTAAAAAACTTTTCCATTTTTGTGTCACTTCAGTCACTTATTCCCCAATATCTGTTGATGTATTTCATGTAATTTTCTTCACTTTTTTTCTGTTTTACATATCCTTCATTATTATGATACAACGTATGAATTTTCCCATGTTGGGATCGTCAATTCTTTAACATATATATATATATATATATATATATATATATATATATATATATATATATATATATGACGTTATTTCAACAGT
The DNA here is from genome assembly GCA_963457665.1 of Thysanoteuthis rhombus. Classification (NCBI taxonomy): domain Eukaryota; kingdom Metazoa; phylum Mollusca; class Cephalopoda; order Oegopsida; family Thysanoteuthidae; genus Thysanoteuthis; species Thysanoteuthis major. Next base: position 27,660,349 of record OY735206.1, read on the forward strand.
TGGTTATCATTTTTCTCAAATCAATTTCCTATCAAATTCTTTTCATGGGACCATAATTGAATTTTGGACACGAAATTAAAATTGAAAAACAATATCGATTCGAGCAAAAATTTTCAAACCCAGGCAAAATACATTTTCTTTTTAAAATCTTTATTATTACAGCATGAACAAAATTTACTCTCACCATACAATTCTAATATCCAAAAAGCAAAAAAACAAAAAAAATCCAAAAAATACTGACACATAATAAAGGACATAAAAAATGCAACTTTTTTTCCTGATCATGGTGATGTTTCGTATTGTAACTTGGGCAAAAACTAGATTCTGGAATGAAATCGTTCAGAATTTCTTTTTCTTCTGATTTTAAAGTTCTCAACATTTTGGAGCGTATTCATTCAAAATGTATTCTATAATCATTATATTTCTTTTCATTACTTTTATTACACATGATTTATTGAAATTAATTCATTTCAAATCATACAACGTTTTATCAGAACAGGATTATCACATTAAAAATAATTTTTTTCCCGATACAACTGCAAGAAAAAAAGAGGGTAATCCTTGGTCTTACAGGTGGGAAATATGGTAATTAAACACGGTATTCAAAGGCTCTAATAAGTCACTCAGAGGCTCCAAAGAGTCGGATAGAGGCTCTAAAAAGCAAAAATAAACAATGCACTGATGAGACATTAACGCAATGATGAGTTAAAATACATGAATTTGTTTTTTTTTTATCAGAATATTGCTCACCATTCGTTCATTTAGGTTCAACGAAAACAGAACATTTGACGTGCCAAACTGTCGCCGTAATTTCTTTTCGGGGCGGATCCAGAGATTTTCGACATCTTTAGGGTCCGATAAAGAACAATTTAATGACTTTTAACTTCATTATTTCCTTAATGTCTGATCAATACTTTGTACAGTCATATCTTTGGAGGGCCTTTGGATATTTTTTTTAGGAGCCTTCGGATATCTCTTTGGAGTCTCTGTATGCTGTGTTCCACTACCATATTTTACATCCCCGTGAGCAAAGATAACCAAAACGTGAATATAAAAGATCTAAATGACCATTAGTTAAATGAATACTCCAATTACAAATAATAAGGGAGATTAGTTGAAGAAAAAAAAAACTAAAACAAATACAAAACAAGCAAATACTTTAAAGTAGATTAGCTGATACAGACTGGTTATTCGGCTAGTTTTAGATAGAATTAAAATTTCATTTTTTTCTAAATTTCAATAAACAGATCATTATTATGTTCAATTTTTTTGGCAAAATGCAATAAATTTCTTTTCAACACAACAATTGTACAGATTAAAAAATAAAATTCAGAATTAAAAAAATAACATAAAATTTACTTCAAATGAATGAGTATGATTAATTTCTTTGCAAAATGAAATATAAATAGTTTGAAGGAATATAGAGATTCTTAAGTGAAACCCAAATGTCGTTTCGACATAACATCTGTCGACTAATAAATGATTTACGAAAGATTTAAAAAAAAAATGACAAGACAAAAAGGTTTTCGATGAAACGTCCGTTCTCGTAGACGAAACGTTCGTCGTTGAAGCGTTTTGACACGGTTTCATCTCAAATCAGCAGTGGCCGTCATATATCAGCAGCAGACATCACATATCAGCAGTGTTTTGGTTACGTATACTCATCTCAGAATCACAAGATAATAACAAGGATGTGGGGACAAATATTTAAAGGTTTACATAACGATAGATACTAACTCGCATACGCTAATACATCAGTACATATAGTTTCTCCAATAGAAACACGAAATAAATCAGGTGAAACAGCTATAAAAATAATAGGATATCACGTATGTATATCTGTTACTATAGAGCCGGTTAATGTTTGCTAGTATGAATCTTATGGCCGGCCCGAGGTCTGAAAATTAGTCTATATGGGTGAATTGACTCGAGGATGAACATTGGTGAGGTGGTACTGACCAGTGAGGTCACTAGAGGTCGACACAGGTTAATTTAGGCTCGAAGCCCTTATTTCCAGTCAAATTGCAAAAGGGGCATCTTTCTACGCAACAGCGTGTAAGCCGGAGGTGTTCTTATTGTAGGTGGCTATGTAAACACTAATTCATTTCTAAAAAAAAGTATCAGTCCAGGTGGTAGCCAAGTGGTTGGCGGCACGGAAAATGGAATCAGCGAACCGGGTTCAAATTTCGACTGAGATAATCTGCAGTCACTTTGCACTAATGCCCTTGGGGAAGGCATGAATAGGAATTATTGATGCCATTGAAATCAAAAAAGTTCTTGATTGAAAATAATCCACAAATAGTAATTATGTAAAGAAAGTCGTACAGTGTTTCAATAAAAAATCTCACCCTAGAAAAATTAAATAAAATGTAAGAATAGAATTTCATTTTAGGTCCTATATTTGTGGATCTATGTCCTTGAGAATTTTTATAAGGGTGAAATAGATCTATTTTCTTATTTACTTAAAAGAAATAATTCTGATAGAACAAACATTCCCAGACCGACTGAAGATTGTCAGTATCATTTAAAGTCTATTGAAACTAAGTATAGTGAAGTCACGTAATGGTATTTTAGATATTTAGAATATTTTCAAATATATATATATACATATATATATATATATATATATATATATATATATATATATATATATATATATATATATATATGTGTGTGTGTGTGTGTGTGTGTTTGTGTGCACATGCGCACATGTGTATGTTTGTGATTTAATTGATGATTATTGAAGATGACTAAACCATAAATTTTTCATGTTTTTTTCTTTTTTCCGATAATGCGTTTCGCAATCAGTAACTTCATCTGATGGAATTTAGATAATTAAAAAAGACTGTTCTCCTGGGGACTGCGTGATAATATCACGTTTTCAGTAGCGTTATTAATTGACGAATTAATAAATTCCACTTATATATACATATATATATATATATATTGAAAAATATTTTTGTCTGTTCATTTTCCTATGTTTTTGAGATTTTAGTACGTTTTTCGAGTTCTCTGATTTTGTCCTTTTTATAGCCGATTTGAAAAAGTGTAATAATTATCAGTAATTCATGTTTAATTATTTTTGTTATTAACTGAAATGGCATTATTAAAAATCGAAAATTGAGAGACGTTTAAAGCAACTTTGGAAAAAACCATCGATGGTCGATAGATAAAGTTGATTGAGACATTACAGCATGAATTTCGGATAATTCTTTCTCTCGTTGAACTGATTATAAAATACAAAATGAGAAAACATATCTATACTTTAAGATGACACGTGTTTAATATTGGTGTGTTTGTGTGTATATAGGCAGCATTCCTACTTTTAAACGCGGGTTATTAAAAAGTATAGATATTTTTGTTTGCCAATTTTTCTAGTTTTCTGATATTTTTCCTCATAGTCGGTTTGAATGAGAGTAAAAACTTCCCAAAATTCATTTTGTATTATCGTTATGTATCCCGTCACTGGTCTTTTACAAGGATTTTCAATACTGCTAGAAATTGAACAAAAAAAAATGAATCAAGCACAGTAACAATAAAACGAATTACGGGAAATTTTTACACTCATTAATAGAAAACTAGCATTCCAAGGGAAGTTATGAATCACCGCCACCCTTATATGCTCATTTTTAAACTTATATTTTAAAATGAGCCCTCGACTGAAAACTTGGGAGAATTGAATATATATATATATATATATATATATATATATATATATATATATATATATATATATATATATATATATATTCAACTACTCATTGAGGAGTTTGTGTGTGTGTGTGTGTGTGTGTGTGTGTGTAGAATTTAAAGTTTTTACTCAGTACAGTTAGAGCTGGGCGAAGTCCAGATACATAGATATATACATATACATTACAATCAGAACAAATGAAATAACTCAAGCCCAGCAAAAGAGTTTAAACCAGTTTGTTGCGGGTAGTGGTGATTAATGACACCAACACCAATAACAGTTACATGCATAACATATGGGATATACGTGAAAAGGTGTTGTTTTTTTTCAACCCCCCTCCCCCGATGACTAATGTCTTTTGGTAGCATGCCATGTTGGTGGTGATCAATTAAAAAATTGGAAGAAGGGGTGATCAGTGAGAAACTTCTTCTCCTGCCATTTGTTGGGCACTAAAATGTCCAAATTTTCAATACAAAAAAAGTGTGTACACAAACTGAGGGGCCAATTTAGCATGCATTTATATTTAAAATTGACCCCCCCCCTCACTAACACCTCATTTTGGAGGGGAATTGAAAAAAAAACAAACAAACAAAACACTTTCCCAACTTATCGTGGGGAGAGTGTGAGCAAAAATCTCAAGTTTCAACTATGAATGGTTAGGGCTGGGTGAAGTTCAGATACTGAGATACAGAGATACATATGAACGTCAGAACACATGAATATCCTAAACACCATATCTAAAACAGTATTGTTGGTAACGTTGATCAATATTGATGGAAACAGCATTACAGATATCACGTATTAGCATCGCCGTTTCAGTTATTAATGAAGATAGTACAACACGAACACAAAAAAAGAAACATCAGCAAACTCGAGAAACTTACTAGGAAAAAGAACGGAAAAAATGTCTACACTTTTCAATAACAGTTGTTTGAAGATCGTCTGAAGATCGTGGAAGCACGAAACTAGCAGTCATCATGAAGTGCTGGTCTCTGTGTCTAAACTGTCTATACTTACATATGCTCTATCCCTACCGAACACTCGTCCCTCATAAATCACAGTAACACTTTATAAATGGATGATGTCTGTGAATGGACAATATATATATATTTGGGTATGTATGTTGGGATGAATTCAGGTTGGAGAAGAGTCTGACAATGGTTATGCATCATTGTGTGTGTATGTGTGTATTAAAGCCTCGAATCCACGACTGTCGTGCGTGTGGGTCTTTTTGCTGAATTACCGACCTGTCCTGTTTGTCCCGTTCTGCTGGCGTACTGAGACACGTACGTTCTGCTCGACCGACGTACGCTCTTCTCACCGGTTTTCTCCTTCCGCCGTTCACACTGGGCGCAGCTATTGCAAAGAGTTCGCTTGAAGGCTTTCCGATATCGACGGGAGATCAGGTTATACAAGAGGGGGTTTACCGTTGAGTTGAAAAAGAACAGAATTCCTGCAATGAACGAAAGAACGAATTGAGGTATGAAGGAAACTTTAAACAGGTCTCGTTAGTCACGCAGTGGATACTGTCACGTGACCAACGGTTTTTGGCAGAGTTGGGGGGGGGGTGATCGATTGAAATATTGAAAAAAATTGAGATCATTAAATAGGTTGCTTCCGTCACCTTGAGTTGGACAGTGATCAATGAAAAATAAGAATTTTCCAAAGAACGAATGTGAATACTACCGGACACAAACTAGGGGATCAATTAAGCGTATAATTACATTGCAAATCGAACCCTGCTTTGAAAAATCCCCTCAATAAGGAGAATTTCCAGAAAAAAAAGTTTTAAAGAATAAATCTTGAATTTTCAGCCCTCTAGATCCACTGGCGGAGTAGGGAATCAATTAGCCAGCCAGAACAACTTAAAAACTGGAGAAACCTATGGTGGCAGTTTGGGCTGACGATTTCTAATCATGCAACCGTTGTTCAAAAATACAAATTGTCACAAGAAAAAGAGCTTATGAACTAGTACCCAAACAGGAGAAATTTGGTTACTAAACACCACCCAGTAGGAGACACTTGATTCCTCCGTAAAATCATCATCATTATCATCAGTCTTTTATCGTCCATCGTTGGACAGGACCCTTCCCCAGGATATTCCACACCTGTCTATCGAGGGTGTCACGGAGCTAATATTTCCTGAACTCTTTAGTTCGTCTCGCCATTTCATATTCTGTCGGACTCATTTAATCCATCTCGCATTAGTTGGCGTTCGTGGAGGCCTGGACATCAAATGGAAGGTTACAACAGCTTCTCGTATAAGTAACCATTTGCAGGCGGTTGGGGCATGTCCTGGGGCTCCCAAAAATAAAACCTACAAATCAAGCCATCAAATAGACGCCAATAGGTCAAAGAAAGGGAAGATGGGATAACCTGGTGACAAACAGTGGAGATGAACCTTCTATCGTTCAACAGAAGCTGGAACGACTGACTGAAAATTGTACATGGGCAAAACACACACAAAAAAAGAGGATATGTAATTTTCCAATCTTTTTTTTCCTTTTAATACAATTCAATATAAATTTTATTAAAAACCATTGACCAAAACTGTCAAGATAAGTTTAATCAGTTTTTAGGTTAGTCTGTCTCGTTAGCTATGTATGTATCATGCGCACAGGCTAGAATAAAAGAAAATGTAAATGTTTACTTCGGTCTAAAAAAGAACTTTTTTTTAGAATAGAAGGGTCCCATTTGCAATGTAAGTTCATGATGAATTGGTCCTTTAGTTTGTGTTCAGCAGAGTTCACGTTAGTTTTTTTTATTTTTAAATTTGTGCTTTTTGGTGATCACAGCTCAACAAAAGGTGAAAGAAGTAGATTATTCATTGATCATCTTTTTTTCCCAATTTTTAATTGATTATCCCCAACACGACATACTGCCTGAAGACGTTGGTTACGTGACAGTTTCTATTGAGTGACAAACCAGGTCTGTTCAATTTTCTTTTCTTTTGGGCATTGACACATCTGGAACACCTTTCGAAAAAAAAATCTGATTAATTCAAATAAAACCAATTAATCTGTGTAAAGAATTTGAATTTTTTTTTCTAATCGATTAATCATTGTATATCGATCTAATCAGTACCTCGCAAATAAAATGAATGTTTTTATAGAATTTCAAAAGTTTTAATTTGAAACGTTGTTGCAGACGAACAAACCCCTAATCCTAACGTTTTATACGATGCATTGGATTTGAGGAAATCGTTATCACGCAGTCGCATCTGAGAACAAGAACCTTGTCCAGTGATACAGACGTCACCTGGAGTAGTAGTGATAGAAGGAAGAGGAGGAGGAAGAAGAAAAGCAAGGAGTCTTTCCTTGAGTCAATTGATTCTCATACTTGTAGAATATTGCGCTATGGAAATATTTCGAGAGTATTATTTTCAATAGAGATCGTAGAAGGCCATTTTTAGCCTTTTTTTTTTCTACAAAAGTGCTTAACTTGTATATTCTCTTACGACTACATTGCAATCGGTTTCTCAAAGATGCCACGCCTCTAATGATATAACACCTCTTCCTTCCTACCAATTTCCATTGTTTAACGTAACTGAGACTGACTGACCAAGAAGCATCCTATTGAAATGGGTGGACACATCTGCAAAAAGGACTGACAGTCAGACCGTAGACGCGCTTGTTCTTTTCTTGTGTTGCCAACTTTATTTCCAAGTTTACATCTAAAATTGACTCAAGAAACATCTTGAGACACCTAGAAACATCTAGAATCTCCTTATATATGAATAAAATCCAGTAAACATATTACGTATGATTATTAAATTAAACGTGACTTACTTCCACTGCATACATTATTAGAATTGTTGGTCAGAGTGAATGTATGTACTACATCTATTATACTATGAGGAAAGAGTTGAATCGTCTGTATTTGTAAAAGCCTTGCCCCCTTTTTTTCTTCTAAAGCTCGAACTGTCGAAACTCACAAGGTTGCCTGCCTTAGGTTTCTGGTTGATAACCGGCTGGTGACTAACATAAACAGAATTCAGAGCCAACAACAATAACAAGAACAACAAAATATTATAATAATAATAATAATAATAATAATAATAATAATAATAATAATAATAATAATAATCACCTGAAATATAAAACAATTTGGCTTGGAAATCAATCAATGAGTCAGTCCATTGATCTCGTCCGATGTAGACGGTCATAAGTCTTTGAGCATTGAATGGCGCCCAGCAGACGAAGAAGGAGACCACAACAGCTACTGTAAGAAAAAGAGGATTAACATTTAACTATCAGGCATAGAAAAAAATTTTGTCCCTCGGATTCATAGACAGCTTGTAACCGTTCTAGAACCCTTCAATGCGTAAGATAAAAAAAAAAAAAGGTGCGAGACAGGTCATTCCAATCAGAAGCTACTCCCCTCAAATTATTGTTTTTTTGTTTTTTTGCTAGAATGAAATTAAGCGACGAGACTGAGCCCGAATTTCTTGAACATTTGTCAAGAAAAAAGAAATGAATAAGTTTCGGGAGACAACTCAAAAATTAGCATCTCCCTTGACAATCATCTCCCGTCACAAATCACTCGTTATAATACTGATAGGAGTGAAAACGAATACAACCACACATTATTATAATTTAGTGAGCGCATTTAAGTGGTACCTTAATGAATTTGACTACAAAGCACCATTTCAGCGACTCTGAGATCAAAGACAGAGAGGCAGACATTTAATGTAATATTTCTATTGATTACTAGAAATCAGATCATTATTATTAACATGAACGTGATGCAGGCCCTATACTATCATCATTTAGTTGCTAATTACAGAATTTTTTTGCGTTCTTCAAGTTAACATATTTTGGGGGTAGAGTGAGAGGGCAATTCTATTCCTGTGTGCATTTTCTGTCTCCAGCATTTTTTTTTAATTAAATCTTTCAGTACACTCAGGTATTTGAAAAACGTGTTTGGCCTGTTTTTTTTTAATCCGTTTACCATATTGAAATTTAGCACCAGGCCTTCGAAGGCAAAAAAATGATATCACCAAACATGGTCATGTTATATATCATGGGAAAGGTATTGGTGTGCTAATCTTTTTTTTACAAAAGGACTAAGGTTCAAAAAATTACCAATACCTTTCCAATGATTTATTACATGACCACCTTTGGTGATATCATTTATAATTCTACTGCTTCCCGACTAGGCACAAAATCACGATAAACCAAGTATTTCCTGATACGTACATACCTGTAGTTTATAGTTTGAATAGTTACTCAAAATAATTTGGGATGAACTATGATTTACGGAGAGGTGTTGTCTCAAAGGTTGAGAAATTGGAAATACTCATTAACTGGAAATGTTTCTTTTGACACAAAATAGTGCGACAATCAGAGGCCGAGGTGGGAATTTGGGGGCCCAGGGGAGGGGGCTTCGGCTCTTTTTAAGCCCTAATCCTCCAGAATTTAGGACCTTAACTCAATACTTATAAACAGATAAATAAAATCAGACTTTTAAAATTAAGTAAATATATGGTCTGAAATGACAGGGAAACTCGAGTACAATCAATGAATTTTTCAGAATATCATCTTAAACTTTGCTGTTATCATCACAACGCTTTGGCTGGTGTGATCTCTTGCCTTCCCAAAGGGTTTTTCGTATTTGGTAACCCTCAGAGACTATTGAATGGGATGTTTTGTTAACATAAACAAAAATATCATCTCATTAAAAATCGTCTAAATAGCAATTTATGACATCTAGACGCAAGCCAAAACACCCGAATCTAGATGAAAAACACGTATAAATATCTTAACAATGAATTTCAATAATTTCCCTCAAATTACCCCCCTTTCTGTCGTCTGTTCTATTTGTTACGAAAGTTGATTCTGATACAGTCCTTTTATTGTATTTCGTGGTTGTCATTATGCTCTCGTAGGTTGTTATTTCTCTGGGATATATTCTTCATGTGGATTATCTGTCTTTGGTATATGTCTGGATCACCACTTGTTTTTTCCTTTCTTCACAGTGAACTGTTTTGAAGATCTGATAGTTCACCTGAGTTCACACGGTACAGTAATATTGGCACATTTTCCTGGCGAGGTCAGGCTATAAAGGTATCATCTACATACCCAGATTGTTGGCCATAATGGTGACACTATGAAGATCGTTTCCTCAAATTACTCGAAGCGCATGGTCGTCATCACTGTGTATTGTTTATGCACAAAATGTTAGCATTTCATAAGGTTGTTTATCGGAATGCTAGTACATTCTTTAAGTGCGGAGATTGATTTCATTTTATCTGGAACCACTGACCGAGGCTCATCTGATATGGAATCTTGCTAAATAGGTTCACTACGTCAAACCACGTCATTTTGGAGTACTGAATAGGGATCTTTATTTCTACCAAGTGAGCTAATTTCTTAACTCAGGATGAAGACCTACCTGCTGACTGATTATATCTACCAGGGATCTACTGGGCTGGTAGTATGTTGAGCATTGGCATCAAACAATGAACTTTAACTCCTTAAGTCATAAACCGCTTGATGCCTCTGCAGATTGCCAGGGGAAACTTTCTGTGTCGGGGATAAAGATTGATAAAATTATCCTGACAGAACAAAATATATGTAAACTATAATCAGTAGCTATTCCCCTTGGTATTAACATTTACATTTTCTCTTATGAAATCAACAGTTGATGAAATGGCTATTCTATGGATTTGTTGGAGACTACACGTAATAGCTTACAGTGAAGTCGGTTCAGACATCTTTATTCGTTACTTGTGGAGTAAGTATCTATTCATATTAATTTAAATATGCCTATAGGCCTACACTTATTTTAATCTGAAGAATTGCCATCGAAAATATATCTATGAAAGAAAGCAGATCAAATAACATACGGTTACTCTCAAGATGAAAAGTAAGATTTCAGTTTTCAAAATATTGCATATAATTAGCGTGTATTCCTGGTTAGGGTAACGTGGCATTCACTTCCCATCCCAGCTGATCCAACTGTGGTTACAGTATTTTCATGACAGCCTGTACAATTGGGGTCATTAAGTCCAAGTCACGATGTTGTGACTTTTATTTACTTTTACCTCAGAGAAACTGAAATATGGAACCTAACCAATAGATTGATCATGCCAGCCCACCGCCATTTGAGATTTTTAATGGATTCTATGATGTCCCTGACTCTTGTCTTTTCTCGGATGTACTGTGCTGTCTTGTGGTCTCTCCACGTGTGGCCCAGCATAGATCCGCAAATTGAGAACCATGCAACGTGCAAATTATGATGTGCTCAGCAGTAAATCGTTGTTTTTTGAGATATCTACCCCTTCAGTATACGATGACTTGCTTGGTATATGACGTCATTACATCGCTTGGGTAGTGACTTCGTTTGGTTGGGTCGATATTTTCGAACGTATTATAGTGAAAAATCCTGAATATATATATATATATATATATATATATATATATATATATATATATCTCAATAAAATGTCAATAAAGTCGGCGATCTAGTCAGCACTCCAACTATTCAGCGTTTCCATTATTCCAGCTTAAACAATAAAGCATTGTCTGATAGGAAAGAGGTGTCAAAATCTCAGAATCCGAGGTCACAACTTCATCATATCTCCTATAAATCGATCGTGTTATCTTTTAAGTGGTTTTCTCATCATTTTCCAACTTTTCAAACCATCCTTGTCACAAATCAAGACCCATTGCTCTCCTTATCTATAGACTCTTTTTATTTGAATTGAAAAACAAAATCGAAAAAAATTGCTTCAGTTTTTTCTTGCTTAAGTAGAATCTACTAACTTTCAGTTCGAGAAATAATTTGAAAGAAAAGTTCTTTCTAGTAGCTATCGGGCGTGGAGAATTGAATTCCTTGGCGTCCATCTGTATACCTGTTTGTCTGTCACGCAATAAAAAACAACTTAAACATGGATGCAATTTGACCAAATTTGGCATGCATTCTCAATAGACCTACTGGGTGGATTTAAAGTCAAAAGCTTCTGGATTTTTGTTGGAAAAAATTTGTTGAGTCTCGTTCGCGCTCATCCCGATAATAATGATCTGACTTCGAAATGATGATTTCTTTATCTACATAATAATAAAAGTATGACGCTATTTTTTAGGTGACATTTAACTTATTGAATTAATGCGAAAAATATTAGTCCAAGTGAATCACAACTGAATATCAAATGTTGGGTCTGCGTTCGAGCACGACCCAATATTAGATATTTAATTTCTATCTATCTATCTATCTATCAGAAGAAGAAGAAGAAGAAGAGGAGGAGGAGGAGGAGGAGGCGGCGGCTTTTATATAAGAAAATAACATACATTAAGAACACATGCACTGTAAGGTATTCTTTCACCCCAAATAATAGTAGTAAGTGGAAAAAAAAAATTAAGTTCAATAAGTACTTCATTTACGTAAAAAAAGAGAAACCAAAATCATAAAATTTAAGTAAAAGGCAGTTAGCTTCAGTATATCATACGAAATCTACCAATAAAAAACATTGATCAACGAAAGCTTCGAAGAATAACTCACTAAATAAAAAAAAAAAAAAAACGCATCATGAAGATTTTAGATAAATTAACACTTCAACTAGTATTGACCGATTGAGACAAGGAGAAACACCTGATCTACTGAAAAAAAAAATTAAAAATTTTCTCTCAAATGTTTTCACTGGAATATTGTTTATATCAATATTTTTCAGAAATTTTTCATATGTCTTGACTTAGTTTTAGTTGATTTCTACTGAAATGGCCATGAATTTCATTATGAACTTTAATGCAGTTAGATAAATTCATAGTTGCTTTAAAATTTTTATTCTAGACATTAAAGTACCAACTGATTTTCATGTATGAAATCTTTTTATTCTCCATAGAAGCAGTCAAGTGATCATATTTACGTAGATTGAATTTAAACGAACACATCTCTGATGTAACTTTTAATTTTTTCGGAATTACAAAGATAAATTTTGTAAACTGACATCACCACAGTTGAATTTTGAAAGAATGTAGGTTTCAATTGGATTAGATTTAAATGATTCATTTAATGCATTCTCGAACCTAAATGCATGTTTTAACTTGTCATAAGCCTTAATAATTGACAAATCCTCATGTCTAGTAAGAGTTAATTCTTGATCAAATTTAATACCAAGATTTTCAGCCTTGTATACTTTCTCAATAATTTTATTCTCAATCCTATTTGGATTTACTCGAATATATTTTAATTTTTTGAGCTTCTTATTAGATCCAATGGCAATTAAATTGCTTTTTCAGCATTCAACTTCGAGCAATCATTTTTTTAAAAAGAATATTTTGAGATTCCGTTAAGATTTTTGTTCATACTTGTAACGATCTATCTATCTCTCCCCAGCAAGTAGTTGAAACGATGTACTTTTGCCAGATATACTGAATTAAAGTAACCCTAAAAACTGTTTTGAGCTCCTATTTACGCTTTCCTCAGGAACTACCTGAAAATTTCACCCAAAAGACGAATTTGCAACCAGTATATATATGAACAATAGGGATTGAGACAGACTCCGGAGCATATATAAATATATTACTTTAATCCTAACCAAAATACGACTGTAAAACATAGACACAATTTAAATCCAATACTTTGCTCTGACGTGCAATTACTAAAGCCAAAAGTGAACACATAAATTCTCAATTTTCAAGGTTTCAGGAAAGGGTATGAGGGACTGTCTGGCGGTGCGCGCGGGTATTCCAAGGAGTGTATGCGGGCTTGATCAGGGGGGTAACTCTTTATTCAATTTCAAGGAATCTCCATAAAATGTCATTTGCTTCGCTGAATTTTTTCCACTGGGCAATGCAGGGTGCCCTTTCTCACTCTCTCTGTATATATATGGTGAAAACTCGTACTAAGTTAAAACCTGATTGGTAGCTTTTTCCCCAGGGGTACTACTCGGATCGGGTTCAAGTGTTAAAACTACATTGCACGGGCCTCTGAGCTATTCATATATATGGCCCAACGAATTAAAACCTGGAAAGATTTCGAAACCACAGATCTTAGCTCGTCATAGAATATATATATATATATATATATATATATATATAAAACATTTGATTATGAAACAGAAGAAAAAAAATGATCAGAGAAAAAGTCTCCACACGTGTTTCATGGTTAATGGCTAATTTTTCAAGATCACTCTTGGAAAATGGCTTAACCACAGAACACGTGTAGAGTCTTTCTCTGTAATCGTCTTTAATTATGAAATATTGCTTTATTATGATTTTCTAATACATTGAGCATCCTTTATTCGATAAACATCAAATTTCAAAATTTGATTATATATTTGTCTATTTATGTACTAATTTATTTAATTTTCATTGGTAATACCCAGACCTTGCTGGTCAATACCATAACAAAGTTTCTTGTTAAGAATTGTCTTTGTCATTCTCGTGATACAATTGCTAAGTCATTCTTCTCGTGTGAGGAATCCAGGATTGCATTATCACCAAGTTCCTGTCATCTTGATTCATGAGTATTTTACTTCTGTGTGTGTGTGTGTGTGTGTGTGTGTATGTGTGTGTGTGTGTGTGTGTATGTGTGCGTGTGTGTGTGTCTGTGTGTGAGAGAGAGAGAGACCATCAGATATAGGGATAGACTGATGACTCTGGAGCTAGAATATAGATAGATAGATATAAACATTTAGAGGTAGATAGGAATAGCGATGTCTATACGATAACATAAATGTATTCTTCTCTTTGTTCGATAATATCCGTCAGTTATTGCCCTCGATGAAAAGTTCGTCCTCCTCATACTTATTATCTGATCAGATTTCCCTTTCTTCCGATCGTAAATGAGATTTTAGAAACCGTCAACAAAAACTGTCATCAAAACTGTTTACAGTTTTTAAGTTGTTTTTTTTTTAATCAAGACTTTTCTAGCGATCACTTCTCAACAAAAGGTGAGATAACTACCTTATTCATTGATCACCTCTTCTTCCGATGTTTTTATTGACCACCACTGACACAGCATTCTACCAAAACACATTAGTCGCATGACGGTTTTTATTAAGTGACTAACACGCCTCGATGAGAAGTTGTGTAAAATAGGAGAGAGGGAATGCAGGCATAGTTGCCCCCATATTTTTGTGCATTTTACGGGTACCTTGCTACAATAACACACACACAAACACACACGCTTATATATATATATATATATATATATATATATATATATATATATATATATATATATATATGCAATGCACCGTATCGGTTAGTTTGAGGGTATAAACATAAAAAACAGACTGAGAACAGGTTTGGTTAGTCATTCAATAGAAACTGTCATGTAATCAAAGACTTTTGACACTATGCAATGCTTGGGGCAATCAATTAAAGAATTGGAAAAACGAGTAATCAATAAATAGCTAACTTCACTCACATTTTATTGGGCAGTGATCACTAGAAAGTCTGAATTTAAAAAAACAAAACAAGCGGACACAAACTAAGAGGTCAATTTATCATAAACTAACATTTCAAATTGCTCCATCCCCCCAGGAAACAAACTCAATGAATGAATTTTCCATAGATCAAACAGAAACGTAAATGGTTAAATTTTAAGCCCTTTAGCTACACTTGTGCGGCCTGTAGACATGATATATATATTCATATCCAGCCGGACCAACTTGAAAAAAAAAACTGATAGAAAGCTCTTAACAGTTTTGTTTGACGGTTTCTAATTTTAGTGATATATAGGTAGTTAGGAAACACCGTTGACCCTGCCCCTGAAAGTAAAGAAACGCCGTTCCCACGCGTACTCTCAGCGCTACGTTACTACCTACCAAGTTGTATGAGAGCATTCTCGCCAAAGGCTGGATATCAGAGCTTATCAACTGTTCAATCAAACAAGCGAGCTAATTGTTTCAAGAACACTAATGAACCGAAAAATGTAAACGTTCGAGACGCTATCGACCTTGAAATAACAGCTGAGAGGCGTATCACTTCGTCAGTCACACATTTGGCGTGGCAAATGATCATTGTCCCGAATAATCATCAAGCAGTAATTCAATTCGACTGAGAAGAAAAATCTATTCTCAGGGGGAAAAAAGAATCCTTTGAAGTTATGGATTGTTGGGTAATCAACAGATTTTAACAAACGAAAATCATAAATGAGGCTGGCGTTTTCGTTATGAGAAGATATTTCTTATTTTTGAATTTGAAAAATATATCATGTGCCTTTAAAGTGATCTAAAACAATGGTTTCGGAACTGGGATCCGTAGATGATGATGATGATGATGATGATGATGGTAATAATGGTGCTAGAGGTCCACAGCAGTGTTCCTTTTTAACCTGAAATAGCAAATCTTGTGGCACAGAAACATCGTTATCTATAGCACCACTAACGAAGAACTATTATACACAAACGGGCACCATATATTAGAATTCAAATACATGTAATCCAATTAGAATAGATATGAATTTTTAGGTCTAAAATTGTTTATTATTGTAGTTCATTGATAATCCTAAAAAAGTAGAGTATACAGTCAATGCATCCTTTCGATAGTCACTTAGCTGAAACATGGAATCTAGCCAAGAGACAAATCTGCAAACTGAGAACTATGTAGCGTGCGCATGAGAGAATCATGCTCAACCTCACATGGAGAGATCACAAGACAGCACAATACACCAAGAAGAAAACAGGGGTCTGAGACATCATAATCTATTGTAAAACTCAGATGGCAATGGGCTGGCCATGTCGCAAGAATGAAAGACAACCGATGGGCATCACGACTCACAACATGGATCCCCAGAGACCACATGCGAAATACGAGATGGATAGATGAATTAGACAAATTCAGAAAATACTGGCTCTGCGACGCCCATGATAGAGAAATATGGCAGATTCTGGAAAAAGTATATGTCCAACCACGGACGTTAAAAGACTGATGATGATGATGATGATGATGATGATGATTACAGTCTGAAAAACTGATTGCTAGAACAGAGGTCTGCCAGAATAAATCCTTTATAGAATGGACCCTAGATTTTTGAAACCACCGATCTAGAATGTCACTACGTATTTCATACAAAAGTATTAGTACATCGATTTGTTATTTGACGAAATTGATCATGCTTACTGCGTACTTTTTGTCTTTGGCAAGAACCATTGTGAACGGGGAATCTTCTTTTTAATGCTAACAATTGTGGCTTAAAAAATCAAAGTTGAACGATTGGAAGCAGATATAGTGTTTCAAATGTGAATTTTGTCAAACTTTAGAGTTGACTTTGTTTTCGTAATCTAACAGTACTACCTCATCAAAATCACCATACAGCAATAAAAGTGTCAGTGTCAGATTCTTCAATACGATGAATATAATATGATATATTTTATTTCATCAAACGAACAATAACAAATTGATTTTTTGCATATCTATTCCTAGGAAAGAAAACTGACAGATTTAAGAAAAAAGTTGATAAATTTAAAAATTTTGTTTCAAGAAGTATTATGTTTGTTTCAAAGTTAGAAGGTGTTATAACATTTTTTTGTGTGTAAATATTGAATTAATAACTAATAAAGGAGTTGGAATAGGATTCGTAGTTTTAGAATGATATTGTATGGAGAAATGAATTCTGTTTTTGTTTTTTTTAGCTTTTAGATTTTAATGAAGCAAAAGAGTTCAATCCTGGCGCACCTGAGTTCGTACATTTTCTTTCTATCAAACTTCAACTCCGACGACAATGACACTTCGGTCCAGACTAAAAACTGAAGAGGGTTTAATTCTGAGAGAGAGAGAGAGACAGACAGACAGACAGACAGAGACAGAGAGAGAGAGAGAGAGAGAGAGAGCAAAGAGAGGGAGAGAGAGAGAGAGGGAAAAATAGAGGGAGAAAAAGACAGATTTTTTTCTTCGAAATCCATGTCATCCTATTTCTGTGTCATCAGTCATCTGGAATTGAATCAATTTATATCCAGAATTATCTTGGTTTTCTCGTCATTTATCAGAAAAAAATATCTAGATACTTTTCTTATTAATTCCCCTTCCATGGCCAAATTTACAAATCTTTTTCAGTTAAGAGAAAAGAATGTTTTTACAAAAGTTTAAATATTTTCATAACTTAGAAGTTAAATCGTTTAAGCTTCAGTCAGAGTGGTGTTTGACCCTGAAGCAGTCAGTCTTGTCCATTTTCTGTCTAATCTCTGCGAAACTGATACTGATCAATAGCTCAATGTCTGGGAAATGTTCTGATTCTTAAGCTCTACATCTAACCCCATTATAATGATCCTAGCACTGACACTAGAAGTGAGTTGCGAGATCGCAGCCTAGCAGAGACCAGTGTTAACGTTTCCTTTAGGGGTGGGGTCAAAGTTTATGGAACAAGATCAAGAGATCTCCATGAAGTCAAATATTCCATTCGAAATGCTTGGATTGTGTCAATCGCTAGTTCAGCTGAAGTTCTATGAAGAGGTTGGCTGATGCGGAAGTCTAACTGTGAAGTAATTTTTATTTGAAATGGCAAATTCAAAATTTAAAAAAATAAAAAAATAGAACTCGAACCTTTTAGTTTGTGTGCACCAATTTTCAAAAGTTTTATTGTGTTTGTTTTGGAAAAACAAAAACAAAAACAAAACAAAACAAACAAACAAACAAACAAAATGAGTGCATAGTGACTTTTGTAACACCCTATATAATGCATTTCTCCGTCTCAGTGAGAAGGACCAAACATTTTTATCTCTCAAAACAGTTGCTGTTTACTTATCCAACATTTTAATAAAATTAGTCATTAAGCTGAATAGACTCAACGCCTAGGGACACTAAGGAAGCCTGAGAGTAGAAAAAAAAAGATTTAATTGAGTGAACAAGTGAGTATTCTGTACATTTCAGCGCTTTTGCGTATAATTTTTTTCATACCTAGAATATCAAACACTATTTGAGTCCCAACAACATGGAATAGATTAGTGCTGTGTATTTCATCTGGTAGCTAGTTTCTGGAGATGATGAAATATTACCAAGTGTCACTGTATATCGCTACACGATAAATGATCTTGCATGTCAACGTGTTCATGTTTATTCTCGTGTACATGACACATAAACCAACGTGAGCAGAATACAGTTATTTCTGAGACAGTCCAACATACTAGGATTCGTCATGCAGTCTCAAAAACATATTCAATATCCAGTCTCGGTGGGTTAGTTGCACCAGGGTAGCACCACTCCATAGCACTAAAAAGATGCGGATTCGCGTGTCGCCCTTCGTGACACTGTTTACGCGGACTGGGCAATTTTTGTTCTCGCCCACATGTACACTTGTGGGCATCCGACTTGGAACTCAACAATGTCTCACATTCTGACCGGGAAGCGAATAAATAATTATACTTACCTAACATTTTAATAACTGCTTTCCTCGCCCTTGTGACGGTGTTCATGGTACTGTTGTCACTTTTACTGGTCTCGACCTGAATCTGCGAGTTTCTCAGCCGAAACCCAATGAGGGTATAAAGCACGGTAATGATAGTCATTGGTGCCAAAAAGAAAACGAAAGTCGAAATTTGAAAAATGTACATCATTTGTGGTAACCAGCGGTGCGGTACATTGCACATGATTGATAATTCCAGCGGTTCGTTGGTGGTCGGGTGGCGTATGTGTATCAACTCCGTATGCAATGGAAAGGGTAACGCACACAAACAACCCGTCACCCAGATACCCACAATCGTCTTGACGACCCGGGAGAGCGTGGTGATGCTCTGCGAGCGAATAGGGTGACAAATCGCCACGTAGCGTTCGAGGGTAAATGCCGTGATTGTCAGAACAGATGCGTAGGATGTCATCTCCGAAATGAAAGACTTGAGCAGACAGAAGGGTACCCCCAAACGCCAGGGATACGCTTCCCATATACTGTACAGCTCAGGAGGCAAGGCTGGAAAAAAAACGTAATCAAAAACAATTAAGTTAAAAAATACCTTCATTTGTAAAAATTGGGGCAATTAAGATAATGGTAAATAGTAGTAAAACATTAATAATACTAATTTACAATGCTTAATCAGATAAAACATAAATCCACAAATATAATAATTAGCAATGTGTTTGTCTTCTGTCACGCTGATGCAGTGCAAGAGAATTTTACATTCTTCTCATAACGTTCTAAATATGCTGGATTAAAAAAATAATGAAAAACGATAAAAACACGAACAAAAATTATTAAAAAAATCCATTTTTAGTCAACAGTATGCTCATCTCCAAGCTCAATGCAAATCTTTATTATCCACGTATATAAGATGTAAGGTCTATATCCATATATTTCAAATATGCTGTTATTTCTGACGGCACAGGTAAACTGGTAATAAAATAATAACTTCACTAATACTACTCGGACAATTACTGAAATATGATACACATATCTCTGGACGAAGAGTAAGTTTAAAGGTTGGATTTGGACCTCTACGAGTCAGCAAAGCTCTCGTGGCTGAATCAGAACAGCTGCTGATGCGCTGAAAGATCATTAGTAAGATTCTCGTGAGTTCGACGCTCAACGCGGGTTTTTTCTTCATTTCCGATCCATGTTGTTCATTCACTGTCGTAGATTGACGGCTTGTTGTGATTTAAAAGTAAACAGCTATAAAATAGGATAAAAGTAAATGTTAGTGAAAAAATAATAATAAGTCAAAATCAACAGCATTTCTTATGAAAATACACATGTGAAACAACGGAGCTAGCTTTATGTTGTAGAGTGTATATCTTGAATTTCTTTGCCATTTTGACAGAGCATAAATAAAACAAGCCTGGCTGATACAGGGTCAAACCCCATCCCTACTTCTATTCTCACTGGAGATGATTATTGCAACTTTTGTAGTGTAAGAATAGTTAGTTTAGCTTCGTTGGCAAGTGAGCCGCCTTCCAATTTCATGATCGTGATTTCAAATCACGGTTTGAAAGACTTAATTCTGTATTTGTTTGGTTTAACGTGACGTGATAGACAAACAGTGAAGAGTTCAATCAAAAATTTGGTAAGGATTGTTGTCAAAGTCGATTTGAACTGGAGTTTGTCAAAATCACGTGTGTGAATGAAATTCCCTATTGCTTAGCAGGTGCCAGGTTCCAGGGGCATTTGAGAAAAACACTGTAAAGCGGTACATAAATATTTCTAAGATGCTTTATTACACTAGTTCATTAATTTTTGTATACTGCTTTTGTATAAGACTTTTGTAATACTACGAATTTATATATTGCTATATATCCTGTATTTTTCAACCTAACCAACTTGCATCTTATTTCTAATATTGATTACTCTTTTGTTTGTAATGAAATGCAAATATTTCTTACAGAAAGAAATATCTGTCGTGTTTGTATTTCTCTTGCATGTATTCCGGTGTTATATTTGACTACAGCTATATCAAAACATAATTGTAGGTAGAAGCTAATTTTATTGATATATTTGGGCGAAAAAAAAAAGGAAAAAAAAAAGAAAAAAGGTCAGCTCTGTTGGCTGTGAGATAGATTTAATGAAGCAATATCTCTCCAAGTTAGCTGGTGGTGGGCATTTATCATTATTATTGTTTCTGATCCATAGTGCCCGGCCCCAGTACACACTGAACCATCCTCCAGTGAACAGTGATCCAAAATATGATTGAATGATCCAAAGAATTCCAAAAGTGACTCCAACCACACATTTTGCTAAAGTATTGTTCAACTGTTGACTATGTTACAAAAAGTAAACATGAAAATCCCTCAAACATTCATTTTTGCAAAAGTTAGACACCTTAAAGGAAATGCAACGCAAAATCATATTCGCACAGTCTTAAAAGCAATTTAAGTAAAGTATAAAAAAAAAAACCTTGGTTCAACAATAAAATTAAAATGCGCTTTTAGGTTCCTTGTAAACTACATGGAATCAATTGAACTTTAATTGAAAGAATTGAAGTTGCTCAGTACGATAACTGATACACTGTGTTCTGATACACTGTGCCCTACATATATCATTGAGAAGGATCGTTAGATCTCTTAAAAGAGCAAGCACAGTGATTGCAGTTTGGACTACGATAATTCTTACACAATTTTAATTTCACCTCATAGAGCACAATTAGAAAATCCTGTATAGTTGTAGCTCTACAATTAAGGTAAAAGTACCCTTAAATATAAATTTTAGCTAAAAATTGGGCCCCTTTGCTTGCACGCAGTACAGTATTGCTCAAGCAGGCAAGCCTTTCTTAAAATACGATAGAGGATGTGTTAAAAAAAGGAGGTAGTAATCATCTTCTTTTGTATTTATTTTTGTAAAAAAATCATAATGATTCTCCGTGGTCAATGAACCATTTTGCTCAGCGTTTGCCTAACATGTATTTCAAAGAACGTTGTGAACGTTACATTATTATTTATAGAGTCAGACGAACATTTCAGATTGAATATAAATCTTTCTCCAAACAAACAAATAACTCTCCATTACATTGGTGACCAAAACTAATTTCTTCTAATTTCATTCTCCAAGACTCCCCCCCCCCAATAAAACTATTAAGAACAATACAAACAGTTAGCATATCCATGTTTCAAGTCCTATTATGTCTTTCACTACTTTTCAATTTAACTATTCTCCTTTCAATCATGAAAACATTTCGACAACATCATTAATAGAACTATTGGATTTCAACTCGAATATAAAAGCAAAATGTAAAGTAATCTTCCACGCTTACTATAATTGAAGTGATAGGCGATTTTCTTCTATAAATTCAGATTCCGTTCGCTATTTGGTCATATTTTTTCTCCTGTCGTTACGTGACGCTACGCAAAAGACTGGGATATTAAGTTTCCTCTAAATTATGGAGCATTTAACAGAAAACGATAAGGTTGCTTTGCGTAATGGCAGATCTCATTTTGCTTTTTCTGCTAAAGGAGAAAATTGAAATAAATAAAAACTCGCCATCAAAGCAAATAGTTGAACAACCATAGCGTCGAAATTTAAAGTAAATTTTGGATGTAAAAAAAATTCATCAAACAACAAATATGGTCAGAATAAGTTCTATTTATGAAATCACTGGCTGTTTCCACTGGGAAACATCAAAAAAAAAAAAAAAAAGTGAAAAACATCTAGAAACATCTAGATTCTCTCGGATGTAGATGCTATGAATAAACTCGTCAGAATAATGCCACTCAAAAATCAAGAGGTTTTTCCTCCAAAAATAAAAAAATACATTACACTGGAGTGCTGATGCCAATTTTCAAGTCTATAGACAAAACAGTACGGCCAGGAGAGCTGAAACACTCAAACCTTTGATGGATGAAGGTGTAAAAAGAGTTTGTGATCGGCAATCTTACTATATTTCGCCAAAACTCCGTCCTTAGGTATTTACTCGCCTACCACCCAAACTATTCAACATTAAACCCATGAAATTTCCTGTGGATACGGATTTGATCTCTGGGTGATACTTTTAGAAAATAAGTTCTTGAACCCTACCCCTACCAAAAATATTTTTCGGAGAGTTCTATTGGGGATGGGGGATCTATCATGATGAAATGATCTCTCAGTTTTTAATGATGTAATGAAATAACTTTTTAATATTTTTCTCTCAAATCAATTCCCGAAACTAAAATGTGAAGCAGTTTGCATTCATTATTCAAGAATATATAAAAAAACATTTTTTTTTCATACCTAATATTGCGATGTTTCTTGATAGTACACGAATATCATGGGTTAATGTAATACATTTTTCCAGAACGCAGAATTTAGGTGATCAGATATATCTATATATAACATAGATTATACAGAGGGAACTTTTATTTTTCACTTTAAGGGGTCAGAATGGAGTGGAAACTTTTATCACTTTTACTGGTCAAATTCGATAGGGGACTTTTATTTTCCCTTTTATGGTTAAAATTAGGGAGACATTTTTCTTCACTTCTACGAGTCAGAATAGAGAGGTATTTTTTTTTCAATTTTGAGAATCAAAATCGAAAGGATTTCAAAAAATTACTTTCAGGAGTCAAAATAGAAAGGGATGTTTCTTTTTTTCAGGGGAAGATTTTTCTTGGATCTTACAGGATTTTTCCTCTTTTAGGGGTCGAAAGTAAAAGGGAACGTTTATTTTCATGTTTAAGGATCAAAATCAACTGGAATTTTTTTCTCACTTTTAGGGGTCAAAATTGTGAGGGACGATCTTTTTCAATGTTATGGGTCAGAATCAAGGGGTATTTTTCCATTCCAGGGGACTACATCAAAAGAGAACTATTCCATTTTTAGAGGTAGAAATGGAAGACAAATTCTGTTTTCAATTTTAGGAGTCAAAATTGAAGAGGGAGATTTTTTCCTCTTTTAGTGAGAGAACGTTTATTTTCATTTTTAAGGGTCCAAAACGAGTGAATTTTTTTCCACTTCTAGGTGTCAAAACCAGGAGGAATTTTTAGAGGTCTAAATCAGAAGGAAATGTTTTGTCGATTTATTTCCATTCTTAGAGATCAAAATCAAGAGAATATTTTCTTTTTCAGTTTAGGGGTCAAAATCGAGCTGAACATTTATTACAATCTGGGGTTGGGGTCAAAATCGAAGGAAAAATTTCATTTTTCACTTTTAGGTGTCAAAATCGAAGTGGAACTTTTTTTCACACTCGAGGGTCAAAAATAAAGGGAAATTTTAATTCTAATTTTAGGGGTCGAAATTGAAAGGGAAAGATTATATTTATTTTCATAGTTCAAAATAAAGTATGAACTTTTATTTCACTCCTAGGGATGAAATCAAATTTTTTCAATATAGGGGCGAGGGATCTTTTTTTTCCCACTT
This sequence comes from Thysanoteuthis rhombus, assembly GCA_963457665.1. Classification (NCBI taxonomy): domain Eukaryota; kingdom Metazoa; phylum Mollusca; class Cephalopoda; order Oegopsida; family Thysanoteuthidae; genus Thysanoteuthis; species Thysanoteuthis major. The sequence goes on from OY735206.1 coordinate 27,684,737, forward strand.
TCAGAGTCAAAATCGAGAGTTTTTTTTTTTTAATCAAAATGGTCAAAATCGAGAGGGAATTTCTTTTTTTCTTCCATGGTTAAAATTGGGGGAACATATTTTCATTTTTTGGACTTTAGCTCAACTTTTTTTTAACATTACCCCCCACCTCCGAACACCCTTGTTTTTACTATTTTACCAATTTTCTAATCATCATACCCCCTTTCAACATCATGCTTCTTTTCCTTGACATTATTACCCCATTTTTAAAGTTATACCTCTCTTTAAAATTTTTTTTTCTTAAATTAGTCCCCTTTTTTAAAAATATTTGCCCCCACCTTTTCTTGGTGATTAGGTATATTTTTTTCTAACATTAACGCCCTTTCTGTAGCTTTGCCCTCATGAACCCTTTTTTTCATATACTTACCATTTTCTTTACATTATTCCTTTTTTCTTACACTGCCCCCCTCTTTTTTCACATTAGCCCGTCATTTTTCAACATTAATCTCCCTTTTTGTCTAATGATATTACGAAAACGTGGTATAACGTAAACGTAGTGTCAAGTCCATTTTAAAAAGAAATTGGATTGAAGACTATCTCATTTCAGTCCGTCCATAAAGATTTAGAGAAGAAAAAAACAAGAATGATTCATAGAGAAATGAGGCTTAGCTGTAAATTGAGCCATATCCGGAAGGGCAGCCACCCAGTGCAATGTAGAAAGAAATCTACCTATAATAGCTTTGTTTTTCTCAGGAACGCTGGTTTTATTTCCCGACCAGAGACCATCCCTTTTCCCCTGATATGTAAAGCATAAACTGAACGCCAAACCTAGCTAAAGCAAATCTGTGATAAACATAGACAGTTGTCCATGTACCACTGAAAGGGGAACTGTTGATATGGGGGACTGGAAGGGAAACTGCGGATAAGGGGGTACCTCTGGGAAGTAAACTGCAGATAAAGTAGGTCCATAAAAGTGAACCTGCGAATAAAGGATACCACTGAGAGAGAAGGTGCAGATAAGGAGCCACTTGAAGGGAAACTATAAATCATATTTAAAAAATCTATAATCTCATGCTTGAGAGAACCATACTCAACCTCACATAGAGAGATCATAAAACAACAGTATATTACAGAAAAAGACAAAAGTCCGAGATATCACAGAAACCATTGCAAACCTCAAATGGCAATGAACTGGACATGTTGCAAGAATGTTAGACAACTGCTGGACATCACGACTCAAAACATATGCGAAATTGCAGCCGACAGAAAGTAAGATGGCGGGACGATCTAGAAGAATTCAGAAAGTACTGGTTCGATAGCGCCCATGATAGAAAAGTCTGGCGACGGACGCTAAAAGGCTGAACACTGGATACTTGATCATCAGTTTTCTCTCCATCCCTACCGCTAGAAAATGACTCGAGCAAAGAAGGTGGAATGTTGAGTAACGGTCTAATTAGTGAATTGCGATGAGAAAATCTCAACCATGACCACTTGTAACTTGTTCAAATACAGTTAGCGTAAAAATACAACCATAGTTATTTTTCATTTCCACCCCCTCTACTAGAATTTAATGTGTAACTATATTTGTAATGATTAGCGCTAATGAAAGCGTGGAAGTATTGGTTTAATAAATACTACTTGCACTTGCTAATACCATAATATCCACAAATTGATTCTAAAGATTATGGTCATTCAAATTGGCTGCTCCTTGCTGTCTTGAAAAATGTGTTCGAATTCTTGATCGACAACATTTTTTAGTCTTTCCGTCCCAAATATCAGGATTAGAGAGTATATGCTAATATTTCAAGCCATTTCTAGTAGGTTAGTTTTTTTCATAGAAGTGAGATGTTTTTGTAGGAGACTACTGTTATTTACATACCCACAGGGAATGCCATCAAAACGAATTTGGCGTTATAACGGATGGATAAAAATACGACATGCAAATTATACAATAAAATGAGCAAATTATTCACCTTTGAATTTACTCAAAGAAAAATGTATAATCTCCGACAATAATCATCTGAGAATATGAACAAAAAAGTGATCTTTGAGTGCGTGTAATAAAATTGTGCTGATCGAACAAGTGCCGTTACAACGAGAGTTTACTCTACTACGATTTCCCCATCAATCGACCAAACCGATAAAACTAGGATTGTATTGCTGCTAACAAATTCTTGCTCGTCCAATCTAAAAATCAATTGACAAAAAAGCCGTTCGATTGATTTCATATATATGGAGGGGGTAATCATAAACGTTTACTGAATATTCAAGCACGAGCCCCGTGTGGAGAATGTTGTTGAGCCCAGTTCCCATATTCATAAGTTCAGTTTTTAGGCTGGCCTATTAACTGATATGTCAGTTGGATGATGTTCGAGTCTTCTGGGATATCACAAGAGCAAAGAATCTTTTGGATAGAGCAATCGTGTCATCGGGATCGACATGTGAAGGAGAGGCTGAGTGACTAAATGGAAGATCTAATCTTCCATAGCGTATTTACTCGAGTACAATGCGACCTTTGTAACCTCATCTCTTACCTTAGACTATAATCCCCGACCTCTGAGAGCCAGTAAACAAAATGCTCGGACGGATTCTATAGAAATTTTTGAAGAATAGAAATAAAGAAGCACAAATCAATTTCTCTCTCGACAACTTCGCCCAATTTCACTGGTTTTCACTCGCATTGCGCACGGGTGAATACGGTAGTTAGTAGCATAGACAACAGTAGCAAGATGACTGTTACATCTACCACTGGACGTGACAAAAAATGCTCAGTGGTAATGCAAACCAGCTGAACTCGTGGGGATTCCAAGGATATTGAAAACTAAGATCGTCAATTATCTTTAGCCACAATTGCTACCCTTCAGCTGCATCTTATCCTTCTGTCCCTCATCATCTCCAATCTGTGTTTCCCATCCATGTTTTCATCTAAATGTTATGACCAATGTATTGGTATGGATTATCCGAAAATATGAAAGTGAAATGACTATAGTAGAAGACCATGTTTACAAATGGGTCTCTTCAATCTAATTCAACCTTTCGCCAATACAGGCTAGTCTTATATAATTGGTATAATAGAGAATATATGAAATGACATGTTTATGTATGGTCCATGACTTGTAGTAGGTGGTATTAATAATCTATCAAGTGGGTTCCGAGTGTATAAAGAAATCAGTGACTGGACGGAGTCATGTGTGAAGTTCCAAGGGATGATATCAGCTACCTTAATCTTATCCCTTCTCTATTTACTATCCTCTTATTGGACTAAATTTATTTTTTTCTCTCCCCCTCTTCCTATTCCTCCATTAAACTATCTTTCTTCCTTCCCCGTCTTTTCCAACCCTCTTATCAATCTACCCAACTCCTCCTTCTCCCTCTACAGTATCTTACTTAATCTGCATCTCTTCCCCTTTTTCAACCTTATCTTCGAACAATTCAACTCCAGTTTATAGTAATAAAATGGTATTTTCAATAAGATAAGTAATGCTGTCATTTATTTAATTTATAGTAAATAAAAAGAGTAATACGTATTTAAGAAAAGTTTTTCTGTTTTGTTAAACCGAAAACTAATCCAGATTTGCTTTACAACCTTGTAATTTCATGATGTAACAAAAATGAAGAGAAGAAAAAAAAAACAAACGAGAATCTATTTCACAAAACAGTTCTAACGCCTGTCGTTTGCTTCTTTTAAATTTCGATATTCGAAAATTCTCTCACCTGATTGGTCAATCTTTCGACCAATCAGCGCGAAATAGTCGTTGTCTGTGATAAGCTGAACAATAGCATGAAGATAATCGTCCATTCGTATATTTGAATAAAGACATAAATAAGTGGTTAGCACTGGTCAGATCAGGTGACTAGCCAATGTTGTCTGAAAGAGGTTGTGTGTTACTTTTCTTATTGCCTATTTAGATTGATCGATTGAATAAGAGAAAAAAGCGCTCAATTTATATCAAAAACACTTTTTGTGATTAACTCTTGTAATTGAATCGTCGGATTCTGGTCACTGAAATCTCTAGTTAGAGACTGTTAACCAAAACTGCCATAAAAAAATGTCAACATAGGCTTCAAGTTGGTCTGGCTGACTATGTATGTATATGTATGTATGACGAGTTTGGGTCACACGAATGGGGCTAGAGTGCTGGACATTTACTCCTTATTTTGTCTGGAATTTTTTCACCCCCCCCCCCACAAAATCCTTTTATTAGAGAGGGTTTCAGTTTGTAATATAAGTTTATGCTAAATTGATCCCTTAGTTTGTGTCTACTTGTTTTTCAGAAAAACTCAGATCTTTTTAGCGTTTACGAACGAAGGTGAGAAGAAACTTATTCATTGATCATCCCTTTTTTTTAATGCTGCTAAAAAACGTTGTTCACGCAACGTTTTCTATTGAGGGACCAACCAGACCTGTATTTCTTTTTATTACTGGTGTCTGCAGTGACTGATCATAATTTAGTTTCTTTTATTTACTCTTCAAACCGAATCACAGCCACAATGCAGACTAGAGGTAGTAAATCGTATTTCGATTAGAGAATCTTTTATTGATGGAACCATGTGAAGAAGCTCCACCGAACACTTTCCATGAAAATACCGGTAGAGGGGTGCCAGGCTCGGTACATCACGTCCATTGAAGAGTGGTCGGAGAGATGAGAATAGCACACCAACTAACCAAGGCACTCGATTCGAGCACCCTGTCAAGACTAGATAACACAATGCTGGGTAGAGCCTGCCCAAATGTGTATTCCATTTTGGGTTGTAGCTGACACAAACTACCCCAGTCGGAGTTTGAACTCGGCTAACCGATCCCGTTACTTGTGCCGTTATTCGTTTGGCCAATCGCATATCATCATCATCATCATCAGCAGCAGCAGCAGCAGCAGCAGCAGCAGCTTCCTAACGTCCATCGTTAGACAGAGACCATCATCGAGATTCACCAGACCTCCCTATCATGAGCGTTGCAGATCCAATATCGCTGGACTTGAAAAGTTTGTCACATTATCTTATTTTTTGCCGGTCACAGTTTCGCATATGACCTCCGAAGATCTACGTTGTGAGTCGTGATGTCAACTGGTTGTCTGATATTCTTGCAACATGACCAGCCCATCGCCATTTGAGTTTTCTAAAGGATTCTGTGACTAGGTCAAAATCTTTAACGCAAATAGCGAATTATTCTGATAGTATCTCAAGATAACTGCGTGCCACCGATCAGTTTCCGATTTCAGGTTTTGTCGGTATTCCAGTTTTTGAATTAGAACACCAAAGTTGAATGGAGATTGGGTGACAAAATTGTCAGCCTCCTAAATATAACAGTACATTAGCATCCTTATAAAATCTTGGACTGTCGGGCGGGTGCATTAGCTGAATACCCTTCTTCCAAAGACAAATGACATTTTCTTGTTCGTGTTCTTGTTCTACCGAAAGCTTGTCAACCTCAACTGATTCTTCGCTTGATTTCTTTTCCTGTTGAGGATTAATGTTCTAAATAAATCAAGCGTGATGGCAATTCAGTTGCTTGTTGCCATTGATTTTGTGCAAAACTGATATTGAAAATAAAAAAAAGCGGGAAGATAGTATGGGAAAAGAAGTACAAGTAAATAAAAAGAGTAGAGGGGAGAGAGAGAGAAGGGGAGGAAAGAGGAGGAGAAAAAGAAGATTAGAAGATTAAAGCAAAAGAGCATAGGAAGAGAGGGGAGTAGAAAAGGGTAAAAAGAGAGAAGAGGTTGGCGAAGAAAAAGAAAAGAGGAAGAAAGAAGGATAATCAAAGAAAGATAAAAGGACGTGGGGAAGAGATGAAGAGAGAAAAAAGTTGAGAGAGAGAGAGAGAAAAAGAAAGAGAGAGAGAGAGAGAGAGAGTGAGTTGGTGGGAACTTCTGACTGATTTATTTTTTCTCAGATTAAATCCCATCCGTCTGCATCTATTGAATTCTTTGCCTTTGTTCATGATTTTCTCGGAGATTTATGGTCTGTTGATCTTCTGATCATGAACAGGTATGACCATAAGGACGAAAAAAATCACTTATTGGTACCACCTGTGGTGGCAAAGTCTAATAATGATTTTTGCCATCTTCCATGTGTGTAGGGCCTTTTCTGATTTGATAGCCTATGCAAAGTGGAACATTGATGGGAGATACCAGGAATTTCATACTCATACCTTATGACAGGCGCGAAGACAACGAAAACATCTGTCTAACCGATATCTCCAAAGGTTATCAATAAATTGGGAAGTAGGTTACGTTAGAAGTCAGGCAATTTTGGAGTGGATCTTTGCTTTCTTAAACATTCTAACTAACTGTTCGCACCTCAAAATAGTGGTAAAGGTCATCTGTCTGTCCCCACGATATCTCCAAAAGTTCTCGACAAATTTCAAAAATATTTTTTTGAAGGATCGGAAATAAACTACGGAAAAATGTTTAAATGTTATCTCCCCTATGTCATAGTTGTCAGTCCACAGCTGTTTCATTTTATAAAAATGGTTTGATATTTGATTGTAAATAGCTAAGAATGACTTGCCTTGAGACACATGGTTCTTCGGTAAATTTTACTTTACACGAAATCTCCTTTCCAGCGATATTCAGTACGCCCATATTTGATGAAAACTTGTCTAGGGAACGACAGCGAAAATCTGCCATTATTTAAAATGGCGCTTAATATTTTGGCAATTGATCTGGTATGTCTACCCAAGTTATTTTGAATCACTGAAAGTCTCTCTAGCATGTCCAATTGGTTTCACTAGTCAAACCCTTAAAATTCTACGGAGCCTTATTACAGAAGTATTAATGGATTAATAGATGAAAAACAAGTTTTCAGCAAATAAATTAAATTCTTATTCGATTGCTCATTTGAGGAGACAATCATGCATGATTTTACTTCTGTTGATGTATCAAATAAAACGGCACCATTGACGATATGTGGTCTGGTCAATGAACTATAAAGAAAATCTTTTTAAGAAGAGTAGATCAAGGTATTAAGTGAAATAAATGATATCTTGAAAGAATACAGACAGCGCATATCTCTATCAAACACCTCACACTAACTAAAGACTGAATGAAAAACACTTCATATATAGTAACGATGCAGAGGACCATTGTCTTAATGTAAGACCAATATCTCTCAAACTAAATAAAATCCCTTGATCTGCCCCAAAATGTAATCAATTCTTTCTTAGCCCATGACTCACCCTTCCACAAAACACAACTGGAATTTATATAGAATTTTCTTTTGATATTGTGTAGATAAACATGAAAGAAAAACTGTATGAACAAATTCTCCAAATCAAAAATCATATCTGGATCCACTCCAAAAATTAATCAATTTTTTTTCTCATCCCATAGCGTATCCTCCAAGAAAATTTAATCAAAATTCGTTAAGAAAGTTTTGAGATATTGTGTGGATATTTTGCTGCGCAGAGGAGGCAGCTGTGAAAAGTTCCTGAATTGGTCCCCGAACTCAATCAATTCTTCCTTATCCCATAGTCTACCCTTCCAAAAGATTTAATTGAAATTCGCTTGGAACATTTGAAGATATTGTGCGGACAATTAGATAGAAGGACACGAAGGAATACATGCAGCGCTTCCAACTTCGTTGGCATTGATAAATAATGTTTCTTCAGTAAAGGTGTTCACAAAGTCACAATCAGAACAAAGCTCATTGATTTATTGCTGTAATGAATTGCTTCAAGGTTTATAATTATCACTTGAAGCGATAAGTTGTTCGATGAGTAACAACTGAAATTGATGATCTTCCACCAAGTTCAATTGAAACCAGTCTAAAACATTTTGTTGGCTGAGGTCAAGAGGAAATATCGACTACGACAAAAATCAATGGAATATCTTATCTCTTTCGTTGTCAACCGTACTAGTCAGCATAGCTACCATTGTTGGTACGTCTAGAACAAATAAGTACGTTTGATACTACCACAGGAAAATTTAGCATGTTTCTGCAATTACCATTCAAGTCTATATTTTATATAATGGCCGAGCGAAATATTCAGATATATTTCGTTTCACCTTCCACAAGGAGTTTACCTTCGTATGTAGTGGGAAAGGAAGACCAACATCGTTGTTGATACGACTAGTACTGCCATGCGACCAGTTTTGAGCCATAAAAATTCAGTCAATCTTTCTTTCTAGATAAAAGTAAATAAGTATGTAAAAATGAAGAGAAAGAAACGAGAAAAAAATCCCAAACCAAAACTCCAAAAAGAAATATGGAATGGTAAAATCCTAAGTATAGTTCGTTGGAAACATGACTAGGATAAAAAAAAAAAAGAAGTTAGTTAAAATGATCAATGAAAATTCGATTTTTTCTATTCGAAAGAAAATAGATTTTTGACCCATTCAATGTATCAACGTTTATAAACATCTGCATGCACAAGTATAGACCGCACACACACGCATGTGCGCACACACACACACTATCTATCTATCTATCTATTCATCTATCTTGTATCACATACGTCAGCAGTCAGAAAAACTAATACTCTAATCACTTATAGATCTTTGCTCAAAGTATTTTTCTTCTTAGATTTTGTCAAGATCTCATAAACCCTTGTAAACAAAAAGATTTTTAAGAGAAATTTTTGAAAAAAGAAAAATCAAATTTCAGTTTATTGTCGCGGTTCAAGAATACACTAGCAAATAAAGTTTTACTATGCAGTCAAAAGTTTGATGTACTAGTTTATCAGTGATGGATGTATATAAATGATTTTGCATTATATTTAGAAAATACAAAAATACTTTGATGTTTTACATTTTATTGCTTATGTTCAACCAGAATGAACCTGGGTTTTTTTCACACATTTGCCAAATATAAGTAAATAAATAAGTATAGGGAGACCACTGATAATTAGCATATGATCGTTATCTCCCTTTAAAAATCCTTCTGACAAAAATATAGACATACATCACATAGGTGTATTATATGAGCAGGTTGATTCCTGAAACTGTAATAAATAAACTTCCTATATGAGCTCCTTTTTAGGATTTTGATGCATTTTTGGTGAGTTTTTTAAAAAAATGCAGCACCTCCATAAACGGAGTTGACCTAAGGGTTTTATGCACCCAAGGCGAGACTTTAAATGCGCAACCCCGATTGTATCCAAACGATTAATTTTCGTGCTCCACAAGGTTCTTTGCGCCCTTAGCAGCCTCCTAAGTAAACTTAATGGATGGGCCAGCCCTGCAAATAAGTATTGATTAAAAGTAAGGTATGTATTAAAAATATCCATGTATTCAACAAATACCGATTATAATCATCAATAAATGGCCGTTTAGTCTTGACAGGAAATGGAACCTCCCCACCCTAGGGGTGCATGTCTAAGCAAAGATCATGGGATGCCCAGTCGTCAGAATCTGTTTCTCAGTCTTCCTGATGTAGTCAAGAGGAAAGCAGAGAGCAGTACGTGTGGCAACTGTTTGGTTGAAAGAGCTACCGGAAGGGCGTTAAATTGAACGTCGATACGCTTCAAGGAGGCTCCACAACCTGGTTTGGAATTATAACAGTCCTTGTCTTGGACTGGTTTCCTTCCTAAAAACAGGGAGTGCAATATGACTTGCTATTTCAATCATAGCTGGGGAGGGGGGTGACATGGATTCATGAATTTCCTAAGGACATTAATGCAAAGTGAATAACAGCCTCCAGCGATTCCATTGTCTGTACCGTTGCCATTCCTCAAAAGGAAGCTGGTTAGACATTAAATCGTTAATAGCAAGTAGGGTAAAATATTTTGATATTTGAAAAAACGTGCCATAAATGAAGTAGGATGTATGCTCGGAATTGCAACCATTTCTTGAATACTATATCATAAGTTTTCTGATGGTTATCTACAGACAACAAAATATACTAGAAAAATCGTCTGTTACAATGCTTCCTCTTTTTTTTTGCAGTTTGTGTGCGCAAAAATTTCCTGTTGCGCAGATTTCTTCTCCTTGACTAAAGTATGCCCGAACTGAATGCTCCAGTTTCCGAACCATACATAGATATTTCTTTTTGCTGAACGTTTATGATCTCAGGAACTTTTTTGGTGAAGCAATTTCTATTTTGTTAAGCCACTTTAAACTCTAAATAAACTTGCTGTTCTCTTGTGGCTCACGTCCATCGCTTTTTTGATTTCGATATAACAAATCAATAAATCAATATTTTTTTCAATAAAACTTCAGTAAGCAACAGACCAAGATGTGTAGTTCTTTTTTTTTCTTTCATATCGACAAATGATATGAATGTCATGGAAAGAGCACATAACAAATGAAAAAGTTTTAAGAAGATTAAAAACTACAAGGAAACTTTTGCTAACAATAAGTTGAAAATTTTCGCATACATTTAGAAGGAAGGCTTCGACATTTTAACGCTTTCAGGGCGCACAGAGGATAAACGGAGCAATGGTAGGCAGCGAATAACTTATTTGGAGGGTTTGAGTTGTTAGATGTCAGAAAGAATAACAGAATGAGTAGGAGGTGCTGAGAGCGACAAAGAAGAGGAAGCTGTGGATGGCCATGGTCGCTCACCCCGCCAAAAAAAAAAAAAACATGGCTCATAAAGAAAGAGGTAGCTACAGAATTGAATTTACCGAATTTGAAACAGAGATCTTCGTAAGCTTTATGAATATTGCCCGCCAAATATGGCTGCAACTGTGCTGTACAAATCGAAACAGGAGAATGATCATCACTATCATTGGGCTTTTAGAGTCCCTCATCAGACATAGATTTCCCTTCGTGGCCCCTTTTTCCTGGGCGTCGCAGAGTCTATATTTTCTAAACTTGTCTAGTCAGTCATGCCATCGTATTGTTCGCCGGCTGCAATTTCACATGTGATCTCTGGAAATTGACATTGTTAGTCGTGATATCCAGCATTTGCCTAATATTTTTTCAATTTGAGTTTTCTTATGCTTTGCATGAATTTTTGTATGAGTTTTTGTCTCCTGTTTGTTTTCTACTATACTGGGCTGTCTTGTATGATCTCCCCATATTAAGCATGATTCTCTCCTGTGCACGTTCTCAGCCTGGTGGCCAATATTTTGGTTAGGTTCCATGTTTCAGTTCTATCAATGATTTTCGGTGTAATACATCTATTGTAGACCCTTCTTTTTCAAACTGATGGGATCTCTTGTTTTTGAGCTGACTCTACCGAAAGCTTGCCAAAGGTAACTGGTGTTATTTAAATGTGATATTTGGAAGAACAAATAACTATTTAAGAGACAGAGAGATAAGCAATTAAGTAAGAAGAATAATTATAACATATCATAGTTATAATTATAAGTATAAAAATCATCATTTTTGACTACATTGTTTTCATCAACTAAAGTTTTTGTGTGCACATTACTTTCCTTTGTGCGTTGGTTGCAAAAACGTGTGAGTGCGTACACATGTTCTCTGCTTCGAGGAAACTACCGTAAGGTCTAATGGTTAACAAGCTTGTCTCGCTTGTCTTTTTTAGTGCAGTGAATTCGATCCAAACTAGGTGCCCACTACCGTGGCACTTTCCAGGGTTTAGGTAAGCTAAAAAACAACGACAAAAAAAAACAACGACGAAAAAAAACAACGACAAAAAACAAAAGAAAAAACAAACTAAAAGCTGTGGTAAAGGAGTTAATCCCTCAGACCACTCTCCAGTGTAGTGAGTTCGATCCTCTATGGGGCTCAACTCCTGTGATCTTGTTACAGGGTAAACGACCTTTAGTTTAGCAAAATAAAAAAAAAAAAACAAAAAAAAAAACAAAAAACAAAAACAAAAACAAAAAAAAACAACACAATTATTCTAAAGCTAATCTTCCAAAGACGTTTTTTTGATTAAAAAAAATTCCTTTTGGTCACGCTTAGCAAAGTCTTTCGAACACTAATCTCGTCGAAGGGTCAGTAAAGAGGGAGCCATTTATGCCACAGAAAAACGCTAGTAAATATACATCGAAAACGTGTATTGGGGTTAAAATCGTAGAGGTAGAAAACACTCAAACTTGACAGGTATATATATATATATATATATATATATATATATATATATATATATATATGTGTGTGTGTGTGTGTGTGTGTGTGTGTGTGTGTGTGTGTATATAAGTTTTATTTCGGCAAACGTACTACTTAAATTTTTATACATCAGCCTTGTAATTTTGTAATTCAGTTTGAAAATGATATTGATTCGTTAGGCCGAGATATTTCCAATAGAATTAGATAAAGTATTGTGTTCGCCGGAAAGAAAAACGAATATATTATTACTTAGCATTACTTTGCTAAGTATGTAATTAAACACAGTTAGAGTCTTGCGTGTTCAAAATGAAGACTAAAAAAGACCAAAACAGCATAAAGAGATTTTAGATGAATTATAAGAGTTATAAAAATTAAAAGACTAAAATAAAGACCTATAAGACGCTTAAAAAAGATTCACATTGGGTGAGGCACTTGTTCACACTGAATTTAAAAAAGTCCGGAAAACATTCATAATGACAAATTACCTATATTAGGTAATATAAAATCAAACGCGGCGTCGTTCAGTGATCTGCCTCATTCAAAGTCAGTATCTCATCAGATGTTTTGATAAAGCAATGAGCATTGATTAGCCAATGACAGCAAATGACGGGAATTTCAATAATTGCAGTTCCATGGCAAATTCGATAAAACGTCCGTTTTATTGTGAGTGATGGCAACTAAATTTTTTATCTGAATTTAGGCTTTTATCTTGCATCGGGTAACTTGGAGTGAATATCTTGCAATGAACGAGGACTTCTCTTCCTAAATGGATAACTATTGCTCTTCGCTATCTGCTACAGTTAAAAGATTAATTATAAGTTCTTCCAGCTTCTTATCACGGAATAATGAAATCATAGACGGATTCAATTGGATGCAATTCCATCGACCGTGTTGAACCATTTACACCGGGAGAAGATGACGCCACATTCGGCGCCATTATCGTCTGCTATATTGAAATTACAAAATGGCATTTGGAACTGACTTCCTGTTGGATAGAGTGCTAGAGGCACATCTATTGATAACAGTTCCAAGAAGATACATTTACTTAGAGTAAGAAAAGGGAGAAATGAGATGGCTGAAGCGTTCTTGTTGAGGGTGGGAAATTATTAACCCATAAACTGCGGAAGGTTACGAAGAGTAATACTTATCCATTGCAAGATAAAAGCCCTGACAGAACTAGATGGTCATCGGTCACAATTAAACAGAAATTTCATTGAGTAAGCCATAACAGCAATGGCTGAAATTCCCGTCATTCGCAGTTAACGGAAATAGAGAAGGAGAACTATTAAATTAACTCTTAACTGCCTTAAACCTCCTGTAAACAGAGCAGAACTCTTCAATGAATGTAATAGAGGAATAGCATTCTTTCTGCTTTTTTTTATCGTTTTTTCCTTTAATCAAGAATAAAGTGCAAGGGAAGTAACTTCAAAAGGAGGTTATTCTATTTCTGATTTTAATTTCTAATATGATTATTAAAGTTAAGATTAAAAACAAAACCAAATAGAAATTGAAAAAAAGAAGGAAACAAAGAGGAAACAAAATCAGATATCTAACCAACAGAAGGATGAAAATTAATTTAAAAAAATGAGTAGCATAAAAATATTTGAGAGGAAACGGCTGTATCGAGAAAAGGTTTTGAACAGTAAAGAGCAAAATAGCTGGATATTGATCATAGACCAATGAAGCCCTGCAAGGCTCAATTAAAGACTGCCTAAAATGGTTGTTTCCCAGTAAGTAGGACATGCTCACTATAAATAGAGCAAGATTTAGGGTGGGAAAAACAAGAGACTGGCTCCAGACGTGGGAATTTGTCACCAACATCAGAGTATTCCAGCAACTGGGCTCTCCACACTGCATCCCCCTTGGCTGCTCAGCGGGGCCCGCAAGCTCTGGTGGAGACCTGAAGTAAGCAAATTTGCAGCTCTCCGTTGGATACACCAGGCACTTTTCAACAAATAAACAGAAATGCTAATGTAAGGAGAATAAACTCGGCGTTCCAAGTTCAAACTCCGTCTGAGACAGCGTGTGTTCACTTTGCACTTATGCCGTTGGTAAAGCGAGCGAGGACGGCTGAAACCGTAACCATAGCGAGGATACAACTCTCTTTAATACTAGCATAGGCTACAATCAATTTAGGCCATCTGGAATCTGAGTTACAATTATTTCTTTAAGTCAAAGGAAAAATCACTCAATTGTTTTTCAGCTGTTTTGATTTTTATGCGTACAAGCTTCTATTATTGTAAAAGTATTTTAGATAAGTATTTTAAATTTTCCTCAGAATATATATATTACCGACAAAGTACCATGAAAAAGTCGTTTGAAAGAAGGAAGCGTCATAAGGAGATATACTACAAGGATTCAGATATATCATAAAATGCATTATGCATCTCAAATAGCCATGGCAAGTCATGTAGAAAGAATATCAGAAAACTGCTGGATATTTCGACTCACATCGTGGATACCCAAAGATCATATACAAAATTGTAGCCGACAAAAAATAAGATAGCAAGACAAAACAAGCTCAGAAGATATTGGCTTTGCGACTCCCGCAACCGAGAAATCTGGGGAAGGTCTCTGTCCAACGACAGACTTTAAAAGGCTGCTGCTGTTGCTGATGGGGTTAATCTCATAGAGCTGGTCATCTTGACACCCTGAGAGAATGAAACTCTCTACTCAGTAGTAATGATCCACAAGCTTGCTTAGCATTTCTCTATGTGGGAGCACCAAGCCTGATTCAATATGTTAGAATTTACCAGTATCAAGAACACTATTTTAGGTCTATAGTTTTGCCAGACAGTATATTTTCGCCATTGCAAAAGAAACGGGTTCCTGTCACTATTGGGAGAAAGAAAGTGGGTGTATAGGTGAGAGAGAGAGAGAGAGAGAGAGAGAGAGAGAGAGAGAGAGAGAGAGGGGGGGGTTGGACGGTGGGGGCGAGGATTCGAGCAGTTTGTTAATTTTAACGTGTTTCTGTCCCGTCTTATAATTAAAAAATGACGAGATTTTCTTTGTGTCGAAATGTTGACGCTTACATCTTCTATTCTCTGTATTACGAAGTATTATTTAGGGAGTTGAACAACCATAGCCATCAAAGACGACCAAGAGTTCTATCCCTCTTTATAGGTTCGTGTGTTTGAGGGATTTTTGATGTGTTAATGTGTTCCTGGAATTATCGTTTTGTCTACAGAAATGGTGACAGTTCACCACTCGAACCTTTCAAAGATGTTTAGGAAAATAAGCTTTTTTGATTGGCAGGGGAGGGGAGCTTATTTTGAAGGTTTTATTGATAACATCTAGATTCTCCAGAATCTAAATGTTTTTTAAATTTTTTTTTATTAACCATATTTCAGATTTTTTCCCGTGGAAAACGCCAGTGATGCCATAAATAGAATTTATCTTGGCTATATTTATTCTTCGATGTATTTTTTTTACATGACATCAAATTTTGACGCTACGGTTGTTCAGTTATTGACTGTGATGGCGAGCTTATGATAATACACTATACACTAAATTTATCAACTTGGTTTTCTAGATTCAATCCAGAATGTTTTTCGTTTTAATAATAAAGACCCAGCATTTCGGTCTTTTTCAAGCTAGATGATTTGATTGGTGCAGGGTGCTACTCTAAAATTATGGGCGTTAGCTTCTGATAGGACTAACGAAAAAGGTCCATGAGACGAGTTTCAATTAAGTTAATTAAATATTTATCATTTTCAGCAAATGATTATTCATGTTCCTCGATTCAGTTTTCTTGACATTGTTTTTAAAGCCTTAGAAGTTAAGAAATGCTGTAACTGAGGCCAGGAGATTGAGCTGAAAAAAGCCACGGAAATGAAATTAAACGTTGCATAACGATTGGCAGAAAAACATTTGGTTTGAATACAGACATACTAAAAAACAAATGGCCAATATGTTTAAAATGTAGAGTATACAATCAAGGCATAATACCAGCTATGACAAATATCAACGAAGAGCATTGTTGGGAATAACACTTAACGATAGAAAGAGATCAATACGAACCCTCGAGAGAACCAATAGGACAGATATCGTACAAGTAATTAAGCAACAAAAATGGAGAGGGACAGGGCACAAAGCGAAAAGAATGGACAACTCGGGGAGCAAAAGGCCAACTGATTGGTGCCCGTGGGAAATAAATGCAGTTGGAAAAGACCAGGCACAAGATGAAGAGATGAGATAAAAAATTTTAGCAAAAAAATATGACTAACATTAGCGCAATCGCACTCGTCATGGAAGGAGATGGGAAAAGTCTTTGACCACCAAAGATGACAATGGCTGATGATAATGCTGCTGTCGATTTCTCAATTTGCTCGCCGTAATATTTAACTCGTTCAGTGTAGTGAGTTTGATCATTACGAGTGCCTCACTATTGTATCCTTGTGATTGAACGAGCCAACACATCTTAAATAACTAACTTTGGTACCTTTACCTCCGTTTAGGTCGACGAATCAACCATTGGGACATTACCACTGTGCAATGAGTTCAGTCCTCACTAAGTGCCCTGATATTTGTGCCCTTTTTGTGAGACAAGCAAAGATTAATTAGTGACTGTTTGCTACAGACAACATTTTGGTAAGTAAATTAGCACTCGAATGGAAAAAGAGAAAAGTCTTCATATTCTACTACTCAGGAGGCCTTCTGGCTACCAATGACAAGTCTCTCATCCTTAAAGGGATCTCTGTAATGTCGATGTAATATGGAAAAGAATGGCCAGTTACACCGGATGAGCGGATAGACCGGGGAAATTGATAAAAAGATTACCAATTATGTTGGCGTATGAGTCGAATCTAAAACTAAGGTGTCAATTCAAGTTTAGTTCAATGTTCGCCAGATGTGTCAACTCACCAATATAAAGCAGCACTGCGTCCGTCAGAGTGTAAAGTTCTTAGGGCGTGAAAAGACATATAATTGATTAATTCTTTATATTTAAAAAGTTGACATATACGCCGGCATATACAGATACTCAACATTATGTATTGTTTGTTTAAATAGCTGACTGTATCTAGGGTATTGATATTCGCTAAGCTTGGCTCAGTACGACACATCAACCTAATGGAGGGATATTCAATGGGGTTTGAACTCATTACAGTAGTGGTGACGGTTTGCAAAATCAACCATTGCTCTTATTTCAATTAGCAAGCTCAGATTATTCTACTAGACCAGCCTTGAAGTATTGAACTCACTACTCAACCGAATGGTCAGATGAGATTGTTGAACAAACATCCCACTCAAAATGCTTGTCGGGGATGTCTGTGTTAATCGCTGGCTTGGTTGAAGTACTTGGAAAAATATTAGCTCATATGTATAAGTCTACCGATGAAGTAAATCTCACTTGAACTTGGCAAGTTTTGGATAACGGAATTCTTAAGCACTTTAGATTAAGTGTAAAGATAGTCAATATTTCAGGGAATTTAATAAAAAGCAAAACTGTTTTTTTTTCTTAGATAATAAGGAGTAAATATTTAAATTTTCAGCACTCTCGTGCCATTGATGTGGCCTGTACGTGCTACACATGCATAAATAGCCACAAAGCCAGACCCTGAAGAAACCAATGTCGACAGATTAGGTGACGGTTTTGGCTTGCAGCTTCTAAAATGGGTGTATAGTTATTTCGAGGCACCCTGTATTTGTCTAGCCTTTCAGGGAAGACATCAGGATGAAAATCACTCTCTTTACCGACTGTATAGCCTCAAAGGCACTTTAACTGCATATAGTTTGGTAACTGTTACCGTTCTCTGCTGGACAATTTGAGTGAGACCAGTCTAAAAAAAGAAGTTGGCAATGCTACGTGTGCAGAGGTGGATTAACAATTAAGCCTCGTAGCTCAGAGAAAAGAGGATCCAAGAGCTAAAATAAATGGTTTAATTTATTGTACAATAATACGCTTGTATTTTGCATGATATATCAGTTCATTTGCATATACAGCGAACCCTCGTCAAAACAGACTAAGTGGGGGGGAGGGTGTCCATTTTAGCCGATTGCCTGATGAAAGTAATGGTAGGGGTTAATATTGTATACATATTGGATATTGGAAAGTATATACGCTAGCAACTCTCACGGACTATTTTAAGCTGTTTTAAAACGTATTGTAATAATACAATATCTTCTTCCAAAGTTCAACTTTGGTCATAACTGAAAGAAAATTGCATGAATTTAGTCGTGAAGAGAGAAAATATTTCTGTGTACTCATAGAAGATTTCTGTGCAGATTAAGGCAGTGTTTACGTTTTTGACTGAAGTTTTATCGATTCTTCCATAATTGAAGTATCTGACACCAAAAAAAATAATTTTCCCCACTTTTTTATTCATTAACAACACAAAGATTATTACGATAATATTAACAGACTCAAGGTTACGGCTATTTTCATTGGCACCCATCGCTTTTTGTCAGAATTCCATGGTTGTAACTAACATACTGAACATGATACATCATATAATTACATAGAATATATATATATGAACTGTAAAGAGTGAGAGAGACTCGGGAGTAAAGTGTTTTGAAGTTAGGTTTATTTATCCGTAGATGTTTTTTGTTGTTGTAAATAATAATAATAATAATAATAATAATAATAATAATAATAATAATAATAATAATAAATATATATATATATATATATATATATATATATATATATATATATATATATATATACATATATATATGTGTGTGTGTGTTTTATGGAATTGCTTAACAAATAACAAGATTAATTAGTTCAGGGATAATAAGGATCTGACCCTTCTGAAAATCCATAAACTATTATAAACTTGTTTGCTTCTAAAAATGGAGATGTAATTGTCTCAGTAATTTTGAAGTGATCCAATTATAATACTATGCCATGAGTAACGATATAATTTACTGAACGTGACCCAACGTCACTTTATTCTTTCCAAAGTGAGCCTTAGTTTGCCCGGGAAGAAAATAATCCGTCACGTAACGTATGAATATAATTCAAAAAGCAACGAATGGAGTAACTCCAGAAGCAGCGACACATTTTTGCAAATTGAACTGCTGCAAATAGGTCGTGTTACAAGATTTTTTATTTCAACTGATCTTTATTTTTAGAGATCACTTCTTCCAGTCGCCATTCTTTGTCTTCTCGAACTTTTGATGTCATTTTTATGGGTTGATTTATCAGCCATGTTTTAGATTTTATTAGTTTCTACTCCTTTTCTTATTCTCCCGAATTTTATTAGAAGTTGATCAAGGCTATTCGTCTCTTTTGTTTACTGATAAAGAATAGTAATAAAGCCTCTTGTCTGGATAATGTACACGGTTTAATCATGGGTTAAATAGCTTTGATACTTTATACGGAAATTATCTAGATTATTCGTCTATTTTATTTATGCGTTTATCAATACTTATGTTATTTATAACCCCAAACAGTGCCTTCTAGCACAGCCGACCAAGTCTCAGGAGACTGATTTGGCGTCGGTCCAACTGCTCCATCCGAGGAGGACTGGGTCACCAGTTTTGACGTTCCGTTCCCCAACGGCTGAGGATGAGTGGGGGGAAATTTGTGGCGTTGATTTTCCCCGGTCTATTGACCCCTGAATGCTCCTCCGGCACTGGATTCTAGAAAAGCAACCCCGACAGAATGACCATGTGCAGGCGACTTCCGTCCGAATATCTTTCTGTTGGGATGCCCCTGAGGTGTCGGAGGAAAGCTACACGTGCTACACCTCGCCCAAGGGTAACCTGGAACTGTGCAAGTTATGGGCATTCAGCTTGCTTTAAAAAATGTCAAAATTGACGAATATTTGTTTATCTATTCTGGCTATTTTTTTAGTGTTATTAATGGCGTTTTCAGAACACGATAGACAGGAATAAAACTTCCACAAAATGTTCTACCTATTACAGAAGTCCCTATCCATAACGCAGGTGTTGGAGTCCAAGTAAGACAAACTCGTAATGACTGAACCACGGATAATCAAAAGTCAATTACGATTGCCAAACAAGTTAACCGATGAACTAGTTTGTATGTTGCCATCATAAATCAAAGACATCATATGTAAAACACTTTGCAATTATATATTGATTGATTGCAAGCTGAAGAGATTTAATACTTAGTCGTATTAAGTTTGAAAAAAAAGATTAAATTCAGTTTTTATCCGTGGTTTCAGGGCATTGATATTGGCAGAAATATTGAGGTTGACCACCACACCTTATATCACAAACTGCGCTATTGCAGACCGTGCTATATCGAGGGACTTCTGTATTAGGGATAGGGGTTATGTGGTCAGTGAGCATTCTTGATGGAAATGATCGAACAATATTCTATTTCTAAATGTATTAGTTTCATGGGAATAAATCTCTATTTCGCGATAATGCCAGTTTGAATCTCCCATTCCAACAAATGATATAGAATTTATGATCATGTTATTTCTGACGTTCTTATACGATCACCAAAATTAATAAACGTCGAGCCTGGTCAGTACTAAGATGGGTGACCGTCTGGGAATATATCTAGGTGCTGTAAGCAGATAGGGACCACGTAGATAGCCCCCCTCCATCTCGTGGCGACCAACTTGATCCTCTAAGGAAAAGATCGATCTCTGCACTGCGTACAATTACACAAACCAAAGGGTGGGGAGCGAATCCACTGGTTGGCAAAAGCGACAAGAAGTGAATTAATGAACTCGGAGCCTTTGATGAAGCAGAATGGATAATGAAAACAGAACGTTCAGCTTAAATAAATGGAGCAAAATTCGCGCTTTAAAATTGTATGTTCCATAATTAAATAATTGTTTCTTCCAAAATAAGCATCAAGGTTTAGCATAACATAACAAAAAAAAACAAAAACAAAACAAAACGCATTTTTTGCATTAACCTAATATGTTATTGGAGTTTACAGATTGATTTCAGACGAATGGGCGAACTGATTCTCCAAGCACTACATTTTGTATTTGATTTGCACATCAGTTATTTAGCCCAGTTTCTAGTTCTTCTATTCATCATCATTATCTTCAACAATCTTTTATTGTTCGTAGATAGACGTAGACCTTCCCCAGGATCCACCACATTTCTCAATCATGGGCGTCGTGGAGCCAGTATTTCCTGAATTTGTATAGTTCGTCTCACCATCTTATATTCTATCGGCCTCTGTATCGCATGTGATCTCTGGGGATCCATGTTGTGAGTCGTGATGTCCATCAGTTGTCTGCCATTCTTGCAACATGACCTGCCCATTGCCTTTCAAGTTCTAAGGGAATTAAACAACCGTTGCCATCAAAGGTGACAGAAAGTTCTATTCTTTTTTTTTATAAGGACATGCGTTTATGTTTTTTGTGTATTTTTTGTTTTCTTGCTTGTGTATTTGTTTCAGCGCTCTTGGCCGTATCGTTTTGTCTAGAGACTTGAAAATTGACGTCAGTACTCCACTAGAACAATTCTAATTTTTTTCTGAGGGGAAAGGGCTTTTTAGACCTCTTAGGACCTTACTTTGACGAGTATAGTTTATAGATAACATATATATTCTCCAGAATCTAGAGGCCTCTAAATGTTTTTCACTCTGTTTTAAATGCTTTCCAATGGAAAACGCCACTGATGTCATAAATAGAATTTATTCTGACCATATTTAGTCTCCGATGGAATTTCTTTTTACATGACTTCAAATTTTGACGTTACAGTTGTTCGATTATTGACTACGATTGCTAGTCTATATCTATTTTGTAGTCTATCACGACGGCAGCAATATATGATCACTTATAATCATTTGATGCAATGAAATCACTTACCTCGAGTTCTGCATGATTACAGTTTTTATCTTTGTGAGATCGATACTACAAGACTATTATTAAGAACGAGGAAGTACTTATAATCCATCTTTATCATAAATTACACAGTGGAACATTTGATAGTAAGTCTACACATTGCTCTTTTAATTCATTTGAGCGGCGATTTTCAACCAGTGTGCTGCGACACATCAGTGTGCTGCAAAGCATTTGTAGGTATGCTGCGCGACTTTGAGGGGGGTCGATCCCCCAGAAACATTACTGTTGCTTTTATGGAGTACGTTAAACTATATTTTATGACGCAGTAAATATATAAATGTGGTGTTCATGAGCGGTTCATATTGACAGTTTTAAATTTTCTCCTGATTTCCGAATTATTTTTGACTAGAAATGACACGGTTATTTATGTGTAGATCGGAACTAAGGATCCTAAAACTATTGGGTAATTTCTTTTTTTAATAATTCAAGTCATCTTATTTTGATTTTCGTCAAAGTCTCAACTCAACTCGAATCATGTTAATGTGTGATCCGACGTTTTAAATCTTAAGAGTTTCTATGGCATAATTATCATCATAATAGGAAGGTAGATTAATCAATGAGATGCGTCAGCGAGAGACAAGTATACAGGAATAATGTAAGCTCATTATATGGTTGGATGAATGGTATCTTATTTCAATGAGTGATATTAACAGACATGAACGAAACTTTCAAAATCTTTTGAAAACTGCAAGAATATAAAAAGTTTGTTTAACTAATGGATACATCATCATCATCATTATTTTCATTCATCATCATCATCATCATCATCATCATCATCATCATCATCATCATCATCATCAATCTTTTAACGTCCGTCGTTTGGCATAGACCTTGCTGAGGATTCACCACACTTCTCTATCATGGGCGTCGCAGAGCCAATATTTCCTGAATTTGTCTAGTTCATCACTCCATCTTGTGTTCTTTCGCCCTCGGTTTCTCATGTAATCTCTGGGGATCCATATTGTGAGTCGTGATGTCCATCGGTTGTCTTTCATTCTTGCAACATGGCCTGCCCATGGCTATTTTCGTTCTATTGCCAGACTTTTTATTAGTTTCTATGATGTCTCAGACTCCTGTTTTCTTCCTTATGTACTGTGATGTCTTGTGATCTCTCCATGTAAGTTTGAGCATGATTCTCTCATGCATGCGTTGCATGCTTCTCAGTTTTCGAGTCTGTCTCTTGGTTAGGTTCCATGTCTTAGCTCCATAAGTGACTATCGGGATGATGCATTGGTTGTATACTCTTCTTTTCAGGATTATTGGGATCGTCTGGTTTTTGGAAGTTGAGCTTGCCAATCTAAAGTGATTCTCCGCTTGATTTCCTCCGCTTTTGAGGGCCTCGTGGAGATTCATTGTCCTAGTTAGATGTAGTGGTCTACCTTGTCGAGTTTTGCATCTCCTATCTTGACCCTTATGTTCTTATACTCAACACGATTGTTGCACATCTGAATCATTACATCTATTCTTGAATACTGATGGCGCGTCTTGACCATTCTAGAGCGTGGCTCATTGTGTCGTGAGATGAAGAAGGTCGAAAATCAGTGCATTAAAGTTACAGTTACGGCCAAATCGCGTATGATATACCGGTTCACG
Source organism: Thysanoteuthis rhombus (assembly GCA_963457665.1). Lineage (NCBI taxonomy): Eukaryota > Metazoa > Mollusca > Cephalopoda > Oegopsida > Thysanoteuthidae > Thysanoteuthis > Thysanoteuthis major. Next base: position 27,708,054 of record OY735206.1, read on the forward strand.
TACTATCACTGAAGTTGAGCAACGACGAGCGTGGTCACTACCAAGATGAGTAATCCAAGATGCCTTAAGCAGTTGGAGGTCACGTACGTAGTTTCCTGTGGCAGTCCTCTTAGTCCTCCAAGATCGAGATTGATCTATTCAATGCACTCAAAAAACGCAAATCAAAGCCCGCTCCCCATCGAAAGCTATGACAGGCCTAAGTGCGAGCGGCAAGAAATGGATGATTGTGAACAGTCAAAACCTATTTGGGGGGATTTTTAAAACAAGTTTGTTCTTTTCTTGACATGATGAATGAATGCTTAAATTTTTAGCCATCTTACGATATTGGTGCAGCTTGTACACCCTATACACAGCCATCCATCCATCCAGCCAGCCAGCCAGCCAGCCAGCCAGTCAGCCAGCCAGCCAGCTTGAAAATTAGAGAAACCTATGTTGACAGTTTTTTTTTTTTGCTGGCAGTTTCTTATATCAATTATTGTCTTGAGACTTTGTGTTTGTGACTAGCGGAATAATAATTTGAAATCTACTTATTTCCAATGGGATAACGAGCGAATTTGCGCGCTCTTTTATCTCATAAAGTAGGAGAAACAATAGCATTTCAATATTATTATCCTGGCCACAAAGGTTTACGGAAATAGAAGCCATTTGCTCTAATTTTTACACATAAGCCATTAGAAAATAAAACCCCCTACTCATTGTCAAAATCGTGTTGCACGGGGTGATTTTGAGTAGAGTAATTGACATACAAAGTGTTTTGTGGAAAATCAAACTCGTTCTATTTGGTATTTTTTTCTGCAAAAACAACGTTTTGACCTATCTATTCTATGGCCTTCTGCAAGCGCTCTATCTCTTTGAGAAGAGTGGGATTCTTCTTTTCTGTTTTCACCATTATTCGAAACTACCAGAAAAGGAGCCCTACTCTTTCCAAAAGATGCGTAGAAAGCTAAACGCTTCCAATGTGAGTGACAGCCAGAGTTTCCAGAGAGTTTAACACAGAACCCTTTATCTCGTTTTGGGGAGTCACGTACGGCATTTATCTATTGGATGTGCATGGTAGCGAAAACAATTGAATTGGCGAACCGAATTCAATCTCTGGCACAGATTACATTCATCATCAGCAGCCTTTCAGCATCTATCGTTGGACATTGACCTTCCCCAAGATTCACCAGACTTCTTGCGTTTTGGCATTTGATATTTGGGAATCCACGTTGTGAGTCGGGATGTCCGGGGGTGGTCATTGCCAGCCCATTGCAATTTGAGTTTCCTAATGGTTTCTCTGGTATCTCTGACCCCTATCTCACATTCAATGATAAGGACAATTTTGCACTAATGCCCTTTTGGAATTTTTTTCTCTAGACTAAATCATTGAGGCTGGGCAGGGGATTCCGTCGAATGGGCATTCCAGGATCTTCATATGCTTTGCTGGAGGGGGTCACTTCTGTATCGTTCTATTGTCTATAGAGACAGAGAGAGAGGCCTTCTTCTGCTGGTTGTCCAAGTCCAGTCTTTTCCTATGGATAGAACTCATAATTATAGTTCGTCTTTACAATGAAGTCTGTTTTCGTGACTCGCAAAATCTGTATATTCTTCCAAGGTATGTGTCTAAAATTTCTAAGATGTCAACCAAACCACCATTTATGATGCCGATTTCAGAGAATGCTCTCCGTCGACTACAACGGTTAATGGAGAAACGTTCATTCGTGTATATACAAACAAAAGAATTCTGATAGAGAGCCAACAGGCTGTGAATGGTGGACATAGGAACCATATGAATATGTATAAATAGTGCCTTGAGCAGAAGAATTACTCGGTCAATGACGCCAAGAAATCTACGCTAACAAATATTCTATCCATCCCCAACACGTACATTTGTGTGTATGTGTGTGTTTGAGTATGTGTGTATGTGTGTGTGTGTGTGCGTTTACAACTATCACAAAAATATGCGCACAAGTGTATAGATGTTAACAGATCGAGATAGATATGAACAGATCGAAATAGATATGAAAAGAGCGAGATAGATATGAACAGATCCAGATAGATATATAGAAAGAAAAGAAGAACTCCGTATTTACATCTACTTTAACGATACCTTTTTTAATGAGGCAAATTTTTGAAAATACGGTTCCGGTGGGAGAACCAAATGACGCTGGGAAATTCTGTTCTCGATTTATTTTGGCAAGAGTCGAGGAATAAAAGTATGGAAGAAGAAATTATTTTCGTGAATAAGATATTTGTTCGTGTTTGACTGACATGATACATATATAATTCCGAGGTATTCGTCTGTTTGTTTTTCACGCAATAGCAAACCATTTAAACATTGGCGCAGCGCAACTAAATTTTGCATGCATACTCAATGGGTCTACGTTCTAAATGAAGTTGGAGGGTTTTGATTTTTGGAAAAAAAGATGTGTGGTGTCTGCAATCGCGCTCACCCTGGTGATAATGATCTGATTTCCATCAATTTCTGTATGATACTAAAATCCTAATTTTGTGTGTAACCTCTTAGTATCCGAAAAAGTTGCAATGTTGTCAGAGATATTGTATTAAGGTACCCCTAAAACCGACACTGAGCTCGATTAATGAAAATTCCGCCCCGTGGACATTTTTTCGGCAAATATTCAATGTAAGCGAATTTGGTTGTCGATCTCCACCAAAAGAGCTTACTAGATTCATTTATAAGGTAACCTAAAAGTTCGTTCTATTTTTGCCCTTAGATGGCATTAGAGGCGTTTAGTTTTAACTAAGTAATTCAAATATATCACTTTTGGATGACAGCTATCATATAAAAGAGAAATCAAAATAATATTTGTAAAAATTGGTGTATTTCTGTTTATTGATTGAAACATTGAAAAAAAAAAAGGAATGAGAAGCATTTTCAGCATATTATGCGATTTTTTTATTTTAAAGACGGTGGAAATGCAACTCAAACACAAAAAAATATTATGAAGTTTATAGAGCAGCTATAATTAATGACCGAACGCATCAAAAGTGGTTGCAGAGGTTTCACATAGCAGATTTCTGGCTAAACAACCCTTGGAAATATTTTTTATTAGTTTTATTGCCGTTTTGATGTGAGGCTTCTACATAAGTTAGGTGGAAAAATGTACGAAGCATTATTTCCTTATGCATATCGCAATTTAAAAGTAACACAATTAAAAAAGATTATTTAAAATTCAAATTAAATAAATGAAAGAGAGTGTGACGGGTAATGAAAGGTGGATACTTAATAACAACGTAAAATGAAATCAACTGTGGGGCAATTGAAATCTACCACCAGTTGCCATGCCAGAAGTCCGTTTTCACCCAAAGAAGATGCTGCTGTTTATACGGTATGTTTGGAAAGGCGTGATCTATGAGCTTTCTCCTATGAAGCAGACGATTACTTTGAACAAGTGCTCGTCCTAAGTAGATCAACTGTAAACACCAATCGACGAAAAGCGTCTGCCAGGAAGTTGAAAAATAATGCACCACGGCACGTTCCTCTGTTGTTATAGCTTGATTGGAGGTTTTCCTCGGATTATCATTGATTTCGGCTTCACAGAATTCTCTTAACGGGAAATGGTTTTAATTTACTGGAAGACAACAAAAAGTAGGTAGAACAACTCTGGGAGAATGGAGTTATTATGTCGCCAAAAAGTTAGTAGAAGATAGAATAAAACGGTGAACATGTGTCTCGATAAAGTTGATGTCAAAATTTTTTTAACATTGTCTTTTATATTAAACAAACAAATCTTTTGGCCACACAAAATCTGAATCTCACAACATCTTATATACCCGTGAGTCTATTGGTCATCACAATACAATCCCAGCATTTTTAGCAGCTTTGAATTTCAAACTTATTGTGTTATTAAACACTTAGCTGTTCAATATGTAAACAGACTCATACACACTAACAAGATATCCACACACGTATATATATATATATATATATATATATATATATATATATATATATATATATATATATATATATATATATATATATATATATATATATATATATATAGGTAAGTTCCACAATAAAGGTGGAATACATTCAAGGAAAAAGTGGAAGAAAGAAAGCCAAACATTTTAGTTATGGTTTTAAGGTATAATGATTTTTAATAAGGCTCAACTAGTTTCGTACACATATTCAGAAAGCGAATGTAATTCTGTTTAAGGACACACATACACACACATACACACACACATACACACATATATGTATCTGCATACATACATACATATATATATATATATATATATATATATATATATGTATATATATATATGTATATATATGTGTATATATATATATATATAAACAAAGAGACAGAGAGTGAGAAAAGAAAATAGGGAGAAGTTAATCTGTAGTGTGAGTTTATGCTAAATTGATCCTTTAGTGAAATTTTTAGTGACCACTGCCAACCAAAAGGCGAGAGAAGTAACTTATTCATTGATCCACCCTTTTCCCAAATTTTTAATTGATCACCCCTAACACAGCATGCTGCTAACAGACGTTGAGTCCGTAGTGGTTTCTTCTGAGTGGCTAACCAGACCCTGTTCTCCATACTTTTTAGACACTATCAAAATCAGAAAATACCTTTCATTACTCAGGAACTATAAAAGCAAAGACAATTTTCTCGGTGTTATAGACAACAGAGGATGATAATTATCATCAGCATCGTTTTTATCGTTATTCCCCTCACCCCAGACACCAAGAGCTGTTAGTCACATGACTGATTCTATTGAATGACTAACCAAAACCTTGTCACTTCAATGTTATCCAACAAAGAAAAAGTTACCTCGGCAGCATCATTTAAAAAAATGGAGTAAGTTTGCAAATCCCATTCACAGGAACTACAAATGAAGGTGTTGAAATGGGACACATGGTTTTGGAATAATACTGTACAGAGAAATTAATTCTGTTTTGTTTACCTTTTAGAAACTTGTTGATATTTAATTTTCTTTCAATTATTAGTTAGTGTGTGGCGTAGGCAGAGGTATTCGCTCTCTAGGTGTTTTTTAAATCACCCTTTGAATTGATCGGAAAGTAGATTCAATAATGGCGGTTAATTGATCTCAGTTTAATTCTTTTCACATGATTTTCTTTTCTTGTGATTATTTCTGCGAAAAATTTTGTTTCATTTTTGTACTCATTCCTTCAGCTAAGACCTTTCAATTTACTTGTCGTACGATTACAAAATTGTCTAATTCAAAGAATAGAGATTTTATTTGAGGAACAAAAAGCAGAAGAACGAATAAATGAAAATTATACTCTTTTTTTATGAAAAAAAGTGTTGAACAATAGTTCCTGACTGAATCAGAAATTGAGTCTTTTTCTATCAATAAAAAAAAATGAATTCACTCCTATTCTCTCTTCTTTCTAAATGTTCTTTTTTATTTCATTCTAACAGTGCCATCACAAATACTATTGATAGAAAGACAAACTCTAATTTTTTTCAGTCCTGAAACGCGGGCGAGTTATGTAAAATTTTACACAAGCACTAGTCTGGATTTTGTTTGACGGGGTGTTTCAATCTTTGTGTGTGTCACTTTCAGACCGAGTTCAACAATGACTCTGAAAAAAATTCTAAAAGACCGACCGAATATTTTCAATGTAATACTTTTCTTTTAATTTATTAATTGTGTCTATGAGTTTTCATGTGCTAGTAGGCGTGCGTGAGATCACATGTGTGTGTGTGTGTGTGTGTGTGTGTGTGTGCGCATGTGTAGAAACTGGAAAACAAATGACGATAATTATTTGTTATTCTCCATAAATCAAAGTTTTATAAATAAGTCAGGCATCATTTGAAAGAAATTGGTGAATGTGTGTGATTCCCCGGCAGAATTCAATCAAGCCAATTATCCGTTGACTTGAAAGGTGTAACTACTACAACTCCTCCTCCTCCTCTTCCTCCTCCTCCTCCGACTACTACTTCCACCACTTACTGTTCTTCGTTTTCTGTCTCTGCTTCTTCGTCGTCTCTTTTATTATTGAACAACCGTTGCCAATAAAGATAGAGAAGAGTTCTATCCCTTTTTATATATGCATGCATGTGTGTATTCCCTTGCTCCAGGCCATACCATGTCGTCTACAAACTTGAAGATTGGCATCGGTATTCCACGAGACCCTCTCTAGAAGCGTTTTTTTTTTCTGGGTGTTTGGAAAAAGGGTTTTTTGACCTTTTTTTCCCCATTCTGACAGGATTATTGATAACATTTAGATCTTCTAGAATCTAGGTGTTTCCTATCGATGTTTTTTTTTTTTTTACCCTATTTCATTTTCTGAATGGAAAACGCCACTGCTGTTGTCTTCCAATTTTAACGTTACGGCTGTTCAATTATTAATTGTGATTGCGATTTATCATCATTGTCGATCGAACAAAATGTATCATAACATCTCTCATTCATTTATCTCCCCTTTTGTGGATAGTAGAAAAAACATCCGTTGGTTCTCTAACGGCAGACGTAAGGGTGTAAATCTAAAGCATTACAGTATCATAAAAGAGGAAAAAAATCACGGTAGTGTAAGAGATAACAACGCCATATTTAATAGAATGAAATATATTGGTGAGTTTTTTTAAATAATTCAACATATCACCTGCTAAATAATTCCCAAACCATTTATTATAAAAATAATAATAACTAAAACTCAAGACGAAGATTATGGAATCAGCACACTAGAAGGGTGTTCACTCAGCTTTTTTAGTTATACTTCTGAGCAAATAAACACATCACAGACATGACGCAAAATATTTTTGTTTAATAGCTATATATTCTGGCTTCACGGAATATAGCTCAAACAAATTAAATGAAAATATATAAATTATTGGCCCATTTTTCCAGTTTGAGAAGAGGAAAACATGGAAGAGTACCGATAGCATGATTTTTGACTTAAGTAGTTGGTTCTCAGTTCCTCCATTTTTTCTGTACCTCGGGAATGACAAAATTGTTTATGGCATATCAGACTGAAAGCAATTATTAAATGATTGCAAAATAGACGGACAGACAGATGGACACGTTCCTAATTATAAAAAAATCGTTATTGTTATTCTTGGCAACTAGTTTTTTCTTTTATTCCCCTTCCTGTTCTTCTCTTTCATTATTTATATCTCGTGCATTTGTGAATGACAAGTTCCCTCAAATATTCAGTACCATTCTCGATATTCTCGCAGACTGCGGAAATACCGTGGTTTAGATCAAGGGTCGGCAAACTACGGGTCGTGGGCCAAATCCGACTCGTGGCTTCATCTCATCCAGCCTACTGACTTCATTGAATGTATGACGTTGCATACAAAAATTCTTCTTTAAAAAAATCTATCTTTGGTTTTGGCGAACAATAAAATCTGCTATCGAAAAAAATGGAGCAAAAGCCACGAATGAATCAATAATTTATAGCTAAAATGTTTCAACACTACGCATTCCTGTCGTTCTATTGATACACACGGCTAACTTTAAAACATGAAAAATTCTCTTCGACTAAGAAATTGATTGATACATCGAGGTTTATGTAGATATACACTCCTATGATGAAAATAAACCATTCAAGTATTTGAGAAAAAAATCAAAATGTTTCCATAGCCTTGTGTGACCATTGTTTCATTTTTTTATTCGCCCTGGCCAAAAACACACAAAAAATATTTTTTTCTAATCACGGACCGTCTGTTATCCAAACCTGGTATGGACGGTTTCAATTCTTCCTCTAATTCATCAAATTTCGATTCCACTTTTTGTGGCCACAGTTACCAGTCTGCTAAATCTTTTAGGTACGATCTCACTCTCAATGTTCCATAGCTTTCACTGTCCTCAGCGAGATCCCAGTATTTTCCTAATTTTCCCATTCTTTCAAATTCACCCAGTGATCCGTTGGCCCAGCAGCTTCTACGATTTAGCAGATTCTCATTTTCTTATCTACGACTATCAGATCCGATCTTTTTGCTTTCACGGTGTAGTTGGTCTGAATCTCAAAGTCCCAGATTATCTTAATCTCTTCATCTTTTAGGAAAGCCACGATCTGTGCTGATGCCATTTGTTGCTTCGAACAGGAGTCATTTGCTCAATTCTCCGTGTATTTTCAGTTCATTCTTTTTATTTTGTTGTTACTTTCCTCAATATTCCAGCATTTGTCGCTGTTTTATCTGTTGCTTCTCTTAATCAAGCGATTTGCATGATATTTTCACAACCCTCGTTAGGTGTATAATCCAAGGGGGCTAAATACTAGATCAACTGAAACGTTGCGCTAACAACATCAAAAAAAGTGAGAAAAGACTGTCCGAACAAAAGTTTGAATGTAAATGACCCGTCAAAAATTTATAGACAATATTCTGTCGGTTTCATCCCTGGGGTGTAGGAACTTGTGCGTAGTCATTAACCTCCTGGTTGGTGTGTGTTCCTCTCTAGTCCAACCTAGGAATGATCTTGTGCATAACACATTTGATACTGTCCAAGTGATTATTACTTGAATTATTAATTTTCTACTATCTAAGTTTATTTCAAATGCTTTTACTATTCTCTTAAGATACGTTCTTATATTGTTGGTACTCATCGAGTTTTCACACCAGTAGTGTTGGCTTTCATCGGGAACATCATCATCATCAATCTTTTAACGTCCGTCGCTGGACATAGACCTTCCCCAGGATTTGCCACACTTCTCTATCATGGGCATCGTGGAGCCAGTATTTCCTGAACTTGTCTAACTCGTCTCTCCATCTAATATTCTGCCACCCTCGGCTGCGCATGTGATCTCTGGGGATCCATGTCATGAGTCGTGATGTCCATCGGTTGTCCGCCATTCTTGCAACCTCCAGCACTATCCGTAGTATTCGACGTCATTTTTGTAATCTCGTATGGATGGTACTGATTCTTCCTTAAATATCTGATTTTTTAAAAGTCTTTGTAAGATTGTCTTGAGTACGCTCATAATGTTTAGCGAACCTTTTGCTTTCATGCTCAACATTCTTTTCGATTCTCTTACAAGGTGTTAATGGTTTTTTGGTTAACCCATTCTTTAAGCTTTACTCTGTATTCTACAGGAACATTCTACAGGAATATTCTACTATCTGACAAAATTCCTTTTTATTTTTTCAATGAGTCCACATTTTTCGGTTGGCCTGTCCATTATATATTAAAAATCAATTGACATGAAACTTGGTCCAAATCTTCGGGTGAACCATCTTCATCTTCTGGCTTCCCCTCTTCCTCCTCCACATGTTACATCTACCACCACTAGTAATGCTAAATATCAGTTTTCACAGTCGTGATAGAATGGTATGGCGCAAGATTGAGAAACAAAGAAGTTGAGAATTGTTCGCACGAAGATCTGGTCCAAGATTTATATCAGTCTATGAACAATCCTCATCTTTCACGTTTCGCAATCTTCCGCCTCCATTTCTAGCAACTACTACCATGAATGGTAAATGCTTCGTTGAACTTATGGTCCTTGTTTTGTTTACGATAACTAAATCTGTTCTTTTTTTTCTGGTCTTGATTTGAATCACGAATTTTACTGCTTTCCATTTCCTTAAGACAGGTTCTAGTTAGTGAACAGATCATTGGTTTGCACGATCGAATCAGGGTCACTGGATGGTTGGAGACGTTTCTGGCCAAACACTAAAAATGGTAAAAAAATGGCCAATTGCAAAACTTGAAAGTAATTATTTCATTATATATTGGTATGGATTTAAAAATGAAGTGAATCATTATTTTTTTACAATAATTATTTGCCTTTGTCGAATTTGCGATGATGGCTTGGGTAAAGATGAGGTAAAAAAAAACACCCTTAAATATTAGAATAAAGGTAATCAGTGGTTTAAGAAAATCAATAATTATTTATGAAACTCGCGATCACAATCAATAAGTAAACAACCGTTGTGTCAAAATTTGAAGTCATGAAAACAAAAAAAATTCTATTAAAGAATAAATTTATAATTATGACATCACTGGTGTTTTCCACTTGAAAATATCTAGAGTAGAGCTTAAAAAACATTCTGGAGAATCTAGGAATCATTAACAAACCCGTCAGAAGGAAAGCCCCCAAAAGTTTCAAAAAAGCTTTCCTACCCTAAAGAAAATTAAAAATTTTTCAGAAAGGGTATAGCGGACAACTGATGCCAACTTTTGAGTCTGAGGACAAAGAGATATGGCAATGTACACTGGAAGAAATAAACATACACACAAACACGGACATACGCATATAAGAAAAGAATAGAAACCTTGGTCATCAACGTTGCAATATTGAAGTATACACCAAATGTTAGAATTTGCGAAAAAGTATTACTGCAAAGAAGCCAAAATGAATCAAAATTTCGACATGGCCAAAACCAAAAGGTACATGGACAAATAATTTTCAAAAGAGCCTAAAATGATTCAAATAAATAGCAGCTTTGGATCAAATCTCACCCATTCCCATAGTTAACAATGGATTACCTTTCCTACCCGAAGATGCCTATTTCTATATTTCTTCCGAGATAAATTGTAGTATATTTTTTATCGTATGACTAATTGACTCCAGTTTTAAAATTCACGGATATATTTGAATTCTCATGAGACGATTCTTTAAGAAAGAGTCCATAGTTTCAAATGGTGAGTAGGGGATATTTCCATCAGTAAAATTGTTACATTAAAGTGGAAGAGTCAGTTGTTACGGACAATGAAACAGATAAAATCATACCAGTCATCTTCCTCTTTGTCAACATCCACTTATATGTTTTATCCTGTCTATCTTGGCCTCAATATAATATAGATATACCCTGATTAGTGCAGTTAATTTCTTTGAATATTTCCCTTACTGTTCAAAGCTGAACTGTTCAAATTCTTTCTATAATGTAATGGTTTTCTTTCAGCTTTGGCTTTATTATAGGAGTGAAGCAAGGGGGTCTGCACCTTTCGCAGTTTCTTCTGACGAAGTTGCCTTACAGATTCTCATTTTGAACTGAAATTTGGTACTGCATACATTTAGAACAAGGTGTAAAATTTGTAGATATCAACCTATAAAAAGAGCCCTTACGATAGCTACGAGTCCAGTTGTTCCAGCTAAGAAAACTGATCCCGACTATTTTAAGCGCAGAGACACTAAAACAGTCAAAACCAGCACTAGATCCGCTAGATATTTGAATGTAATGAGATAATTAAAAGATGTTCCTTTGAAAAGTATTATAGGTGCTAGAAATTAAATTTGTGCAAACTATTGACTCTGCCTCTTTGAAATAAATAGAAATGTTACTATATAATTAAGTGTTAATCTAGTTGATTGCATACTGAATAAAAACCTGATTTTCAAGTTCGTGGCTTGCTTACTGATTATGCGAGCTGCGATACTACCACAACAAGGTGAATCCGAATTTGTGGGTGCCTGATTACATCAATTTTTGCAGCATTACTTTAACCGTACTACCTCACAATCTGCTGATATAAAAACCGCTCAATTCAAGGTATTGCTGTAATTGTTCAGGGTCACCATTAATTAGGATTCAGTTTCACTCTTCAAATATCTTCTTTGGAACAATGATCGCAATTACTTTTTTGTGCTGTTGTTTTTCTCACCATTTTTTGTTTCTTGTCTTGGAATTTTTTAAAGTTTTTATCTGTTTTCCCGTCATCTAAATTGCATCGTTCTTTTTCTTCTCCTTCTGTTTTATTTATATTTCCTTTCTTCTTCTTTCATTTTCTTCTTTCTTATTCTTTCTTCTTTTCTTCTCCATCATTTTCTTGTTCTTCTTTCTTTTTTCTTCTTTTTCTCTTCTTTTTCATTTCTTTTTCTATCTTCTTCTTCTTCTTCTTCTTCTTCTTCTTCTTCTTCTTCTTCTTCTTCTTCTTCTTCTTCTTCTTCTTCTTTTCAGCTTTAATTCATGAGCGAAGTCCATCAATCTCCCGAGAAAGGTTGAAACTCGAGTTGACGGCACGAATATAATTCTTTCTTGCTTGCTTCAATTTCGCTCCTCTGTTAACTGAGAAAGGTGCTTATTACCGAGAAAGTCAGGCAAGTTGGAATAGCAACTCATAGTCATCTTAGTACAAAGAAAATGACTACGATTAGATTATATTCGCCCACTCAACTTATCAAGTAGTCTATAGATTCCTTTTCTGTGTACAAGGTATGTGAAAAACTGATTCCATGTCATCGGTTACCCAGAATAATGATATCCTTATCTCGCATAAATGAATCACCATAGCCCGTGCGTATATCAGAACTATTTATATGAAAAAATGTCTAAGATTATCAGCAAAAAATACCAGCACAAGCTCTGGGGATTGTTGCATCCAAAATTACTAAAGAGACCTCAAAAAGTACTTTGAAAAGTTTTTAGATGGTGTCTAGTTGTGTACTAATGCAGATTTTCAAGGCTTTAGCCCCAAAACTGTGACTAAGAGCCCTAAGAGATAAAGAAATAAATACACACAGGCACATATACACGCACACACAGACGAGCAAAGAAAGAAAAACAAATGAAGCCCACTTGGCTGATTGGTCGGGTTGACCATTTTAGGGCTGAGGTGATTCGATATCAGAACCAACTATCATCATCACCATCATCATCATCAGCAGCAGCCTTTTAGCATCCGTTGTTGAATTAGACCATCCCTAAGATTCACTGGACCTCTTTATCATGGACGTCGCGGGACCAGTATTTATGAACTTTTCTAGTTTGTCACGCCGTCTTATTCTTTGCCAGCCACAGTTTTGAATATGATCTCTGTTTGTCGTGATGCCCAGCGGTTGTCTGTCAATCTCGCAACATGACCATTGCCATTCGTTTGTCTTATGGATTATATGATATCTGTAAAACCTGTTTTTTCTATGAAATACCCTGCTGTTTTTTTTTATGATACTCTCCTGTGCACATTGCATGGTTCCCAGCTCGAGGGCCAAATTTTTGGTTAGAATCCATGTTTCAGCTCCATTGGTGACTATCGGAAGGATACATCGGTTTTATACCCTTGATTTTAGGACAAATAGGATTATCTTGTTCCTGAAGATTGAGCTTGTTCTACCCAAAGCTTGCCAACTTAGAGTGATTCTTTGCTTGATTTTTCTTCTTTAGATGAGTTCACGGAGATTCGTTGTTCTACGTAGATGTAGTCTACTTTCTTGGAGAGGCCAAAAAAGACAGGGCACCACAGAGTAAAAAAATAGCCAACCAAGAGGAGATAGTTTGTGTAGGGATGAGTCTCATCTCTAAGAAGGAAACCTATCATATGCTACTGGCTCCGCAATTTCAAAGCCCCGCACTAAATGCTTGCAAGCTATCAATTTCGGTTCAGTGATCCTGCGTTCTATTACCATAGCAATTTACTGCCTTCAACTTTTATGACAAGAGTTTAGTACATCTATAATACATATACGACACATAATTACGAAGGTATTTGAATCTCTAGTCATAGCCGCAGCACAGTGATAAAAAAGACCCCCCCCCCAAAAAAAAATCAATGTTTGTGGCATTTTCTGGTTGTTTGGCAAATGGGAAAAAACAATTACTTTTAATAACTTTGGAGTAAATGCTGTATGTGTTTTAATATTTTACTGTGTTTTCTCAAATTAGGGGACCATTCTTTACATATGTTACAGGCCACACATTAGCTTTATCCGTCCTGACCGAACCAGAAAAGCAGATACTCCCAGTTGGTTCAAAAAGATTTTAAAAAATAACTTTTCTGAGGTAGGAAAGGTGATCCACCGAGAATTCTATTTTACTGGTGCCAGTTACGTTATGCTAACTGGTAAAGGTGGGCATATCAATGTCCATAGGCTAAATAGGCTATATGATAAAAGAAAAACCAAACATTCATTTTATACAACAAATATCTATTTTCCAATATAAGCTTACCATTTACCATGCAATCAACACAAACAACGCTTCTCTGGTAATGACATAGATTCAACATTATATAGTGAATAGATCAGATCCAAATTAAGCGATTAACTGTGACGGGCTACGGTTCTATCAATCCTCACTAGTAAATCTATCCATTCTCTCTCTCTCTCTCTTTCTCTCTCTCTCTCTCTCTCTCTCTCTATATATATATATATATATATATATATATATATACATACATATCTATATATCTATATCTATATCTATATATATATATATATATATATATATATATATATATATACATACATATCTATCTATCTATCTATCTATCTATCTATATATATATATATATATATATATATATATATATATATATATATATATATATATATATATATACATGGGTGTGTATGTGCATGCGTGTGAATGTCTATATGCGGCAACGAGTGCATTCGTCACTACTTCAACACCCTCCGACGTCACTCAGATAATGTGTTCAGTATTTTTTTTCGCGTCGTTAAAGTGTCATGTTATTGTGTGAAAAATGAAAACAATATACGTGACAGGCATGCAATGTTATTGCCCAGTGGGGAATTAACGTGTTGATGTCCTGACAAAAACTTCAGTTTTTCACCAGCCTTGAAAATGGCTAGTTGTTTAACTGAAAGTGCTTGGTTGCATTGTATATTCTAGTATTAAATCCAACATCAACAGAAACATGAAAAGTTTTATAAAAACTCTCTCTCTCTCTCTCTCTCTATATATATATATATATATATATATATATATATATAAATATATATATATATTGCAGTGATTTTCCATATTCATGTATAGAAATGCATATATATATGGTATTAATTTGACAATGTGAAAAATCAAACGAATTTACTATCATTTACACATGTTCGAAATATAACACGCGTTTTCTTAATCTTTCATTAGTACATTGTGAGATTACTACCATTATGTAGTATTACTTTACATGCATAATATATATATACATATATATATATATATATATATATATATATATATATATATATATATATATATATATATATATAATGGACCAAGTATTCGCTAGACAAACACGTTTATGCTTTTCCTCTGTTTGGGTTCCTTCGGACAAATGATCCAGTTCATTATAAATTCCTTTTAAAGACATTTTTTTAAAGGGGGATCTATTTTTCAAGGAGGCAGTGTACACCATCATTTAACTTACAAGTAAAAACTAACTCAGGAGAAACATTCATCCAATTAATGGAAAAATATTTCCTCCCGAGACATTCACTGAGTAAAATATTTAACAAGAACAAAATGAAAGTTAGTTATATTTGTACAGATAATTTTAATAAACTCACAATAAAACATAACGATAGAGTAATAAAATTAGTACCGACGAAAAAAGCGTAAATAAACCAGATAGCAATCGTACAAATAAATGTCTCAAATTAAATATCGTATACCAAGCAAAAATATCAACCCAAGAGGAATATTATATACATACATATATATATATATATATATATATATATATATATATATATATATAGAGAGAGAGAGAGAGAGAGAGATACAGATATACAGATATTATACATTTATATCAAATACATTATATACATATATATATATATATATATATATATATATATATATATATATATATCATATAATGTATGTATATATATATATATAAATCATATATATAATATATATATCTTATTTTATGTATAATATATATATATATATATATCATATAATATACATATATATGTATATTATGTATATTATATCACGTATATTATATATATATTATGCATCATATATATATATATATATATATATATATATATATATATATATATATATATATATATATTAAACAAAAAGCACAACAAGCAATGACCAGCCACTAAACAAAACTATATATAAATGGAATAAAAGAGAGACCCCAACCACTTAGATGAACAGTTCACCCCCAATATCTTGAATAGGAATGTAGAATAAACCGGATGATTCACCTGAAGAAACTCGAACAGTGCAGAGAGATTTCATCCCTGTGGCTTTTCTCTAGCTTTATCGACTGGCCAAAGTAAATGTATTCCTGAACTTCATCTAAAACTGCAGCCTCCATTTTTTGCTTTCTCAATTTAGATCCCTTAACGCGTTTTGCAGATTCTCTGCGGTCTTTGTCATTAATGCAATATCATCACACTGCCTCAAATTGTTCAAATATTCACCGTCTATGTTTACTCTGAAGTTTCCCTAGTCTATTTCCCGAGAGATGATTTCAACTCTCATTCTAAACCCCTTATTTCATTTATTTTCAAATCTTTATCCCATTAGAATCTCTATGAAGTCTAATCATTGTAACGCCATTTTAGTATTATTCATCATCATCATCATCATCATCATCATCATCATCATCATCATCATCAGTCTGCCTCAGTGGTTGGACATAAACTTTCCGCAAGATTCGCCTGAACTCTCTATCACGGGCCTCGCAGAGCCAATAATTTCTAATTTTATCTAGCTCACTTTCTGTAGGCCAAAACCTCGCACCTGATCAACGTTGTGAGACATGATGTCCAGCGGTTGTCTGACATTCTTTGAACATGTCGAGCCCATTTCCATTTGAGTTTTCTAACTCTTTCTTATTCCTTATGAACTCTCCATGTGAGGTTGAGTATGATTCTCCCATGTGCACGTTGCATAGTTCTCAGTTTGAGGGCCAATTTTTCTGCTTAGGTTCGATGTTTCACCTCCATAGGTTACTATCAATAGGATACATTAGTTGTAAACTTTTTTTTTCAGGACGTAGGATTTGTTTGTTCTTGAAAGTCGAGCTTGCTCTACCGAAAACTTGCCAACCCAACGCTACCTTGTGCGTGATACTGTATGGTTTTAGTCGCAGCAGTAGCTGTTGTAGTTATTTCAGTTGCAGACAGCAAAAAAACAGAACACAGACACACACAGATCAGTGTTTCGTGTTCGTATGTTCTGTATGCTTACGTAGTTTTCGACACATATTTCTTCTTTTGGGGATTTCATGGATACTCGCTGTCTTAAGAAGATGTAGTGATCTACTTTCTTGAGCTCTGTGTTTTCGATTTCGATCGTTGTGTCTTTGTCCACAAATGTTCGTTGTGCATAACATTCGTTTTGCTGAGGTTCATGTGGAGGCCAGCTTTCTTGCTTTCTTCATTTGGTTCGTCTAACATTATTTAGAGATCGTGTAGATTCTTGGCAAAGAGGACAATGTCGTCTGCAATCACTATCGTAAATACTAAATCCACTACCATCAAAGGAGTAATTTTAGACAATTAGCAAAACCAAGCAAAAAGGTATTTAGTATACCGAGATTAAAAATTAACAGAGTTCTTTTCAAATACAGTATAAACAAAGGGTCATTTGGTATTTCAAATTGTCTCCTTTTGCTCTTTGGGGGATTTCGGGCTTTTGGGATAATAAGCCATTCAGCATTCTGATTTTTCCTGTTTTCAACATTCGCTTTCATGGCATTCGAACTGGCGTATTTGAGAATTTTGATCGATACCGCGTGTTTTGTCGTGTCCAACTTATTTCTTAGAGACTGACTTCATAACTTTTTGTACATACTTTGATAAGAATCAAAGCACCGGTTGCTTTTTGTCTGAATGTTATTTCTTTTTGCCACCTGATTATATTTTATAAATCATATTATGGACTATTCATGAACTACATTTAGGCACCTTGAATTTTTATCGGTTCCATCGGTAATAATAAATATTTCAGTTTTATCCATTTTATCTAACGCTGTGATTCAAGGGGCGTGCACAGTGCAAACAATGGAAAGTTGGTTTTAGGATCTGAAAAAAAAAGGGTTGATGAAAAAAGAACAGGCCAAATATTGTGTAATTGATAGAAGCATCTTTTTTCTTGGATCCACAGAAACATGTTTGCTTTCGATACGGTACTTTATTGAAGAGCACTCATTTTAAAAGAGAGATACTTACACTCGTCAAGCTATTGAGACCAGTTTAAGCTACTCATCAATGGCTTGGAGGTGTCGGTGTCCATGTGCTTAGCATCATCGACAAGCTAGGTTCGAACTTCAGCTGCGACAATTTGAGATCATTTTGCAGTTAGGCCCTTAAAGAAAAAATGAATCTCTCGCACGGATATGGACAAATTAGCAATAACAGCCCGACTCCGACATCCAGCACCGTAAGAGGCTAGAAACAAGTACAGTGGGAAACATGTTCTCGAAAGGTACGATTGACAGACCTCTCGTGAAGCTTCGATAGGCCTGGCAAGCTGGAAAGTGATTATGATAAATGGTCACCAAAAATAACCCTGCGGCACTTTCAATGGTATAAGCGATTGGATTACTGTCAAGGGGTTATTACAAACACATCTGCAGATAGATTGCGAAAAAAGAAAGAAAGCTGTTTTATTTATAAGTACGTAAAATCTCACTTCGAAAGCACATTTACTTGCAGATTGTCCTCGAATAACAGGGAACCGGGAACAGGCTCTGGGGAAGGGAGTATCTCATAAATCGGAGCAAAACTAATTTCAGGCCCCCAAAACACACACATACACACACACACACAGCACAAGCAACCGCAACCTGTTCTCCTTTGCTTTACCCCTTTCAATCATCATCATTATGGGGATCATTAGTTGCAGCAGCAGCCATTATAAGTCCACTGCTGGACAAAGGCCTTTCACATCTCTTTCCATGACAATTGCGATTATTTTAACTTTTGCCATGTCTTACCGGCAAATATTTTTATTCCATTCCTACATCTCTTGAATGATTTTTTCCAACTGTGATGACTGTCCCATGGGCACCAATTGATTATTCTTTTGCTCCATTGGTTGTCATCTCTTCTGGCTAAGTTTCCTGCCCATTTCCATTTTTGTTACTTGATTATTTGAATGACCTTCGCTCTCGTCCTCCCTCTTATCCATGATGATTTTTTTCTATCTCTTTCACTTAATCATAGCATTGCTCTCACCATTGCTCACTGTGCGAAAAGAGAAGGAGGAGATCTCTAATTCATTCTCAGGTAAGCAATTAGACCATTTCATTAATTGACATATCAAATCAAAGTATTAAAGTTCAATTCTTGGGTTCCTCTTTAAAGCTCTTGGGCTTCATTTTGGCCATTTGGGGCCTGGTTGGTCGTATCGCTGGCAACTCTCCTCTCGGAGGCCAGGACACAAGAAATATATGGAACCAGAACTAGAAAAGTGTACGTATGCGTTTATGTGTGAACGTCTGTGCATACAATTGGCTTTACAGTTAACGATGTGGACTTCGGAATCGATGGACCAAATTCAAACTCTGGCCCAGACGATTCCTGCTCGCCGATACATTTTGAAAATCATAAGTATCTATCTATTTTTGGTAACTTCGTCAGAAACGTTCGCACCAAGCGAAAAGAAATCTGATTCAAAACATTTCGTATCTATCTCTTCTACCCTAGATAGAGTTAAAATATCAGGGCAGACTGGGTTCTCTAGTTTAGGAAAACAACCAGTTTGGGAGGAAAACAACGACAAGTTCAAAACCAGTTTACTAGATAATGAATGGAACGGTTCCTCAAAAATCAACATGATTGTACAATCGTCACGGGAGGAGATAGAAAAGGCCTTATTTCAGCAGTGGTCTTGAAATAGCTGATGATGGATACGTGTGTGTGTGTGTGTGTGTGTGTGTGTGCGAAAGCGAGTGACAGAAAAGGAGGGACAGAGATAAAGAGAGGAAGAATGAAATTATATGAAAATATATGTACGCTTGGATAAATCGATTCCAGTCTCTGTAAACAAAAACCAGACATTGATTTCTAGTGGAAAGAAACAAACCAGAATGGAAAGCTAGTCTACATACAATGGTTTCATCTGGGTCTTGGAATTCTTGGATCTCTCCTCAAGAGAAAGAATCGACTTTTCTTACATTGGTCTAAGATTAATTTTCCACGCAATGTGTCCAAAGATTTTCAAAGAATTTCAATGACATTCGGAAAAGAATTTAATAATTTGGGGGCTAGATCAAAATATTTTTTTCAACTGAGTGGGAAAAAATCTAGGATCCGTCCCAAAATCAAATGAAAAAATATTTTTCAATCGAAATATCGATTGAGAGCTTCTGGGTGATATTGTATAGACAATAGACCAAAATTACTTAGACTATAGAGAAAGAATCTCTATAAAATCCTCAAAAGAATAAGTAAAGCGAAGAATCACTCGCGGGTGGCAGGCTTTTAGTAGAGCAAGCTCATATTTCGATAGCTAGATATCTACGGAGCTGAAATATGGAACCTGACCAAAATATTACCTCAGCGATACCTTTGATAGAGAGGTCTGGTGAATCTTGGTAAAGGGTTCAATAACGGAAGCTAATGACGAATGATCTACACGAAAGTCCCTAAACCAGTTTCATTGAGCTCCCTGTCTCTGTTGCTTTGAACAGTGTATCACTAATAAAAAAGTTTATATATATATATATATATATATATATATATATATATATATATATATATATATATATATATATATATATATATATATATATATATATATATATGCTTTTATTTATTTGATTAGTGCGTAACTGGTAGGAGTGTCTGTGGCCAAGCAGTTAGCAGCATGGATGATGGATTCCCTTGGACAGAGGAGGGGGTGAAGCCGTAACCAGCGTAAGGGCACTGATTTAATCTTTTCTTCCACTCTAACTTCAAGTTTTTTGACTGCTATTCACCTCCTTTTTAATTCATAATTGTATTAATCGCAACCCTATTTAGGACGTCACTCTACGGCAGTGCAGATCTTAAATTAAGAATACTCTATGTTGCAAGAATGGCAGACAACCGATGGACATCACGACTCACGACATGGACCCCCCAAGATCACATGCGCAACCGAGGGAGGCAGAATATTAGATGGAGAGACGAGCTAGACAAGTTCAGGAAGTACTGGCTCCGCGACGCCCATGATAGAGAAGTGTGGCAAATCCTGGGGAATGTCTATGTCCAGCGACGGACGTGAAAAGACTGATGATGATGATGATGATGATGATGATGATGATGATGATGATGATGATGATGATGATGATGGTGATGATGATGCTTGGTCTATGCTCATCGCTTTGCTACCGGAACTTTATGGTTAGCAGAAGTACAACCTTTTAAACATACTTTACTTCGAACATCTGAGGCAGGTCCGTCGTTTTTGTTTTTTTTTTCTCCTTGACAAGTCGTAAGATTGAGATGATGGTGGATCGTTGACAAAATTGATATAATGGGTTTTTGGTATAAGATTATGTCCCTGTTGGCTAAAGTTAATAACACGAGATCACATTAGATCCTAAGTCAGTCCAAAATGGTGGATGATTTAGTTCATGGAAGGATAAACCATTAGTGAGTTTAATATGGTTGCAGAGTGTAGTTTTGATCTACGAACCTGTTGGTTAAGGGTCAGCAGAGTTTTTTTTAGAGATCAAGGTAGTGCATTCGATCGAATACAAGATTTCTTCAAATAACAAAAATGAATGATGAGATAAATCAATTAACTTTTTGCCCAACAGCGCATAGTGCAAGAAAAATGAAGAGCAGAGGGGTCATAAAATATATAAAAACACACGTGGATTTCTGCTTCAACATTTCGAATTTACGAGAGTTTTTCCAGAGTAGATAAGTAAATGCATCCAAATAGAGTTTTATGTCCTGGTATACTTAGGTATCCGCTGAGCTCTTTGATAAGAAGGAATATATACAATAAATAACAACACATAAAAAGTTATAGCTGAAAATTATATGTATGTATGTATGTATGTATGTATGTATGTATATATATATATATATATATATATATATATATATATATATATATATTTATATATATATATATATATATATATATATATATATATATTTGTGTGTCTGCCTGTGAGTGTGTGTGTATGAGTGTGTGTGCTTGTATGTATGTGTGTGAACAGAACAATATAAATTACAAAAATATTAGTGTGCGCGCGCGCGCGTGTGTGTGTGTGCGTGTAAAC
Organism: Thysanoteuthis rhombus; assembly: GCA_963457665.1. Lineage (NCBI taxonomy): Eukaryota > Metazoa > Mollusca > Cephalopoda > Oegopsida > Thysanoteuthidae > Thysanoteuthis > Thysanoteuthis major. The sequence goes on from OY735206.1 coordinate 27,729,900, forward strand.
ACGAATGCAAGATATACAAGAACGGAAGATTGAGACGTCGGCATAAATACGAGGGTTTATCAAAAAGAATTGCTTCAAAATCATAGAAATTTTTATCATTATTTTATTAAAAATATCAACGGGCCTGGTTATTCACGCAATACAATTTTCCACTCGAGTTTTGTTAAAAATTCGTTGTTAGCCCTCACCACAGAATCGTTTTTCCATGGCACCAAAGTATCATTTTCATGTATGAGACAAATACTAATGAATTAATGAGAGAACATGCCAGCAGCCGTTCAATCCAGAGACATGCTAATCTCCGTTTTGTTGGAAATAAATCTTCATATATATGAACTGAAACATACTTTTTGACTTACTATATAGTTTTTATTTAGTGGGCAAAAAGAACAAATTTAAAAATCAGGTGTCCAAGAAACTTAGCAGAAGCATGAACGTGATAATGTCGGTTAATGAATCTTACCGGATGTCGTCAGTCAATATTTTATTTTCGTACTTACTCTTTAAAAAACGTTATCCATCTATCAAACTGTTGTCATTCTGCTTTACTATATATATATATATATATATATATATATATATATATATATATATATATATATATATATATATATATATATATATATTATTTCGATTATTTCGATTCCTATCTTTCACTTCCCGTTAGTTTTCCCTAATATTTAAATTTTGACTGCATGAATCGTAAAGAGGCAGAGCAGTCAGCCAAAGACGCCAAGTGCTAGGGGCGCTTGTCATGAGACGGTGGGAATTTCCAAATATAAATGAAAATATAAGAATAATGGGAAAATGAATAAATCGGACGATTGAAATATTAATATAAAATATTCCTTGATGTGAAGTCAGATTTTTCAGGAATATCTTATAGATAATCAACTGCCGAATAACAGAACATCTTGCCTTGGAACTTTCTCATACACCCTCTGCTCCATGGAGGACACATGAGTGGCAGTGATCATGTATGTATCTTATGTAAGTGTGCATATACATATCATGTGTATCATTCTGCCCTTCAACTCGAGAAACAATGATTTACAGGAAATAATGATCGCAATGATTTTAGAGTGACAGAATGCATTTTTTTAAAGAGCAAATATATATTTATTTGTATGTGTGAGTGCGTGTGTATATGTATAAATCTATGCATACATAATGTGTCATAAATGAACTAACAACTATTAAACAAACACAAAAATACAAACAGAAATACACAAAGGCACACAAATACATACACAAACACATACAAAAACACATAAACATACATGTACACACATGAACACACAAATGCATACTCGGACACAAACACAAAATACACACATAAACACATAATTACGTACACAAATATATTCACACACACCCAAATAAATGCACAAACACGCAAATAAATACATAAATGTACATATTTATACACGAATATAAAATACACATGCAAAGACATAATACATACACGAATACACAAATACAAACAAAAACACACAAATACACACGCAAATATATACACCAACGAACAAATACACACACAATCACACAAATACACACACAAAAGCACAATACACATGCATTAAATGAATACATACACGAATACACAAATGTGCACGCGCACAAATACTCACAAAAATGAAGAAACAATCATGCATATACACACACAAATAAATAAACAATCACACAAATACCCACACATGCATACAAATACATACACAGATACACAAATACTCACACAAACACACAAATAAATACACAAATACGCATGTAAACACACAAATACATACATAAATACCCAAATGCACACACAGATACACATGTACACACACAAAGGCACAAATACATGCACAAATACACAAATGCAAGCACAAACGTACAAACGACAAATATACACATAAATACATAAACAGATACACAAATACACACGCACAAACACAAATTGATACTCAAATAAATACACAAATACGCACACAAACATCCTAATGTATACACAAATACATATACAAACACACAAATACATAATTACACACACAGATACACGAATACAAACATACAAATAAATACACGAATACGCAAAGAAAGACACAAATACGTGAACGAATACCCAAATGCACAAAACATAAATAGACACATGAATACACACTCAAATATACACTAATTGATACTCAAATGAATACATAATATGCACTAGTACACACAAATGCACACATAAACACCCTAACACACACACAATTACACACATAAACGCACAAATAGATACATAAACACACAAATACATACACAAATATATAAATACATGCACAGACATATATAAGTATCATCTCAAATAATCTGTATGGTTGATTTCATATCAGTTTTGAGTCACCATGATGTACAGTTCTTTTTTCATTTGTCCTTAAACAGTATTCTTTCGCATTTATATCTTCTAAGTTCAAAAACGGTGTCTTCAGTTACATTCATTTTCACATTAAACAAATCAATAATTTTAAAACTTATTTGAAGCAACTTATTTAAGTAAATCAGATTGTTCCATGCAACGCGTCAAAGCTCTATGGGATAAAAATCCTATTTCGAACGACGACAAATGAACGGCAACATAGAAATACATTTCTAAGAAAAGCAAACAACAACGAGAAAAGATACACATGAAAAAGAAAAAAATATTCGTACATCTATCTTCTTTTATTGGTAAACCTAAGGATTTGAAAAAAACATCTCATTTTGAAATAAGCGAAAATAGGTCTGATGAGTCATTCGATTGAAACCGGCAAGTGAACAACGTTTTTTGGCAGCATGTCGTTATAGGGTGATCAATTATAAAATTGGAAAAAGGGGGTGATTAATCACTGAGTAACTTTACTCATCTTTTGTTTGGTGATGATCATCAAAAAATTTCGTTTATCCAAAGAAACAAGCGGGAACACTGCTGGACATAAATCAAGGGACCAATTTATCATAAACTCACATTGTTAATTGAACTGCAACTAAAAATATATCAGAGCAGGGCACTTTCTAAAAGCAATAAAACTTTTTTCTTCGACTATATGGTAGAGCAAATGTTTGATTTTTCAGCCCACTAGCTATTGGTGTGATCTGTTCACGCGATACGTAGATAGATAACCAACCTGAAGCATTTAAAAACTAAAGAAACTCATGTTGTGTTTGACGATTTCTAGTATTCGTTTTTTAATAAAAACACTATTTATCATTTATTATCGTTGGTATAATTCAATATTTGTGTTAATCTTTGCAGAGATAGAGAAGTAATTTCTCACTTCATCCACAGTCATGTAAAATGTATGTTTCTAATTTTATTTAGATCTCAAATGCACAGCCTTGTTGTGAATATTACCAAGTTTGTTACAGGCGGTCGTCAAAAGAAAAAAAACAAACTTGCATTTAGATTCAACTTGAATTGTGTAAGTGCATGCATGTGGGTATGCATGTGCACGTCAATGTAAACATATCTGTGTAATGTTTTTTTTTATTAGAAACAATCTCCTTTTTTTGTTACTTTACTAAAATTGTTCATGGCTAAGGATATTTTTTGCCTGAAAAAATCGTATTATCAGCGGATCCCTCTTTGATTTTATTATGAAATCACTAATGGGGAAAATACTTCATGCATTTGTTTTAAATCGCATTACCACAAGTGTTATTCAGAGAGAGAGAGAGAGAGAGAGAGAGAGAGAGAGAGATAGAGAGAGAGAGAGAGAGATAGAGAGAGAGAGAGAAAGAGAGAGAGAGAGGGAGAATATCATGTTTTGTCCATTTGTCCTTATATCGTATGATGGTACGCTTAGAAAAGAAGAAACAAGTCTAGCTAGTTATAATACCACGTGACCAACGACTTGGTTGCATACTGTTTTAGGGTGATCAATTAAAAATTGTTAAAAAGGATGACCAATGAATGAGTCACTTCTGTTGCCTTTTGTCAAGGTAGGATCATTGAAAAGGTCTGAATTTTCGAGAAAAAAAAAAAAAAAAAAAGCAACTGTGTATGCTGCCAGGCACAAAGTAAAGGAACATTATAGCATAAACCCACAGTGTAAATTGAACCAATTGGGGTTGGGAGTGGGCGGGTGAAAACGCGAAGAGTAAATGTTAAATTTTTTAGCCTTCAAGTTTTATTAGAGTGATCTGTACGCAAGATACAAAACCAACCAGCCAGCCAGCCAGCCAGCCAGCCAGCTAGCCAGAAAGACTCACCTGAGAACTGAAGAAACCTATGATTGCAGTTTTGTTGACATTCTCTTATAAGAGAGAGAGAGAATGGGGGGAGTAAAGAGATAAAAGGGGGAAATCACGGTTGGGATCAGCAATCAGATTGAAACCTAGAAAGCAAAATACTCCGAGAGTGCAAACCTCTCCCAATTCCATTGACGCAAAGAGCTAAATGAAAATCAGTTCACTAATGGTCATGATGCAGGGAGGTAAAAAAAAAAAAAAACAAATTCCCGGATCCACCTCAAGATTCAATCACTTCTTCCGTAGAACATTGCCCACCTTACAACAAAATGCCGTTGAAATTTATCGAGATCTCTCGATTCAGATATATATATAGCAATGATACTGCAGAGGAAGAAATCCTTTATCCATCCAAAGATGTGATCAATCTTTCTGCAGCCCATAACCCACCTTTCAATAAAAATGTCATTGAAATTGATCCAGAACTTTGGGAGACATTATGTGGACTGAAAGACGCAAGTGAATACATATACGTTTTCCAACTTCTTTGGAACGATTACAAAAATATAAATATAAAATTACTGACGGTGAAAGTAATGAAAGTGGAGTAAAATGACGGCTTGACTCAGTGAATGAAGATCCGGGAGGGTTTCCAAGTCTTTATATGTCCAAAGCCGAAGCGAAATAATGGATGCAATAAAAGTGTTTAAAGAAAAGGCGTTTGAGAAACAAGAAAGACAAATGATCATTGTTATTCCAAAGAAATTCAAAATATGAACGGATTCCTCAGTAATTCTATTATTAAGTCGCAACAAATGAGGCAAATGCCGAATATGGATGTGAAATCACAGGAGGAAAGAAAGTAAAAAGGAATGAGTAAATTAGAAAAAAATGTAAGTTGGGGAGAGGGAGAAACGAAATGAATAAATGTGAAAAAAAAGAACAAATCTGTCCAGTCATTCAATTGAAACTGTCACGTATCCAAAGTCCTTTGGTTGCGTGTCACGTTGGAGGTGATCAATGAGAAAAATATTGGAAAAAGTAGTGATCGAAGAATAAATTACTTTCCATTGGGGTCGGTGATGCCTGAGAAAGTCTAAATTGAAAAAAAAAACAAAAAAAAAAAAACAAACAAGCGTAAACCCTGCTAGGTATGAAAAAGGGACCAATCAAGCATAAACTTACCTAGTAAAATTAAAACCCCCACTTAGAACCTGTTCGTGGGGAGGATCTTCAGAAACAAAAAAAAGTTTTTTTTTAGGAATGATAAGGAGTAAATGTTTAAACTTTCAGCCCTTTAGCTCCATACATGTGGCCAGTACTTGCGACATGTACCTATCCATCCAGCCCGCCAGCCAGCCAGCCAGCCAGCCAGCCAGCCACACTTAGAAACTCGATAAACCTATGTTTATGTTGGCAGTTTTGGTTGACAGTATTTATAAAGGGGAAAAAGAATGAAAGAAAAAGGAAGGAGGAAGAAAGGAAAAAAGAGAAGAAAGAAAGACAGAAAGAAAGATAAAGAGGAAAGAAGAGAACAGGAAACAGGGTCTGGCGGGGAAAATAAAAAAGTGTCGATAATTTGAAAAAATGTTTGAAAAGAGCCAATAGCGATTCTTCTTAATTCAAATTCCGAGTTATTCGTGCAGATCTCTTGAACTCAGTTTGATTGAATTTCTTTACCGTACATTTTATCAATCTCCATTCCAAGTCGTAGGCTGGATTGACTTTGTTTTTCCTCCGTAACAACAAGAACAAGAACGAGATCAATCCTCACCTAAGTTGAGGAAGTAAAATCTTTACTGTTTGTTAGAGCAAGCCGATACATAAAATGAACATTTCCCTACTGTATTTTGAAATCACGACCTATTGATCGATAAGAGGCTCTCTTACCGACTGAATTAAGCTAACGTGTCATTTCGGCAAAAATCTATGTAATAATTTAAAAAAAATCATTATGTACTAGCTGGGCTACTCGGCGTTGTCCAGGGAAAACCCTTAGATTTAACAACACTTGAAAGCAGATGATATTTTATAGAGATTTCATGAAATCAACTAAGTGGTGATGGAGGGTGCACCCCGCGCACCCTTCCTCTCAACGGTTGAGCAAGCACACGCCCCTGGGCAAACCTGCAAAAACCTTAACAATAATTTTTTTCTGAACTGAGAATTTATATGCTTACTTTCGGTGTTAGTACTTCGCACAGCAAAGCGGACTATCTTATTTAAATTCTGACCACGTTTTATTTTACGTTTTGGGGTGAATTAGGGTTTGTGAAAGAGTTATGGTTTTGCCTCGTTGGAAAAAGTGGTATTATTGTGAGGTAAGGATTAGATTCTAAAAGAAAAAATACTAAAAAAAAAACAAACAACAACAAACCGCTGCCCAACTGCATAAGTGACGATTCAAGAGAAAATTCACATTTTCGGTCATCTATGACAAATGGAAATGAAGGTTGCAGTTTATATCTACATTATAAATAGGAACACTTCTTATGAGACCTTCGAATATTTCCTTCTTCAAACCTTACAAATATTCAGAAGCTTTGCGGTTCGAATCAGTTGAAAGCACATGAAATTCAAAGAGAGAGAAAAAAAGAAGAAACAAAGTATAATGTTCTCCGTCAGATTTTGAACTCGGTGTACCGATTATATAGTCCTTGCTTTTTTAGAGCACAGACATACATGCACTTAAGTCCTTTACATGATATAGATACAGCCGGAATTACATCAGCACTGAGACGAAAAGAAATCCACAATTTCAGTTTTCCAGTGATGAAAGGAAAGTGAGGATCAAGATCAGCATTATAACTTACATTGTAAATAGAATAGCCGCACCCTCTAATTTTTTCTATCAAAACAGACAAATTTCCGGTTTGAAGGTCAAATGGTTTGAAAGCATTAAAAAAAAATTCTCTATCGGAATTCAAACTTGGTCCACTAATTCTAACGTTCGAGATTCTATTCAGGCGTCTATTCAGCTACCATGATTTTGTACCCGACGAATAAGTGCACATTTTTTCTTTGTAAAAAACATTACTCTCATCCCTCACACATATAAGTTCAAATAAACGTTAAAAACATCCTGACCAAGATGATGCCGATTCAAATATATACATGTATAGTTTAATGGATCTAACTTTAATTAAGGGCGTCTTAGATAAAGAGAAAGTTCGACAGGCTTTTTTTCCAGAAACGCAGACTGCAGAAATCGACATTTCTGAGGATATTTTCTAAATGCGATTTGAGACATGCATATTTTGGACATGTCTTGTTTAAGTTCTGTAATGCATAGTTCCCTACATATTAGAATACATACATACTTAATATCATAGATACAATGCGAAAGTTGGAATAATGATCTTCTGTCGTAATAGAAGTAGGAGTGGAGTTTTGCCCTTTAACTGTCAGGTTTGTCAAATTCAGTTCCTTTCAATAATTGTTGTGCCCTTCGAGCTTCTCAAAACGGAAATACGCAATCAATCCTGCAACACAATTTTCTGGTTAACGAGAACATTTTTAAAAAGCCCGTTGTTAAAATTGCACCAAAAACTCCATTTATTTGTAATTTCAATCAAAACTAGAAAGCCTCCAGAGAGCGCACACTTCTGCCTACGTCATTGTCAGTCGAAATTGCATGAACATAGATAGTTACGATGCAGAGAAGGTGATGCTTGAAAACTGTACTTACATAATAAACTGCTCAGTAAATATTTACATTTTGAGATAACATAAAAAAATATGTACGATCGGAACGAAAATAAAGATCAGTTAGATAATAATGGATACATAAACCAGAAAGCACTCACAGAGTGCATGCCTTTGCCAACACCAGTAAATTGGATAAAAATCAGTTCATATATAGCCATGGTACAGGGCAGGTGACGACAAGAAAGTTCTGGATCTACCCTGAAATTTGATCAATTCATCATTAGGCTGTATAGACCGAACTACCAAAAAATGGGATTAAAGTTCATAGAGAACGTTTGGTGTGGTCAATAAATGCATGAAAGAAATCTTTCAATTGGAAAAATTCTATTTTCACTACATAGAATTTATCCATCTCTTCCCAACCCCATGGTTACCCTTCTAGAAAATTCAATCGAAATTTGTTGAGAACTTCTGGAGAAATTGTCTGGACGGATAGACAGCAAGATTTTACCGCATCTTTTCCAACTACCGGCAGAGGTGAATAAATAAGTCTGAATTAATAAAATTCCTCACAGAACATCTCAAAATCATGTACATCCATCCAACCACGGTCCTAAGAATAAAATGCATATTTTTAGGTTAGATTTTTAGATTTTAGATTCATAAGACGATCAAAATTAGTACCTGCTTTTAAACTGTGTTTTTCCCTCTATTTTACTGCCGTTACTAATAATACAATTTAGCTGTTTTTCTCATTGATCTTATTTGTTCATTTTAGTCGAAGATTAATTTCGTTCTCTTTTTCCGTTAAATTTTAAATAAGATCTGATTTTCAATACCTGCTTGCATAAGACGTTATAATTTGAATCTTGAGAGGATTTATCGAGACAGCAACACAAGAAGGGCAGGAATAAACAACCAAACGAACAGACACATTAAAAAATACACAGAGACATGCATATATAAACAAAAAGATAGAACCATCTTTGATGGCAACTGTTGTTCATCAGTGAAATAAAGGAACAAGAATTCAACGATGCGTACGACATCAGTGTTGGTAGTAGCAGGAGGAAGGGGTGAATAGGAGGGTGAAGAGCTGGTAGTTTTTCTTTGAGTCAATTGATTCTCATACTAGTAAAATATTGCAACATGGAAATGTACCAATAGGATGTATGTGTTTTCAAATTGTGCGGTTTGAATGAGTGCTGTTTGCAAGATTTTACTGCATCTTTTCCACCAACTGTCTGAGGTGAATAAATAAGCATGAATTAGTAAAATTCTGCATTCATGAAATATTGTCGGCATTGTCTTTTATCAAATACAAAAACACCGAACTCGTACATTCTATTATTACTTCATAACATCAATTACGTCACGCTTTTAATGACATCACATCTCTTCCTTCCTATTCATGTTGTTAGGACTGACCGACAGAAAAGCATCTAATAGAGATGTGCAGACACATATGAAAATACAAGCAGATAACCGTGGCCCAGCACAAAGACTAGAATTTAAGAACTTCTCTCTGAAGTGAGGGGTAACGGCAAAAAATCACGTTGAATACATTGGTTCTCGTGAGATCAGCGAAGTTAAGCATCGCCAAGACTAGTTGGTACCTAGATTGGTGATAATTAGGGGAAACCAGGTGCCATAGGCAGAACAAAGCTTTGATGGGCCTGGAAGGCCGGAAGTGTGTCTTGCTGACAATTGCCCGTGTGTACCTGACCCTTGATAACAGTATAAGCATATAACCATGATGATACGAATGAGCATGGCATAAATCAAAAACTGTACGTTCATGCCTTCTCTTTAGTAGATTGATATTTGATAAATAATCTAGCACAAGGTAGACATTTAAAGAGTATCCAATAAAGATTAAATTGATGATAATTAGTTGTGACAATCAATTTGAGAAATGCAGATACTCTTAAATAAATAGTGGCTATTGTAGATTTTAAAAGTACTTGAATGTGTGGAATGCTGAATAGATACGAAGTATGCATTGTTCCGCTTTTCAAAGCTGACATGAACTTAATGGTTCATTCAAGATACCTGTGACTCTGCAAAGCAATCCACAAAGCCATGAACACCCCCCACACACACTCATATATATATATATATATATATATATATATATATATATATATATATATATATATATATATATATATATTAGCTTAAGCCGATTTTGGAACCGTGGTCTTGGACTAATCTAAATAGTTGGGACTTGGTATGATAAAAACTGATTGAAACTATTTGATTTTTAGAGTTCATCGTCTTTTGGGGAAACTTCTTCAAAGAGTGAAGTATTTGAATGTGTTTCCTCAAATTTTGGCAAAAGCTAGGTATCTATGTTTTGGTGTCAGTTTTTATCATATAAAACTGAAATGACAATTGGTTGGGCATATTGCAAGAATGTCAGACAACCGCTGAACGACACATAATGTGGATCCTCAGAGATCAAACGCGAGAATGCAACCGGCAAATTATGACCTTAAATAACAAACTCGACAAGTGCAGAAACTATCTGTTCCACAACGCCCATGATAGAGCGATCTGGTGAATGTTGGAGAAGGTATGTATCCAACGAAGGACAGCTTAAGAGATCTAGACTTGTCCGAAGCTGATTTTTAAAAATCAATCGATCATTAAAAAGTATTAAGCGTTCTCATAGGCTCTTTACAAGGGGCAGTTGAAGAAAGTTATAACAACAAAATGTCTGTTACCAGCGGTCAAGAGATGTCTTGACAGTCATACCGACGAGCAGCGTACGTCTAGGGGTGAATGGTATGATTATTGCAGAGTAAAGTCCAATCGAATGCCTCCTTGTTCATAAAAAGTATTTTAAAATTACTGCATTTAATCATGTTTAATGAATTCTTCCATTTCTCGATTATCAGTAAAAAAAAAAACTTTTCTGGCAAGATCGATTGTAAAAGGAATAGATGAAAATTCTTGAACATCTTTTAAAAATTGATGAAAATTGTAAATTCTTTGTCAAAATGTTAACATGACTTTTTATAAGCATGATTTCTATAATGCACTAATGAAGCTACTGAGCCAAAGATTTTAAAAATGATAATGTAGAAGAGTATAGAAGAGTGAATGACGCCACCTCTAGAACTTCGAGATAAGGAGTAA
>OY735206.1:27743376-27820876 GCA_963457665.1 Thysanoteuthis rhombus
GCTTCCTTCACCTCCCACGGGGTTACTTTGGGGAAGTCCTCTAGTTGCTTGCCCGTGTCTTGCGTATCTTGCTCATTGTTTTGCAGTCCTTGTTTGGACGAATAAAGTTTTTGGTAGAATTCTTTGGCGCGTTCGACAATCCTGTCTCTGTCTGTTGTTAGATTTCCATTTTCCTCGAGTATGCTAGTTATTTGCCTTCGTCCCGAGTTGAGGAGTTTGTTTATAGCTTTGAAGCCCCGACCTTTTTCAAGAGTTGATTCAATGACTGCCGTTGTGTATCTCCTTCTGTCTTCTCTTCGTTTCTTCTTGATTAATTTGTTTAGTTCAGCCTCTTCAATTTTCTCCCTCGTTGTTGTCGGTGGCTTGAGGTTTCTGCGTTTTTCCATGAGATTTTTAGTCTCATCCGAGATTTTGCAAATGGGTTGTTTGCCCATTGGCTTGAGTGTAGAGGCTACTTCAATTATTGACGTTGTCATTTTGCTGCTTAGTTCGTTGATGTTGGTGCTGTCTTGTTCAGTAAGAATTCTGAATCTGTTCTTCAATTCGAGCTTGAAAGATTGAACGTGCTCTTTTGGTATGTTTAGAGGCTGCAGTTTTGTATGGAACATTTTCCTGCGTTCTTTATTGGTGTTTATTTGTACTTTACATCGTACCATTCTGTGGTCGCTGCCTACATTGACTTGATTTAGGACTTGGATGTCCTTGACGATATCGTTTTTGTCCGTTAGGATGTAATCTATTTCGTTTCTTGTTTCGTGATTGGGGCTCCTCCAAGTCCATTTCCTACTGGGTCCCTTCTTGAAGAAGGTGTTCATGATTTTGAATCCATTAGCCGTCGCAAAGTTTACAAGATCTTCTCCTCTCTCGTTGCGTATTTTGTATCCAAATTTGCCGACGCAATATTCATTTCCTTGTCCTACTTGTGCGTTGAAGTCTCCCATGATAACATTGAAGTGTTTTCTGGTGCCTTGGAGTAGGGAGTTCAAGTCATCATAGAAGTTGTCTATTTCTTGTTGGGTTGATTGTGAAGTGGGAGCGTAGACTTGGATTATATTGAGTTTGTATCGCTTTGAAAGTTGTATGGTGACGCTAGCTACCCGGTCAGAGACGGCTTTGAAGCCAGTTACATTGTCTTTCAGGTTCTTATTGATGAGAAAGCCAACTCCACTTTGTTTTACTTTCTCTTTACCGTAGCTGTAAAGAAGATGCTTGCTTCTCAGTTCGATTAGTTCTTCTCCGGGTCTTCTTACCTCACTAATGCCTATGATGTCCCATTTGACATTTCTGATTTCACTTTCTAGATCAGTTAGGTGCATGTCAGTTGACAGTGTTCTGACGTTGTATGTGCCTTTGTATAAATTTGTCTTCTTGTTGACAGTCTTAGAGTTCTGTTGAAATGGTCGTTGTTTGTGCAGTGACTCAGTAGGGACAGATGGTCCCTTGGTGAAGGATTTGGGTAGTCGCTTTCGGAGCACATCACCCCTACCCAAAGTAAGTGATGTGGCTGAGTCTTTTGGGGCCGACGACCCAGCAGGAACTGACGTACTCGTGGTGTAGTTTTTGGGTAGTCGCCCTTGGAGCATATCACCCCCACCCAAAGCAAGTGATATGGCTGGGCCTTTTGGTACCGAGGTCCCAGCAGGAACGGCCGATATAATATTTGGTGTGCAAATGGCAAATATTATATCGGGAGGTCTTTAGTTGACTACAAATTCTCAAGACCTGGGCATGGAGAATGTGTTCTGTAAAGCTTCCAAGTTTTAAAACCTTAAAAGTGTGGATAACCCCCCCGCCCCCCAAAGACTTTTTCGAAAAAATCCACAATAACGTAATCAGAAGTGGTCAAGTGGAGTTCCAATGAAAATTTTCAGTCGTATATGATGATCAGTGCCGCCTGTAAACTTTTCAGATATATACATACATAGACAAAATGGAGAGAAAACTTAAACGACCTATTTAGACAATTTTGATGACAGTTCTTTTTACAGTCTCTAATGCACTTAATATACTTGATATGAACTATCGCAGACTCAGCTCCCTGGTCTGGTGGTCATGGATACAAATATACCTGAAAATGTTGAAATCAAAAAAATGAAAAAAAAGAAAAAGAAGATAATGAATATAATTTGAAATTTAACACCAGGTATAATTGCGATATTTTGTAAATTAAAGCAACCCACTTCAACATATATTTGATGATGGTTGAGAATACACATACAGTGTATGTAAAAAGTATCCGATACATTTCACACTGTTAATGTTAAGATCTTTATACAGCTCCAAAATTGATAGATTTCGGACTAAAGACTTTTGATTTTTGTACTTAACTTTTTAATCGTCATTTTTTTTGTATTTGTATTTGTTGTTTTAACATCAAACTTTGGTGCAAATTCTGTCAATTTTGAAAATGTGTAAGGATGTTAGAATGAACCTTTTGAAATGTACTGGATTCCACTCATTGTCCATATATATATATATATATATATATATATACTCAATAAGGACCAATGTCCTGCACCAGCGTGTCCTGTAGAGGAGCGATCAATAAAAAGACATTGGAAAAAGTAACTTCTCTCGCTTTTTAAAGGAAGTGATCATTAAAAAGAATTGACTTGAAAATAAACAGGCGGACACAAACTGAGATAGAGCACTTTCGGCAGGCCTTTCTGTCATTTATCAATATCAGGCGTCATAAATAGAACCTATTCTGATCATATCTATTTCTCGATTGAACTTCTTTAGATGACTTCAAAATTTGATGCAACGATCTACATAACCCTCAAAAGAAGAAGAAATCAAGCGAAGAATCTCTCTAGAATGGCAAACTTTTCGTGGGCCAAGTTCAACAAAAAATCTCATTAGTTTTAACAACAACCAATGCATCCTCCCGATTGTCACCTATGGAGCTGAAACATCGAACTGAAACATGAAACCTGACAAAAAGATCGCCTTCAAACTGAGAACCATGTAACATGCACATGTTAGAAGCATGTTCAATATCACATGGGAAGCTCACAAGACAGCACAGAATATTAGAGAAAAAAAAAGAGCCAGGAATATCATAGAATCCATTAGAAAACTCAAATGGCAATGGGCTTGCCATGTTGTAAGAATTTCAGACAACGTATGCACATTACGACGAGCAGAGATCATATCTGAAACTGTAGCCGACAAAATATCAGATAGCACGAAAAACTAAACAAGTTCAGAAATTATTGGCTCCGTGACATCCATGCTAGAGAGACTCGGTGAATCCTTGGGAAGATCTATGTTAAATGATAGATGCTAAAAGGATGATGATGATAATGAAGAATGAAACACAAGTAGATAAACCAGAGAGCACTTACAGAGCGCATAACTTTGCCAAAATCATTATCACTAAAAATGAACGAGAATAATATATAGCTAAGAAGAAACAAGCGAAGAATCACACTAGGATGGCAAGCCTTTGGCAGAGCAAGCTCAACCTTCAAGAATAAGAAGATCCCATTAATCTTAGAAAGAACGTTGTATAACCAATGCATCCTCCCAACACTCGCTTAAGGAGCTGAAACATGGAACGCAACCAAGTGACAGATCCGCAAATTGAGAACCATGCAACGTGCACGTGAAAGAATTATGCTGGGCCTCACAAGGAGAGACCACAAGACAGTACAGTATATCCGAGAAAATACGAAAGTCGGGGACATCATAGAATCCATTAAAAATCTCAAATGGCGGTGGGCTGTTGCAAGAATGGCGGACGACCGATGGACATCACGACTCACGACATCGATCCTCTGAGATCACATGCGCAACCGAGGCAGGCAGAATATTAGATGGAGAGACGAACTAGACAAATTCAGAAAATACAGGCTCCACGACACCCAAGACAGAAAAGTGTGGCGAATCCTGGGGAATGTCTATGTCCAACGACGGACGTTAAAAGAATGATGATGATGATGATGATGATGATGATGATGATGATGATGATGATGATGATGATGATGCCGGGAAGTTAATTAGAAAAATTCTTAAATCCGCCCCTATTCCTTCTTGCCCCATCACCTATCCTTCCACAGAATGTAATTGAAATTTATCTTTTAGGGATATTGTCTGGACAGACATGGGTTAATACAAATAACTCTTCCATCTGAAAAAAAGTAATACAGATTTTAAAGAGATTCAGATAGAGTGATCTTGCATGTTGAAGGAAAATAAATTTCGACCTTATAGTTAGAGCAATATTAATGATCATACCAAATCGTTGGTCAGTTTTGGAGTCTGCGAAGTGGCCATAAAAATGATTCCAGGCACGAAATGCAGTCAGTAAAGATTTTATCAAGTTGTACGTGAGAATTTCACTTTTATCTTCTTTTTTCGATTTTATACTCTTTCTTTCATCTCCAAGTCGGGTTTGTCTTTGTTTTGTTAATTCATACGAATTTAGTTATTTTCCTTTTCTTTGAAAAAATCTTTTTTTCTTCGTGGTCTACACTTCGTCCCTTTCTGTTTTCTTTCTTCCTTTCTTGCATCTTTTAAAATCTGTTTCTTTTCTGCTTTTTCTCTAGACTTCATTTCATTTTTTTGTTATTTTTTTCTTGTCTTTTTCATTCAGACTTCATTCTTTATTTTATATATTTCTTTTTTTATTTTAAAAATCTTTTCCCCTTTCTTCAGTTAATTCATACATATCAACTTATTTAGCTTTTTCTCCCTTTCCTTTATCGTTTCAATTTAGACTTCATCCATTCTTCTCTCCCTTCCTTCTTTCCTGTTTCTCTCTTTCTTTCTCGTAACGACCAAGCGTCAACTCAACTTGAGAAATCAATCAATTAATTAGGTAAGCTTTTCCTTCGTCGCCTCTCCCAGAGGAACTACTAAATATCCACTACACAATGATATGAATAAAGAAAAAAACGAGATGATATCTTTCTGATTTTCCTTCCTTCATTCCCATAATGACTTTGGTTGCCTTCCATCATAAATCAATCCATCTGTGGGGATTCGCGTCTCGCTTTCTCCCGTGTCTTTGAAACATTAAGTCTTTCAAAAAATCATTTCGATTTTTGTTGCAACTGCGAATCGTTAGCTTGTAAGCAGGATAGCATTGAAGAGTATACATATAAACACTAATATATATCACATGGAGAGAAGTGATTCTCATAGGAATATATACCTTGAACATATATTTTTTTAATCAATGCAAAAAACACATTTTTGTTGTGAGACAGCTAACACGTGACATGGTCGTTAGCATTGTAATATATATATATATATATATATATATATATATATATATATATATATATATGTATATACATACATATATATATATATATATATACATATGTATGTATATACACATATATATATATATATATATATATATATGTATATACATACATATATATATATATATATATATATATATATACATATATGTGTGTGTGTGTGTGTGTGTGTATCTACATACACAGACACACATATATGCATACACACAAACATACACACACACACACATATATTTATATATATACATATATATATATATATATATATATATATATATATATATATATATATATATATGCGGAGGAATACAACTAATAAAATCCTAAAACAATTTAAAACGCCCCATAATATATTTAATGACTAAAAATACTCATACAGATGAAAAGAGACGATTACAAAAGTAACACGAAATATCAAACATAGAATTTTGAATACAAAATATAGAAAAACAGTAGATATCGGGAAGATATCAACGCAACATTTAAATAATGAATTTAAACCAACAGAAGATGAGATGAAACAAATGAAAATCAACGATAATTCTACGACAACAGATGCAAGGAAGGTAACTGAAGACTAAATGACAATAGTGAAAGTAAAAAGTATCTGAGTAATCATTTTTTCACTATTCTATTTGAAATTGAATCTGTGAAACGAATTTGTGGAAATATGTAGTACAACAATCATATATATATATATATATATATATATATATATATATATATATATATATATATATATATATATATGGATAGATATATGATCAGTTTTGGGACATGATTTGATTCATACAACTTAATGTGATGAATTCTCCCTACAATTCTGTATTTCCACTTATTCTGTTGAAGTAATCATACGACAAAACATCAATATAATTAACTGTTTCATTTTTAACAACAAATTTACTTTTTCCTAGTCATTCAAATATCATATATATGCTGTCGTCTATTATAGTTTACAATGTAATACTGAGAATATACTTATACATTTTGGATACTATCAAGTTTTGTCTTTTTTGATCATCCATATTTACGTACCCCATAAAAGCTTGGCAATCAAAGTGAGATTTCATCACTTATGGGTGAGGAAAAGTGACGTAACACTCATTTGACTAATGAAATTATTTGGCAAGTATTTTTCCTTATGTTTCAAGTAAAAAGTAAGAATTTTAAAAAATCCTGTCAAGTAATGGTTAAATTTACTGATTTTCATTCAATTCTAATTGAATAAATGCTACTTCATTCTTAAAAGTTCTTGATCAGAATACACATTTTTCTCTTAACCGATATAATCATTGCAAAATTAGTCATGTTGTGAGGTTGTACACGAAGAATTAAAAGGTTTATATTATGTACACTCATACGTATGAACAAAAACATTGTAAGATATGTTCTGATCACTGCAAATCTATGGACAGTAGCTATTAGATATATATCTATATGAATGAATTTACTCGTCGTTAAAGGGGTCAGTTTATCACTTGAAAACAATGGATAATTGATTCCTATACCATTTTATTCAGACATAATTTGGTGTTATAGAGTGAAAGATATGAAAAGTGTATCTGATCCACACACTTGCTCACTTGAAACGATAGATATAAATGTATTAATCGTCGTGTGTGAGGGTGGGGGTAATTTATTACAAAATATCAAAAGAACACTTTTTATTCAGGGACATCTTGCGCTCTAGTAATCTTTGAGAAACCAGTTCATAACTTAATAAGAATGGAAAACTGATCACCCACTTAATTTTTTTTCCACTTCATGTACATAGTACCTGCTTACGTACTCGAATTTTTTTCTTTTTTCAAATGCTATTGTATTCGGAAATATTGTGAAGTAATGTGTAAAATTTGTATGTTGTCATTGGTTTTCATACTTAGATATGAACAGAATATAGCATTAGAAAGCAATTGACCGTGGAGTCTACCGTAGCGATATGAATACATTGTTATTCATCCGAGGGATCAGTATATTACCTTGATAACAATATGTAATTGATTCACCATTATATTGATCACCCACTTCAAGAGGTTTTAAGAACAGTCTAAAACCTACTCTAAATAAAACTCTTTTATACCATTTCATTCAGACATAATTTAGGGTTTTGTATACAAAGTATAAAACGCGGATCTCGTCTTTATACTTTCCTACTGAAGCAACTGATATAAATGTATTATTAATGGGAGAATCAGTTTGTCAAAAGACACCGATGGAAAACTGGTCCTCCATTTCATATCCAGGGACATCTTACACTGTAATAATCAGTAAGAGATAAGTTTATTACATTAAATAGTACAAAAAACAAATCCTGACTTTATTCGTCCCAGACATCATGTAAAGAGATTCTAAAAACAGTCTAAAACTTGTTTATAGTTCAGAAGGGTTATCAACATTCAAAGAGATTTTTTCCAACGACTGAAATCCTTGTTAACACAACGTTCTAGTCTACACTTTTTTGAGGTGTACTTTCCGAATGTGGTTGGGTCACGCAGAATTTTTCTCTCCGATCGTAGCAATGCTTCTAACTCAGGATTTGGTTCTTTTCCTTCGCTTGTAAAGCCAGCATTCCAATACCTTGTCTCTGTTGACGAAAGACAGAAGCTGCAGCGTTGAACTCCTCATTTGTCTGACATACACTAAGTCGACGTTGATGTATGCTAATTCTTTGATTTTTCCCAGTTTCCAACGGCGTTTCCAACTATAATACGACTTTCTTCCCAGAGAAGATAGTGTTCGACTGTCTCTCTTCAGATGTGGTCATCAATCCCAGATTTTGCCTGGAGTATCTCTTTTTTAAGTTCCTCGTTTCTTCCATTGAGAGGCCTACTAGTTTCCTTAATAATTCTTACCACATTTACAGGGAATACCATGAATAATGTTATTGGTCAGACTTGTATCTCGTGGCGGACTCACTCAGGTGAACAAGTTTTGAAGGGTGTGAGAACTTTTAAAAGAACTCGGATGCAATATTGACTATAGGCTCTATTCATTTTCTCAGCCACCCCTTTCATGTATGGAATATGGTTGAGTGGAACAAAACTGCTTCTCTTCTTGAAAAGATAACACCAGAATCCTACATTATAAGCGTTGCTACCATTACGAACAAAAATTATGTTTTCTACCATTACATTTAGATAACATATCTGAAGAAGTTCGAAGAATGGACCGGTCTAAACGTCAAAACGCCATTTAACAACACAAACAACGATGAGATCAATCGCCTGAAAAATCTATGAAATTCTAAAACTGCAATTTTATTTTGCTATTTTATTTAGACATATTTTAAGGTTATATCTGCAAAATATGAAACGCATGTAAATATGTTTTACTAACAAAAAATTGCTCATTTCGCGTAATTGGAAAATCTTTTTTTTATATGTGTATTTGAGTGCATCTGCTGAGTCTATAATCCGGTATTTTAGTAGAAAATTGTGTGAAATATATAAAATTGGGATGCCCCAGGTACTTGGTAGGAAAATTTGTCGGGAATGACACCTTCCGAAAAAACTACATACAAATTCTTTTTATCGTCGGAATATTTGCAGCCTTTGTAAGAAGAATTATTGGGGGGGACAGAGTTAAAAATTATTTGTGTTTGACTTATAGAAACTGACATATTCTGATAACAAATAGTGCGAAAAGCTCAAGCAGAGTAAACAAAAAATTAGAACAATGATTTGCACTTGAACATTTTGCAAAGTTCTCATGAGTAAAACATAGATTTCAGGCATTTATAAAAATTCGAAAATTCATTGAATTTTGATAAAGTTTTCGGTATTCATATAAGAAAAGACGATTTTTTAAAAGAAGAAATTGCATTCGAGATTTTGGAAAAAACATTTCAATGCAATAGATCCACCCTTAATCCATCTGATCTTTTTAAATTCATAATTGCTGTTAAATAATGTGTTTTACACGTATGTAAAGTTTGATCACTGGTAAGATAAATTTTGTTCACTCTTTCGAAAATGAAACTTCGGGGAATTGGCATCAAACCATTATTTTGGAATTCAAAAAAAATCAAATATAAAGTAAAATATTGCTCTTCTTGGCAACTTTTTATCTTTATTTTCGACTATTTTCAGTTAAAAGAGAAAAAAATGTTATCATTGAGCTTTTTTTTTTTTCAATTTATTCAAGTTTTTGATAATGTTTTATTCTTTCCCTTACTGTTAAAGATGTAAATGTAACGTCATTTAACAAAGCAATCGCGAGTTGTTGGAATTTTTTAAAATTACAGATTCGGGTAGTTTTTCTTAGATTTGTTTTCTTCTATTTTTTTTCTCATTTTTTTCATTTCTAATTGGACAATATTTTTTACGGATGGTCGTAACTAATCAAGTCTTGCTAATCAAGCAACTTCCAGTCGTTAGGAAGAAACTGCTGACCTCATCTTTTTCGAATGCTCCAACCCCCAATACTTGTCATCTGCTATTGTGGTCATGACATGCCGATCACTTTATCGATTATTGATGATTGATTTTACCAAGCTCTACTGTTCATAAAGATATATTTCGTTGTTTTCTCATACATCATGAGACGATGTTTACCACATTTGAGTTGAGTAAAGATTGAACTAGTTCTTTTTGAAATTAAGTTATAAGCATTACACGCGTGAATTATTTTTAGTAAATTTTCAGTCGCAGGATTGTATTTTTAAAAAAATCTCACGACTTGTCAATGGAATTGCATCAAAATGATTGATTGATCGATTGAAAAGTAAACATTTATCTCAAAAATTAAATTCTACGTTGAAATTTATGCAAATTTGCTTTTCTTTTTTTTTGAAAATGATTTGGGTTTTTCTCTTTCAAACAAGAACAAAAAAAAAACTTGAAAAACATTTAAAAAATTTTTGAATTAAGTATCAAAATAGGGTGTGAAAGATTTAAGGAGTTCCGTGAGTATGCATATCTAAAGTAGGTTAAAAATTCAAGAATTTCTTTTGAATTTTTGCTTCAGTCTGATTTTGAAAATAATTTTCAAGGCTTCTCTCCAATAGAATCTTTAATAAAAATCTATGCACATTGGAGAACACACCCAATATAAGTAAATGAGTTAGATAAATCAAATGTTATTTTTTTTTTTGCATGCATGCATACATTAATTATTTATCTGCTCTGTTAGTGTAATGGTTGCAACGTCTGTCTCGCCCACAGAGAGCCTTTGGTTCAATTCCCGGTGCGTGAAAAACTCATCATAAGGACAACTTTCCATGAGCACTCAGCATTGAATGATTAGGGTGGAGATATCCTTTCGGTGTACTTGCAAGTGAAAGGTCTGAAAACATGTAGGTATGAATTCCTAGTCTCTACCAGGCTTGAGACTTGCAAGGATCACTAAGCTGATGCATGCAACAGATACCAAGACTTTGTTACCGACAGTCATACTCCCCAGGGGTTGTCTCTCAAGAGACGCGACGCTTTATCTTACATACGTATATATATGCATAGATTGACTTCTATATGAAATGTATATCAACATGTGAAATCTTTTCCATCACAAACGGCAAAGTTTCCAATCTTGAGTAAAGCCTATTATCAATCACCTTCTACGCCCTTAGGAAATGCTGAAGGAGAAAAGAAATTGATAGAAAGCTTCCGAGATCTCACGGTTGATATAGTGCGACTGCTTCCTCGAGTCTTTAAACAGGGCCCTTGCATGATAGGTCGAGAGCTATACGGTTCTTCCGTTGAATAGGTTTACCGGGTTAAACTAATTGTCGAAAGGAGCTGAGGGTATGCGATGGGAGATTAGTAATGCACTGATGGGAGATAGATAATCTATTCTTAAGCCTCCCACCGATACATTATTCATCTCGGACTGTCTCCTCTCGACTCCCCGCGGCAATTAGTCCAACCAGGTTCACATATTGGCGCCCATGATAGGCTATCCCCATATACCGATGGCATCAACGCGTGCATATTGGATCGCTTAAATATCATAAATCGCTTGCATAATCGGAGTATTAGACGATTCTAGGTTGTGTCTTCATAAAATTTAGTCGTCATTGCCAAAGCTAGAAAAGCCTGGCTACTTCAGGGTCAAACTATACTCCTAAGTTCTATTCCAACCGAAGGTGATTACTGCAACTTTTCTTTTGTATATACGATAGATAAAAAAAACAACATATTTCCGTATGGTAAAGCTTGTCATTTTGATTCAGTCAGTGAGAGAGCCGCCTACGAGTCACTTGGTCGTGATTTGAAGTCATGGTTGGGAAATCTTAATTTTACACATCGAGTTTGTTTAACGTTACAAGATAAGCAAACAACAAAGAGTTCACGATCCTAAATCAGGTGAGGATTGTTCTTGGTGTTCTTGCAATTCTTGTTACGACAGAAAAACAAAGTCAACCCCAGCCTCCGACTCTGAGTTTGATATTAATCGAATAAGCGACTTCAAGGATAGGACAAGCCAGGATTACGTGTATACTTGTGTCTAGATTTTGTATTCCTTATCTGTACATCTTTTCAACGGACTGTTTATAGACTACCTTTTTTTTCGCTTCAATCTGAGTCGGGAAAAAAACTAGATCCTTATCAAGAGATGACTCAATATGTCACGCTCGGCGATTTAAAAACCTGTTTCGAAACTAGATTTGATCCGTAGAAACATGACAAAAGTGGTTGCTTGTAAAGGTACTTCGCTTTTTTGTCAAAGGCAAACCTTCAAGTTGAATTCAATCGTGAACTAATGAATTAAAACAATATTTAGATGCATGAACATCTCTAGTACCTATAACTGACACAGATTGACTGACTGACGTGCTGAAATACCGAAACACCCGTTTCCTCTCCTCCTATACGTCTGAAAGTGCACGGGAGAGAATTCGTGTCCATTGCATTTTACGCCCCTATCTAGATATTTGCACAATCGTCAGTTGATATAATTTGTATTAGAAAAAAAGCAAACCACAATTTAAAATTATTTTGACTGATTGTATTCACAGATAGGTATCATCTGACAGCCTTCCAGGATGGACATCGACGAGATTGATTTAGCACATTTATGGTCTGACTTTCAGGCTTGTTTTGAGTGTCACTCTGTATATATTTGAATATCACAATACATTTTTCACCAAGGGTTTGTAGAACGTATCACTTGCTGATCGTTCATCGATCACCTTGCCTTGTTGACGGACGAACTTTACCCAAAGTTAGACCCCCTTTGTAACGTTCTATATTTCTCTCGTCTGGTAATTGGCAGTTTGCCATCGACGTGCTCTTTAGGGCAAGTGAAGCAGATTTAAATGTAGTGCATTGGAAGGAACGATCGTATAAGTTTCCTCGAGATTCGACAGCTTTGTGTTGTGAATAGAATGGCTTGGATAGTAAAGCTTAGGATTTTGGCACGGGCATATTATTAAAGTGCATTGATGTCTTTGAATGAGATAAGATATATAAAGCGAGTAGAATTTTTGTACTTATTTGTACTTGTATCTCGCTTCAGTTTGAGATTTTTTAGTTATTTTTCTTTTTTAAAATATGTTTAAGTTTTTCGTTGGTTATGTTGCTATGTAATTGTCATATTCATTTTTGAGGCCGTTCACTCTTTTGGCCTCTATTATTTCTGGATTTTGATTCATTGATTTGTTCTAATCGTTGGCAACTCTTTTTAAACATTTTTTCAATGTTCTTTGTATCGTTTCTTTTTTTAATTTTATTTATTATAAAGAATTCTCTGGCTAGGATTTTGTTAATGCCTTTTATAATGTTTGTATTAGGTCTCGTTTTCTTCTCAGTTCCTCTGCTGTTATTTTTTTAAAGTCTTTCTCCATAGAGATTTGTTTTGTTCTGGAACGAGTTTTGTTTTATTGTTACTCGTGGTAACCTTTCCCTTCTACAATCTAATCACAGATCTAGGAATTAGATAATATCATATATTCAACATAGTTTTGCATCAGCAGCCATCTTTAGATAAAATCTACCTATTACATATTATATAACTAGATTACTGTCTTGGTATAGGGAAGACATATATAGCGAATAAAATCTTTGCACATATTCGTGCTTGTATCTTGCTTTTTGTTTGAGATTTTCCTTTCTTTTCTTTTTTCAACAAAGTTTAATTTGTTGTTGCTTCATTGTTAGTTGTGTAGTTATTGTATTCATTTTTGAAGCAGTTCACTGTTTTGGCTTCTATTATTTCTGGATAATTATTTAATATCGTTTTGCTCAAGCAACATCCCATCATCATCACCATCGCCATCATCATCATCACCATCATCATCATCATCATCATCATCATCATCTCTTTGAAGTCCAATGTTGGACATACACCTTCCCAAATATACGACAGTTCTCTCCATTTCGGTCGTACCGATACCTACTGAACCTACCTAAATGTTCACAACATCTTATTTTTTGCTGGGCTCAACTTTTGTAATTAGGTTTGTTTTTTTTTAAGATTCCAATAAATGCTAAATAAACAGCATTAATCCATGTCATGCTTCCAGTAAATCTACATGGATATTCCGACATACGATTTCCTTTTCGGCCCCGAACACTATCCCAAATCGGGGACTATCTGTATTCTTTTATCAGATGAAGTATTGTAAAGCATTATCAATAATATCTGACAGCTACTTACTTTCATCTTAAGTAATTCCATCAACAGAGTTAAGAAGGGATAGATATATTTGGTGGGGTCTGTTTATATGTTTGTTCGTCTATCCACACGATGTCTCCAATAGTGCTGAATGAATTTCAATTAAATTTTATGTATTGGTGGTCGATAGGGTTAGAAGGGTGTGGTAAAGGGAATTTACCACTGATAGAGAGATATTTTTCCGTTTCATTTTTTCAATTACATTTATGTGTTAAATTTATATATACTTCCATAGCCGTTCGCTCGATATCTCTGAAAGTTATGAACTAATTTCTATGAAACTCATTAGATGCATGAACTATAAGATACGGGAGAAGTGATTAAATTTTGGTACGGATCCATGTGCAATCATCTCCTTTATGTCATAGTTATACGTCCAAACCAAATGATGATATCATCATAACTTCATGTTTGTCAACAAAATATCTCCAAGAGTTCCCAATGAAATTCTATGACATTTTGTGGAAAAGTGGACAACAAGCTACAAAAGAAGTGATTACATTTTGGAGCGGTTCCTGACACAATTATCTTCCCTGCATCACAGCCAAACTGGATAATATTGCCGATTGTTTACATGTCCAGTGGATATCTCATAAGGTTATGAATGAATTTCAATCACTTTTTAAATCACATTTTGTGGAAAACCGGACGTTAAACTAAGGAAGAACTGATTGAATTTGGAGTGGATCCATCCACAATCATCTCACCTACGAAGTAATTATATATCCAAAGCACATTATATCGACCAAATTTCATGTGTGTTTATACGATATCTTTGAAAATGCGGAATGGATTTCAATGGGATATAGAAGAACTGATTAAATCTTTGAGCGAATCCATGCACAACCCCAATCCCGATAATGGCATTGGTAGAGTTATGCGCTCTCTGAGTGCCTTCAAGCTTTTTAGTTTCTTTTTATGATTCGTTTCACAAGTAAAAGCCGAAAACTACGTTTTTTGTACTTTGAATCTATAAGACCTCCGTAACCTTTTGAAAAGTGTCAGTTTTAGGAATAAAAGTATTTGTGGTGTCTGCTGACAATATAACTATGACGCTGACCCTTGGTTTCGTTCTTAGTAAAATCATCCAAACCATTTTTCCCAAAACGAAAACACGTCTGAATATAATTGAAAATGAAAACTTTCCCGTAAAAATCTTTAAAAAAAAAAAGAGAGCAACTAAAACACTTGGAAGCCGTGCTTTTGTACGACAGACCGAAAGTAAGGGTGCATTTTAGTTGTAAATTTACATCATTAAAAAAAGACTTGCTATGCTCTTTTCGTTTTTTAAATCTTGACCATTTCTTTAACACGGAACATCAGTCAACGACAGTGAGTGAAAGTAAAAAAATACAAAAAAAAAACAAAAAACAAACAAACAAAAAAACAAACAAACAAAAAAAAAAAACGCAGATCGGGAGTAAAGAATAAGCTTTTGGTGTAAGTTATACTTTTTACTATTACTTGAGTTGTATAAGAAGAAATAAATGTGGAAAAATATTTTCAACTGCGTTATCAAATTTGAAGTTACTCTCCACCTCAGGCAACGTCAGGTATCTTTGCTAGTAAACAAATCAATGAATAAATAAAATTAGCATTTATTATTCATTTCCCTTGACAAATCAGTGATTATGATATAGATAGGGTGAGTGCGAATACAGACCCAACACTATCATTATCAAGTTGCAAATCACCCGAATAGAGTACCTTTTAGGGATACATTGATTCATTTTCTCAGGCTACAATGCACTGTTTCAGCTAGTCAGGGGTCACAAACAGATGAACGAAGTCAGACTTTTAATATTATATACATATGAAAAAACATCAATCAAACGATTTAGAAAATGAAATGATTGAATTTGACATATGTAGAAACTCAGAAAAATTTACATGCACACGCATACATGTACATACAAACTCACGCACTCATAGTTGCAGCCATGCATCGACTTGCACCAGGTTATGTTCTGGTAGTATAGACTCAACTCAAATTGGACGTAAGTAGATCTTTATATGAAATATACGCACCACACAAGCATAAGATACTATGACACATGCATATTTACCCAAAATTCTATATACTACATACTTCTTCCTCGTCTTTCCGAAGAGAAAGAAACAAGTGTCATCCATTATATTTCTTCCATACAGTCATTAGCTTAACCCAGTATGGCGTCTTCAATTTTAATTCCTCTTTACGCCTTTCCTATCTGGAGAACTTGAAACAAACATAACGTATACATTCCGTTCAAATCAACTATTCGCAGCCAACTAACAATATCATGACAGAAATTTCCGTTATTCACAGTGCCATAGAACTGCAATGATTGAAATTACTTTTAAGCTCGAGTGAGGATGTATCTGCAATCGAACCTAAGTCGGTTGGACTTTAGTCGACATAAGACTGAATAAGCCGCTATCAATTAAGTCACTTCGGAGCCCTATTATGGCTAGTTAGAGCTAGATCAAGCTATTTTGGAGCTAGATTTGGGGATGTACCATCCACCTGCATTATAACGCGAGCCATGCAACGACGAACCGCGTTGTAACACGGTAAGTCTCTACTAAGATTGATATGGATAGACTGATATACTAAGATAGATTGCTCTGGGAAGTTAATTTAGAATTCATGTACCGTAAATTGCATGAAATGAGAAGATTTCTTGCATTAATGGATTTTCCCGGGAGTACACACTGGATTTACATAAGTATTACATAAGACAAATTGTTTTCACTATCGTTGTTCGCAGAATTATGTAGACATATGCACAGACGTACGTACATAAGCATGTGGTCATTCATGAACACGTACGTATACATGCATGCTCTAATATATATATATATATATATATATATATATATATATATATATATATATATATATATATATATATATATATATATATATATATACGTGTGTGTGTGTATGTGTGCGAGTGTTTGTGCCTGTGGGTGTGTGTGTACATGTTGAAAAAAACCCACTTGATCTTGACAAAAACTCTCTGCGTCAATTCTCTATCTGTTTATTGACAAAACACACGTGCAGTTCTGCACAACCACATACACATTCACACTATATCAATACAAGCTCCTATCAAATATCAAATATTTCGGCACATACACACGTTTATATGCATGTATATATATATATATATATATATATATATATATATATATATATGAAAGAAAATGGGGCTGCTGCAGGAAATGAACTTGCCCCTGAAAAGTCAGATGCTTCAACGTAGCGTTACTCTTACCATTAACCTAAAAAGCCGCCAGTCATGCAAAGATCCGAATTACTGTTTCAACTGCTAATTTTGTTTATTCAGAGATCAATCTATGATCTTGCAGAATAATCATGAATTGCATTATATTCTATTGAAACACTCTTTGAAATGATCTCCCATGTGTGCTTGTGCGTGTGTGTTTGTGCGTTTGTATGTATCAATATGAATTGCTCAACTTTTCAAGTGCTCTAAAATAGAGAAATTATGAAGTATACATGGGTTTTTAGATACATTTTTCATTCTTTCTCCGTGTATTCGTATATATAGACACACGTACTTATGTATGTGTTCGTGTGTTCATATAAATGTATATGCAGAGAGATAGATAGATAGATAGATAGATAGATAGAGAGAGAGAGAGAGAGAGTTATAAACTCACACACAAACTCATATTGATAAAAAAAACACATTCGCGTGATTCTGTTTCTCCATACTCCAACACTTACATTTTAAATACGTTATAATGAGTAGAATGTTGTATTAAGTGAATAAGTGTTCTGTTATGTTGCTTTGTATATTGGGTGTGATGTTTGCTAGGGATGTACAAAAACGCAAAAATAGTTTAATGTTTGTAAAAAGCTATGGACAGTTGAAACAAGTTTGTGGCTCAAAGCATGAAAGGTGGTCCCGGTCATAGCGATTAAAGAATGAATGGAAAACAGAATTCGGACAAGACACTTTTATGTGTATATATATATATATATATATATATATATATATATATATATATATATATATATATATATATATACGTATATATGTGTGTGCAAGTGTTTTTATCCACACATATACACACTACACGCACACACACACGCACATACATATATATATATATATATATATATATATATATATATATATATATATATATATATATATATATATATATGCAAAAGCTTTATTTTTGTTATTCTCTTATTTTGTATGATCGAAAGAGCAAGAATGTAAAACTTCACAATTCAAAATACTTTTCCTACATAGGAAACCAAAAGACTCCTACCGTCTGGTGCCTCTCTACAGACATTAACTTTTTTTTTTTAGAGTTTTGTGCATCTATAGCACTAAGCACACCCAATATACGAAACATCATACGCCATTGATATATATATATATATATATATATATATATATATATATATAATATCGAGCTAATATACACATATGCAATATGCATGCTTATGAGCGTATGGGTGCACAAACAAATTGAAAAAAAGAAGGTGCAAGTGGCCAATTGCTAAAAGGAAAAGAGAATGAACTCGGTGACTCGAATTTAAACGGAGACAGTGTTTGCTTTATACAAAAGCCTTTGGGAGAGGCATGTATTAGCCTTCCTGTGGATGAAATAAATGATACCACTTCGGGTTACACAAGTCTATTTCACATATTGCAAAACTGGACCGAGTAGTTTTGCGATGTGCCAAGCCAAAGCAGGGGCGGCTGAAGTCGTAGCCAGTGTAAGGGTATAAATCACTCACTCATTCAATAAAAGATGTCGGCATATTGTTTTGAAAATTGTTAAAGAAGAGGGAAAACATAAATGTAACCTAAACAGGAACAACTGAAGTCATAGCCTGCATTAGAGAAGTATTTATTTTCTTATATAATGAAAGATTTCGACATTTGTTTTGAAGATTGTTAAAGAAGAGGAAACGAACCTCAAACCCTATTTTACCGGTCATTCATAAATTTCAACTTTGACCAAAAAGCCACCATTGTTAATCACGTTTCCTATCAGACAATATACAAAGACTTCAGATTAGATAACTTCACGTAAGAATAAAATTTCGAAAATTTACCGGAGTAACTTGCTTTAACAGATAATGTTAGGAATTAAGAGCCATTGTAGTATGTACTCAGTACTCCAATAACAATAGTATAGTACAAGAGTGTCTATTAGTGTGCAGTGTCACAGCACCTGTCTATTTATCTGTCATGCAACAAGAACCACCTAAACATGACAAATTTGGCGTCCATAGTGTATGGGAGGTTTCAATGTAAAAAAGTTCCGAAAAAAGTCTTTTGAAGGTTTTAAAAGGAGGATCTATTAACATTGGTGATTATTATATCAAACTGGTCGATTCTGTATGTTTATATATAATTCTTTAAGGGGTCTTTGAGTCCCAGCCCTCGTAGAGATCAAAGGGATAGAGAACTTCTCCCCTGAGAGTGGCCAATAAGGAAGTTAATAAAATATCCGAAAGTAAGAAGAGACTTTCACTTTTAAAGCTGAAAACACATTTCTTGATATATTCAAGTGATTTATCCGGCTGAAAACACATTTTTAATACATCTATGTTGTTATTTAGTCTGAAAACGCATTTCGTAATACATTATAGTTATTTTTTAGACTGAAATTTGAAACAATGTATTTGCGTTGTTTCAAAGAACAACATCATTCATCGCATAAAACAGTATGTGTGTGAACGCACGTCATCATTTGAACTTGTAAAATCTCCAATATGCACATGGTATGGATGAATTGACACGTTGCACTTTTCATAAGTTACGACGTTGAACCCCATAAATATAATCTATTAAAGATTTCTTATCTGTTCATATCTATTGTTCGTTGAAGTCAACTTCGGAATTCCGTTGAGTGACATTTCTGTTGACCCTAGAAACCAACAAGGACATGCTTTTGATGCACTTGTCATCAAGTAACGCATATGTTTTTCAACCATCGACGATTCATGTCAGTCGGTGACAACTAAACAGTGCTAAAAAATAACATTCAACAATAATCTTACTCCCACTTGACAATTTGATAGCACACTATCAAAGCAGAAATATTTTCTCCTCCATGGACATGACAACATCAGCAACATATTTGTCGGATCGGTGACAACATGCATTGACCATACGCTGAGACAGGTTTGAAAATTATCTGTTGGATCAAGTATTGCTTTTTCTATTGAATAATTGATCAGCTCATCTCATCCACAGACAAAACAGTAGAGAAGATGATGGCAAATATAACCCTTGCATTAAAGGTAAGCGTCCGTATCTTGAGTGAAACCCCCATTGGAATATAAAGAGTCAGTTTCCTTTGTAGCTTAGTGATTAGGTCACGTCAAGATCAGAGCTTTATTACTTGTACTAGTTTTTTTTCTATGATCTCCTTGGTGAGATGCAAGTCCAGCAAAAAAACAATAACACATCTAAATAGTAGATGATGAATGAAGAGTATTAACGGAAATCGAACCCAGGACCTTCTGCGTGTGAGGCTGACGTACCTTCTGTTTCACGATCCGAGCGGATACAACGCTCGCAATAGAGATATAAAAACTTAGAAGAAGAAAAACAAAACAAAGCGTAACTCATTATTTATGGAACGTTCGCTGACCTTCCAACTCTCTTGCTTCCTTCATTCAGCATTGATCGGCGATCATGAGAGTTTTTCGACAAAAAAAAAAAGAAAAGAAAAAAAGACGATGTCGTCAGCAAATCGATTCTGAGCCTTTTATTTATTCAATGTAATCTTCGGAAGATCATTTTGAGGTAAGCTATGAATAGTTTGGGTAAGATGGTGTCGCGTTGTCTTTCTCCATTTCATAATTACCATCAAGAAATCAAGTTTTTCTCCTATTCCAATCAGTTGAAAAATAAATGCAATATTGTGACCGACTTAGAAATAAGATGGTTTGATGATTTAGACAAACGAAGAATCAATTTAGGTTGGCAAGTTTGCAATAGAGCTCATCCCTCAAGAATAAGAAAATCTCATTAGACACTTATGGAAGTAAAACATGAAACCTAAAAGATTGGCCCTCAAACTGAGAACCATGCAGCGTGCACAGGGGAGAATCATGCTCAACATCAGATGGAGATATCACACGAAGATACAGTATATTAAAAAAACAAAACAAAACAACAAAAGCCCAATGTATCATAGAATCCACTAGAACAATCAAATGGCAAAGGTCTGGTCATGTTGCAAGAATGTCAGATAATCACTATATATCACAACTAACAACATGG
The DNA here is from genome assembly GCA_963457665.1 of Thysanoteuthis rhombus. Taxonomy (NCBI): domain Eukaryota; kingdom Metazoa; phylum Mollusca; class Cephalopoda; order Oegopsida; family Thysanoteuthidae; genus Thysanoteuthis; species Thysanoteuthis major. The sequence goes on from OY735206.1 coordinate 27,764,531, forward strand.
ATGCCCAGAGATCATATGTGAAACTGCAACCGGCAGAAAATTATATTACCAGTCTTTTATCGTCCGTCGTAGGACATAGACCTCCCCCAGGATTCGCCACACCTCTCTATTATGGGGTCGGAGAGCCAATATTTTCTGAACCTGTCCAGTTCATCCCGCTGTCTCATATTCTGCTGGTCTCAGTTTTGCATTTAATCTCTGGGGATCCATGTTATGAGTAGGTTGTGTCCATCGGTTGTCCATAACACATGACCAGCCCATTTTCCCTTGAGTTCTCTAATGGTCTCCACGATGTCTCAGACTCCTGTTTTCCCCCTTCTATACTACGCTGTATTGTAGTCGTTGCATGGTTTCTAGTTTACGGGTCAGTCTCCTTGTTGGGTTTCATGTTGCAGCTCCATAAGGGTCTATCAGGACGTTATATACTCATCTTTTTAGGACTGAAGGGATTCTTTTGTTCTAAAACGTTGATCCTACTGTACCGGAGGCTTGCCACCCTAGAGTGATTCTTCACTTGATTTCTTCTCCTTTGAGGATTTCATGGAGATTCGTTGTCCAAAGCAGTTTTTGTGATTTACTTTGTCCAGTTTTGAGTTTTCGAATTCGATTGTTATGCGTTCATGTCCAATATGTCTGTTGCTAGAATGGCAAGCCTTTGGCAGAGCAAGCTCAACTTTAAAAAATAAGAAGATCCCATTAATCCTAAAAAGAAGAGTGTATAACCAATGCATCCTCCCAATAGTCACTTATGGCGCTGAATCATGGAACCTAACCAAAAGACAGATCTGCAAATTGAGAACCAGGCAACGTGCACATGAAAGAATTATGCTCAACATCACATGGAGAGACCACAAGACAGCAGGGTACATACGGGAAAAGACAAGAGTCAGGTACATAATAGAATCCATTAAAAATCTCAAATGGCAGTGGGCTGGCCATGTTGCACGAATGGCAGACAACTGATGGACATCACGACTCACGACATGGATCCTCTGAGATCACATGCGCAACCGAGGCAGGCAGAATATTAAATGAAGAGACGAACTAGACAAATTCAGAAAATACAGGCTCCACGACACCCATGATAGAGAAGTGTGGCGAATCCTGGGGAAGGTCTATGTCAAACGACTGACGTTGAAAGACTGAGGGTGATGATGATGATGATGTGAAGGCCAACTTTCTCGCTGTCTTCGTTCAATTCATCTTGCATTAGTTGGAGGTTGTTAATGTTCTCTTCCAAAAGGACGTTTTTGTCTGCAAATCCGGGGTTACTTGGCTATTTGTCATCCATTCTGATTCTTTTGTTTTCCTTTTCTAGGTTTCTGAAGATCATCTCGAGGTCGACCGTAAAATGTTTTGGTGAGCTGGTATCACCTGGCCGTACCCTTTTCGGTGATAGTAGCATCAATGACTTGGGTATTTCCATTGAATCGAAGGCCTTTTCGAAGTTAAAGTGGATTGTTGGATGATGAAGAAAATAATCACCCTTACAAATATATTTAGAATTTCATCTCGTTCTAGTGATTGCTTTCTACTTGTGAACTGTGAGATGATAGTATCCACCTGAAGTTACCTCATCTGGAACAGATGTCTAACAAAACAGATCTGGTTAGTCACTCAAGAGAGACCATCATGTTACTAACATCTTTGCATAAGGGTTCAGGATGATCAATGAAAAATTGGAAAAAAGGTGTGATCAATAAATAAATTACTTCTTTTGCTTCCAGCCGGTCCGGACACAATTTGAAGGACAAATTTAGCATACACCTACATTGTTTTCGTTTTCGTGGAGAAAACTAACAATAAAGACCCAGCAATTTTTTTCAGGTTTAAATGTTCATCGTACTTCAAAATTATAGGCGTTAGCTTTCAGTGAGGAATAACTAAAAAGCCCATGAACTTAGATAAGAGATGATTTTATATCAATTTAACCCCAAAAATGAATATTTGCAGCGATTGAAACACTTAATTGAAGATGAAGCGAGCAATTTAAAAGAAAAAAAAGCAAGTAAATCGCTTTACTTGTAGAATGATTTTAATTACCCTTTGATTTTCTTGCAGTAGCTTTTTATTTGCTTGTTCTATTTTTCAATTTGCTTGCTCTACTTTTTAACTCGATAAGAAAGTATATGCATGATAAGGGGTAAATGCTTGAATTTTCAGCTCTCTGGCTCCGTTTGTGCGCCATACACGCTCGACTGATAAATAAATAGCCAACCAGCCAGACAAACTCATTTGGAAACTGAAGAAACCTATGTTGACTCATCTCTTGCCCTATATGCCCATCTATCTGAAACACACAGACACAGGAAGCATAATCTTTTTGAATATGATGAAGCATGGACAAGTGAAGGTTAAGGACCATTTCACGAAACAATGTTGAGGCCCGCTGAATCCTGCTTTATTGAAGTGAATTGATCAGAATTATTTATTTTAAAATCTTTTTCTGACCTCACTTTATTTCTAGAAACTAAAAATAGTATTGAATAATATTTCAAGTCACGTATTTTTCCAATTCCTTTGTAAAACATTTGCTCTTACCCACGGGGTTCTCTCCAAGAAACTTGTTTATCAATCCGCAGAAAGGACGAAAATAATTGTATTAAATAAAACAAATACTCGTCAAAAGTGACTGATCATCGTGGCTCCTTGGTAGAGTGCTCAATGGTTCGGTAAGCCGTGGTTAAATTCACTTCCGTGTCATACCAAAGACTCACTGTCTTTCTGCTAAGCAGTCAACAGAAGGATTTAGATTGGGGAACCTCTCTCAGGGACCGAGGGGTTACGGCCGAATCACATCGGATACACCATTTCTTCTGAGATCACTGAAAATGAGCAGTGCCACGGTTGGTTGGTAACTAGATGGGCGACCACTGGAGAATACTAGATGCCATAAGCAGAACTAAGCTTTGACAAGCTTTGCAAGCCGGAAGTAGGTCTAACGATTGCTAAGGTCAACCGAACACATCGAGACCTTCAATAGGGGTTTAAGAGACGAATGATCATGCATGCATACATACTCGTCAAATGATTCTATGCATATAAATTACTTTGTATAAGTCACCTTTGAGAGCATTAATTAACGTAATGTTCTGGTAGTTCTTTCACAATGAGTTTAATTCTCACTGGGTGATCATTTGGTATAATTTGTGGGTTTTATATCGGGATATACGCGGATTGAAAAGGGAGATCCCCCTGTTATGAATATGACACCATGCAACAAAAAAAAAAAAAGAAGACTTTCTCATTCCTGGGTAATGTGTTATTTTCTGATTGATTTTGTTAGAAAATATCTTAGGACATTAATTATTCCCTTCAAACTTCGATTTTGCAACCAGGACAATGATAGTTTGAATTTTAACAATTTTATTTTTGAACAACTGGAAGATGTGTCCATTTTCATTCGAATAAAGTAAAAAAAAAACAATTACTTATTCATATTCCTGTTTTGGTGATAAAAGCAAAGTTTGAAAACTGTTTACACATTAGTAATCAGAAAATAACAAAAATTCTCGCTTTCCGAAATAGGTATGGAATTAAATTGTTCGTATGTTCTTTGACAGAAAACCATTAGAACTTCTGACCTTCATCCTTATAAATACAATGAATATTTTCCCAGCATTGAAAAGTGAAAACTAAACAATGTTTTTTTTTAAACATTTAAAAGTGGAAACTAAATCACGATTCGTGTCTTGAAATATTGTGGGATAGATAGAGGAAAAGAACAAAATCATATGTTGTTGCGCAACTTCCAGGCAGACGTTTGATCAAAATTCACGAATAGATATCAGAGTAGCCACTTCAATCAAACCGTAGCGTCAAAATTAAAGTCACGAAAAACAAAAAAAAACGAAAGCTCACCTGTATTACTCATTCACGCTATAAGTATCTTTAGAAACATTATTATGTCTATTAAAATCAAAAGCTAACTATCGAAGCTTCAGAGCAAAATGAGCTTCGTAACCATGAAAATAACAGAAATATTGAGGTTGAAACTCAGTCAATAAATGGCACGATTTTCATCAAAATTTTACTGAAAACAAAATATATGATTATGTTAACTTAACATGACGTAATCCTATGATATTAATTGTAATATACATCAGAATCAAAATGCCGAGTGTTCAAACTAAAAAAACAAAACCAAAAATGAGCATTGCAACTCTGGAAATTATGAAAATGAGTGAAAGTTGGTCAAATTTTGATTCCAATTTTTTCAACTTTTTAAAAATGGCTCGTTGGGCACTTATTCACTTTCATTCGATTATTCTTTATCCGATTCGTTCCCTTTCCTTATAAACACGTCCCCTGTGGGAGCTTTTTTGGATTTGTGGTTCTTGAGAGATCTAATGAAAATAGAAAAAATACATTTAAATAATTCTAAAAAGGAAGTCAAGCGAGATAATAAATGAAAACTACAAAGAAAAATCTGTAATTTCTCATTTTTCTACATTAAATCTTTCAATAACTGCATCTCTAGATAACATCAAATGGACGCCGCACAGCTCTTAGCACTGACGGATATATCTGGCGAAGGTCAACCCTGTTCAATTTTCAGTTGTCGAGTAATCACGGTGAACGCACACAGAGAGACAGATTTCTTTAAGGGTTGTTTAATCGTTTTGTACCTCGCAGTAGCTGTCTGCTTCGTCTTCAAAATGTGTCAGAATGACCTGTCGACTGTAGTCGGAGGTGACTTGGAGGCTCCTCTTCGTTTTTACTAATGTGATTCCTATCCCTGGTTCGAAAATCACCTTCCTTAATCTTACTCTCTTGTAGAGAGACATTGAGTACCATTCTTAAAGCTTTTGGTGGTATTGACCAGGCTCGTTATTTCTTCGGTGATCTTGTGACTGCATAGTTGTAACCTCTTGAGATTCCTCAACCTTAGTCCTTTTTTAGAGTTCTTAGCTGAGAGGCATTCGATACCATTTTTTAAAATTTTAGTTTTACACAGTGGTGGATTGAACCATGGCCTACCGAACCAGAAGTGAGCACGATTCTATGAAGCCACTGTTATTAGTATATACATAATAATCAATAATGTTGAAATGCCGAAAGCAGGCATTCGTGCCCTTGTGAATTGAATCGATCAGCAGAAAAAAAATTAGCCAGGAAAGGAGAACAAAAAGAGATTTTAAAAGTATCCACTTCCCCACCTCTTATATGGGAAAGGCTTGAGATTCGTATGCCAATTTTATAATGGATTCTTTTCTTTTGAGATTTACGAAGAGCTGATTAGTAAGCAAGCAAGTCAACCTGAGTAAGGAAATCCAGTAGATAAAGTTTTTATAGTTCAAATAATTCTATGTGGCTTCCTTTCCATCATATTTAATCCATATACATAAAGTACATACATATATTATGTACTATATGTACATACATATATATATATATATATATATATACATATATATATATACAGTACACACACACACACACACACACACACACACACATATATATATATATATATATATATATATATATATATATATATATATATATATATATTGAAAACTGTCAACCAAAACTGTCACCCAAATTGTCAACATATGTCTCTCTCCGTTTTTGAGCTGGTCTATCCAACTGGCTGGCTGTCTATGGATGTATCACGCGTGTAGGCCGTAAAACAATGTAGATAGAGGGCTGAAAATGGTAACATTCGCTCCTTATTACGTTCCAAGTAGACTATTAGTGGAAGATCCATTTTGCAACGTAGGTTCATGCTAAATTGATCCCTTACTTTGTGTCAACCTATTTTCTCTTTTGAAATTACAAGCATTCACTCTTTATAATGTACAGAATTCTTCCCCCAGTAGATTTTTAGTGGAAGGTTCAATTTGCAATGTAAGTTTAAGCAAGATTGTTTCCACCTGTTTCCAGAAACTTGAACACTTTTGGTGGGCATTGCCCAGAAAAGGTGAGAGAAGTAACTTATTCCTCGATCACTTTTTTTTAACCCAATTTTTCAATTGATCAGCCCCAACAAAGTATGCTGCAAAAATATTGGTCGCGAGTGACTAACCAGACTTGTTTATATATATATATATATATATATATATATATATATATATGGTACAGATGAGGCTAGCAGTATAATATAATATAATAATATATCAATAATGTGCTTCTTTGTATAGCAAATTCACATTCTAATATATATATATATATATATATATATATATATATTGGATCGAATCAAGACTGATATAATCGAAAAACATCACTGAGCCATTTATCATGAGTTTTGGCTTCGAATAGTCTTTGTTGGACCCGATTATACTGAATAATCCAAATCCATAGTGCATTTGAAAAAGTTGATTCATGAACACAGGCCTAAATATGGTAGCTGCGGACCAGTACCAGAACTTTCCATTTCAGTTCCAGAACAAGTTGAAAATTAGAGCAAGAAAAAATAGAATAAACAAATAAAAAAATTAAGGCAAGCAAATTAAAAAATGAATCTACAAAATGAAAAAAATAAAGCAAGAAAAATAACAAAAAAGCAAGCAAATTAAAAAAATAAAGCAAGAAAAGTAAAAAATAAATTGATCGAATTAAAAACAAAATAGCGAGAAACTGAATCGATGAACATGAATAATCATACGATTACATTTACTGCCTCAATCAGTGCAAATATCTTTTTTGAATAAAATTTGTAGAAACTTGTCTATTAATGAAATTTACGGACATCTTAGTTAGTCCCCATTAGAAACTTACAAAAGTAACATGGAAGTAATTTGTTTGCTCTAATTTTTAAGCAAGCCATGAAAAAGTATAGAGAGCATAGAATCCCAAAACATAAAATTGCTTATTTCAAGAATCTGGAATATTGAACAATTTCTTTATCTTCTATCTTAGCTAAGGAAGATTATCAGTCTAAGGGAAGGACAAATCCGAATTTCTAGCCATAGAGTGAAGACCCTTTAAAGTGGTTGGATTCCAACTCTAATTCCCATTTGGGTGTGGCCAACCTTATCACGCTTTACATCTCTTCCTAGCTACATCAGTGAAGGTGATTCTTCCGACTGTGGACCCTATCAATGTCGTCCCATTGTCCATCGAGACAAAAGAAGGCCTCTATATTTACAAAAAAAAAGGCTACGAATAAGCTTGTCAGTCTTAGTTATAATGCCCGACAGTGTGATGTGTCTTCTTATGCAGGATTTTGAAAATTGAAGAAACATTACAACGAGAGACATGAGTCAATTTGCATAACAGCGAATGAGAAAAAATGGGTGAGAAGGAATTAAGCCAGTAAATGCTAATGAACATCCATTTACGCTCTCCTAAAACTCCCTCGTGGACAACGAACAAACAAACATAAATTTACGAAAATTGATTCACGATTAAATACATTTTTGAATTCTTCAACGTCGTAATTGATTGAGAACAATATTTTTGTTCCCTGGAATGAAAAAAGAATAGAATTCTAATGAGTTTTCAAATATTTGAATAAACTATTTGAATACTGTTTGAAAATGTTGATAATTTTTTTCAGCCTGGATGAATTTTACGAAAAACTAGCAAAACTAGAAAGAAATCAGAGAGTGCATACATCTGCCAACGTCATTATCAGGGGAAGTAATTGTACATGGATCCGCCCGAAATATAATCAGTTCTTCTGTAGTCTATTGTCCAGCCTTCGACAAAATATCTTCGAAATTTTCTAAAAAATTCTAGACATAGCTTGCCGACAAACATGAAATTTTGTGATATCATGTAGCTCGGACATATAAATATGACGTGGGGTAGATAATTGCGAATGGATCTGTTCCTAAATTAAATACAGCCCCTCCAAGCATATTGTCCACCCCTTGAGAGAATAACATTGAAATTTATTGATAACTTTTGGAGATGCCGTGTGGACACTCATGAGCGTATACATCGATGTAACCTTGTTATAATTCACCAAATGTCCGTCCGTCTGTTCGGACAGTCCACTGTAAAAACTACTCGACATAACTGAATTAAAATTTCTGTGGGCATACCTGTGGGCCATAAGCAGGACCTAAACAAGTTTGATTTTAAAAATCACCTCAAAAATGTTTTCAGGGTAAGTTGATCGATTCACAACAAAATCTATACGCTTTAGACGCAAAATAATTCCACTGTTTAATAGCTTTTTTATTTTATGAGCGGGGAGTTGCTTTGTATCGTTTCTACAGAGGATGAGAGAGTATAGTTAGTTTAGAGAGGTAGAAAGAGAGACTTTTTTTTCTCTAAGGAATTATCTTTCAAACCGTGCGAAACTGACTAGGTACATAGGGTTAGTCAACTGACGCTTTAATAAAGTAATTAAAGCGAAGACTTGGATGGAAGTTTCATTACATTAGGATTTTTTAGATTATAAAAATTGCTGTCCAACGATGGACGTTAAAAAACTGATTAGTGGGATGAAAAATGTGCACTGGAAACCTCAGGAACTGTGCTTGTAATTCTTGTACTGAAACCATTCGAATGTTAAGAAGGAAATTATTAAATGATTGATTACTAGAAAAGAAATAAATATGAAATAGGTCTCCACTGAAACAGCTCGTCCCTGAATAGAAACCATCATGTGATTTATGTCTTTTGGTTGTATGCCATGTTGTGGGAGATCAACTGAAAAATTTGAAAAAGGGGTAATCTTTAAAACAGTCTTAATAAAAAAAACAACAAAAAAAACGGACATAAACTCAAGGATCAATTTAGCATAAATTTATATTGTACAAAGTTTATAATCTACAATAAAAACTAACCAATATTTTATATACTTTGAGCATGCATTCTGAAGAAAAGGCGAAAGGAAGATAAAGATGAAAGAAAAAAAAAGCTTCTCAAGAGAAACCGCCATTCGACAAATGTCTTTTAGTAACATGCCGTGCTGGGGTGATCAATAAAAAAATTGAAAAACGCGTGATCAATGAATAATTTACATCTCCTGCCTTCTCTTGGTAGTGGTCACTACAAAAAGTCTTAATTTAAAAAAAAAAACAGACAAAAACTGAAGAATAAATTCATCATAAACCTATATTGTAAACTGAATCCCCCACAAAAAAAATCTACTTTTAATTTTTCAGCTCTCTGGCTCCATCGATATGGTCTGTACGCATGATACATACATAGCCAGCCGGACCAGTTTAAAAACTGAGAAAACCTATGTTGACAGTTTGGTGGCAGGTTTTTTTGACGGTTTCTAATTCTTTCTATTCCAACTGAAGATGACTGATGCAACTTTTGCAATGTATATGTGATGAATAAAAAGCTAAAAAATTTTTTTTGTATCATCATCATCAGTCTTTCAGCGTCAATCGTTTGGCATAGACCTTCCCCGGGATTCGCCACACTTCTCTATCATGGGTGTCGTGGAGCCAGTATTTTCTGAATTCGTCTAGTTCGTCTCTCCATCTAATATTCTGCCTGCCTCAGTTGCACATGTGATCTCAGAGGATCCATGTCGTGAGTCTTGATGTCCATCGATTGTCTGCCATTCGTGCAACATGGCCAGCCCACTGCCATTTGAGCTTTTTAATGGATTCTATGATGTACCTGACTCTTGTCTTTTCCCGTATGTACCCTGCTGTCTTGTGGTCTCTCCATGTGATGTTGAGCATAATTCTTTCATGTGCACGTTGCATGGTTCTCAATTTGCAGATCTGTCTCTTGGTTAAGTTCCATGATTCAGCTCCATAAGTGACTATTGGGAGGATGCATTGCTTATACACCCCCTTTTTCTTTTTTAAAGATTAATGGGATCTTCTTATTTTTGAAGGTTGAGCTTGCTCTGCCGAAGGCTTGCCATCCTAGTGTGATTCTTCGCTTGATTTCCTCTTCTATAGAGGATTTCACGGAGATTCGTTGTCCATATCGTCTGCAAATCTGAGGTTGCTCAGATACTCGCCGTCTATTCTAATTCCTTTATTCTCCCAGTCTATTCTTCTGATGATCATATGTATTTATTCGTCAAAATAAAAGCCCTTGCGTATGTGTAAGATAAATTGCTGATATGTAAGACTTGTTAATTCATCTCAGTCGCTAGAAATGTTGTACATCAATAGATTGCCAAGTCATTCATTTATGCCTTGAATATGATGCCCCTTAGTCATCTCAAAAAACTCGTTTTTACACTATGGTACTTTGAAGAAAAAATTCAATTAAGTCGTCTCCTCTTGAGAATTCGAATGGAAAGTTCCCAGAATCGTCTTTTTAATTAATATATCGTGCCAAAATTCATCAAGCCCATTTAAAAAATTACTAACTCAATTTTTGTTTCGAACATATTCTTGTAACTTATTCAAGTTATGTATTACTATTTCGCTGATAAGAAAAAGTTTTGACAATTCCCCTGGTCGACAAATTAAAATGTTTGTCTGATCAGAAGGGTTAAGATTTTTCTTGCTGCAGATGTTGAATCCATTCAAAAATTTAAAAGACTCTTTCAAGTCTCCTCTCATTCTGCTTCCCATCCCCAGTTTATTCAGTCTTTCTTCGTGATTAAGATTTTACATTCTGTCAATGACCTGAGCAAAATCTCATTGTACTGCTTCCACATCCAAAATAGTCATTCAATTACCATGGCGCAGTTTAGACGTCGGCAGTTTACCGACTCCAGACTCAGAGAGGAGTTTAACAAAAATGCCGGAAACCAAAAACTCTAGCATGGCATCAAGGCTATGCAAATTGCGTGTAGGATACATTGTTATTTTATACAAATCCGTTATTGGGTTAACTACAAGGAAAGTATACATAATAGAAAATTCCACAGAACAAATCTTATTGAAGTCACCACCAAACTTTAACCAAAAAAGCGCCAAAACCATCTGTAAAATCTCAGATGAAACCAAGAATATCATGGGAAAATGCAGAAATCTCAAGCCACCAGCAACAACTACAGAAAATTGAAGTAACTGAACTAAATAAAATAATCCCCTCCAAACGACAGCAATCATCAAAACAATACTCGAAAAGGGTTAGGGCTTCGAAGCTATAAACAAAGCTCTCGGTACAGTACAGGAACAAATAAACAGAATATTCGATGAAAATGAAGACCTAACAGCAGACAGAGACCGGTTTGTCAAACGTGCCCAAGAATTCTACCAAAAACTCTACTCCTATAAACAAGGACAACAAAACAACGAATGGCAATCATTTCGATGATTTCCCAGAAGTTACGATATGAGAGGTGAAACAAACCATCGGACAATCAAAGAGAGGACGTCTGTACCAGCTAATATCACCATCGACCTACTCAAAAAAGCTGATAAGATAATCACTAGGAAAATATCTATTCAATTCAACTTATGCCTAAAACAAAGTCCCGGAAGATTGGAACATAATGCTCTTATATGAAAAGAGAAAGCCTGGAAAACCTCAACAAATACATATACAGATTACATCTGCAAACTTTTCACAAAAATCATCACGTACCAAACCATTAAAGCGTAGTTGAAAACCAACCATGGGATCAAAGAATCTACTCGACCATGGACCATCTCAGTACAACAAATCAGCTAAAAGAGAAAACAGCAGAATACAAAATGCCACTTGCTGTAGCATTCATAAAAAAACCCTGCGACTTGATTGAAATTCCCAAGATCATTGAGGCTATCACTCTACAAAGTGTAGATCCTGAATACGTCTGAGTACGGCAACATATATACAGTCACAGCAGCTCCTTTATCTGGCTAAATAAAGACGCTGAGCGCTTTCAGCTACTGAAAGAGTTAAGACCAGCTCATCAAAACTCTTTCCTGCCTGCCTCGAGATGATCTTCCGAACCTTAGAATCGGAAAATAGAGGAATCAGAAGAGGCAGCAATAATCTGAGCAACTTCAGATATGCAGACGACATATTCCTTTTTGCAGAAAACCTCAACGCCCTCCATCTAATGCTAGGTGAACTGCACGAAGAAAGCAAGAAAGTCAGTCTTCACCTGAACTTCAGCAAAACAAAGGTCCTGTGCAATAATCACGTCGGAAATAAACGCAATAAGATCGAAATCGAAAACGCAAAGCTGGAGAAAGTAGACCACTACATCTACCTAGAACCACGAGTATCCATGAAATCCTCGACAGAAGAAGAAATCGTAAAGAATCACCCTAGGATGGTAAGCCTTCGGCAGAGCAAGCTCAACTTTCAAGATCAATAGGATCCTATTAGTCCTAAAAAAGGGGGTATACAATCAATGTATCCTCCCGATAGTCAATTATGGAGCTGAAACTTGAAACTTAATCAAGAGACTGAGCCTCAAATTGAAAAGCATTCAACATGCACACAAAAGAATTATGCTCAAACTCACATACGGAGGTTACTAGACCATACAGTATATCAGAGGAAAAACAGAAACCCGAGATATCATAGAATCCATTAAGAAAACTTAAATGGCAATGGGCTGGTCATGTTGCAAGAAAGGACGACATCCGATAGACATCATCTATTGCAACATGGATCCCCAGAGATCACATGCGTAACCGAGGTCAGTAAAATACAAGATGGAGAGACAAACCAATTCAGAGAGTATTGGCTCAGCGATGCCCATGATAGAGAGATGTAGCGAATCCTGAGGAAAGTCTATGTCCAACGACGGAAAATAAAAGACTAATGATGATGGTGGAAACTATTTATGTACCACCTACGTTTCGGTGAATTTGAGCTCTTTTTATCTGCAATGTAGCCACGATGGTTCAGCCGATTCATTTCCATGGCCCTATTCAGGTGCATATTATAATTTCCATAAAGGAAGGAAGTCTTGCCTATTAGTTTCCTAACCAAAACAAAACAAAACTAAAACGGTATCAAACAGAAAATATTGGAAATAGGAGAGGTTCTTACGGATATCACAGTTTACAGCAGAAGAGGGCCGTAGAAATTTATCGGTCGAAACATCGCAACTACATTGAAGATGAAAAGAGGAGTTTAAATTGTCCGAATCAAAGTTGATGTGTTAATGATTCTTCTCAAATGTAGAGTTATTTCTGTCGCCTGTGTTTATCTTGGCTTCCCTCCTAAAAGCTGCTATAATATTTTCTTTAGGTCTGGGATGTTACTTCAGATTGTCTGATCTAACCGTGATCTTTATGGGAACATTCATTGCTTTCACATCTTCGTATATTTGAATATGAATCTTCGAGTAAGATACTTATTTTCTTTATTATTATTGGACAGCCGTAGCTATCAAAGATGGTGGAGTTGAACAACCATAGCCATCGAAGATGGCGAAGAGTTCTTTCTTTCTTTTTTTTTTTTTTATATGTGCTTGTGTTTGCTTATATGTTTGTTTGTGTGTTCCAGCGCTCCTAGCCATACCATTTTGTCTACAGACTTGAAAATTGGCATCAGCACTCCTCTATACTTCTCTAAATATGTTTTCATTTTTGAAAAAAAAAAAAAGAAAAAAGAAGCTTTTCCGACCTCCGGGGGCCTATTCTAACGTGTTTATCAATAAGTTTTTTCAACTTCATTTTACATATTTTCTCGTAAAAAACGCCACTGATGTCATAAATATAAATTATTTTGACCATATTTATTCTTCGATTTTTTTTTACATGACTTCGGAATTTGATGATAAAGTTGCTCAATTATTGACTGTGATGGCAAGTTTCCATAAGCTTCATTCTGAGATGTACAGGAGTATTTAAAAAGCCATCATACGCTGTACGCAGATCTATACAATGTTGTGATCACTGACATGATGATTACGTACCTTTGTGCCATTCAAGACAATCTGTTCATAACGCTACAAGTTTTAGTTTTGAACACATGTTATCGTCACACTCTATACTTTACCATCATCACCATATTTTCAAAGTCTGTTGTTGAACATTGGTCTTCCTCAAGACCCATCAGTTACATTGCTTTCGGACATCACGATGTCAACATGTTCTGAACTTATTTAAGTCAACACAACATCCTATTTCGCATACAGTTACAGGGGATCCGACTTTCTTGATACATGGCCTTTTCATTGCCATGCAGCTTTCTAAAGATTTCTTCCATGTCTCCGACGTATTCTTTCTTTTCTCAGATAAGTTTCGCTGTTTTCTTATCTCCCCTTAAGATGTTTTGCATGTTTTCCCCTGTGCGCGTTGTGAGGTTCTTAGTTTGAGAGCTGAGTTCTTGGTTACGTTCCTTGTTTCAGCTTCGTAAGTGACCTTAGGAGGGATCAAATAGTTGTAAACCCTTTCTCTATAACAATGTGATCTTTTGATCTTGAAAGTCGTTTCTGCCCGGCCAAAAGCTTGCCAATCTTCAATATTTCTTCGTTCGATTTCTTCTTTTGAATATTCCAATGAGCTTTGAGCTTTGTCCTGGGTAGATGTGGTCTACTTTCTTCAGCTCTGCTTTTTTCACTTCTGATCACCATGTTTTTATCCTTGACGTATCTGTTGCACACAGCTTTTATTTTTCTGTTATTTAATATTCACCTCTGCCAACAAAGTTGGAGAGGTGCCTGCATTCGGTCACGTCTTCCCGTCATTCTGTCTTTCCGTCTGTCCATGCGATATCTCCGAAATTATATGATGAATTTCAATGATATCTGGTGAAAAGATGGGATATAGGTCAAAGATAAAATGACTGAATTTGGGGATAGATCCAGGAATTGATTTTTTCTTTGGGATTTTTTCCGTTAAAAAAAAGAAAGAAAGATACTCATATGTATATGCCCATGACCGTCCACATGATATTTCTGTATATTTAAGTGAACCTTAATTAATATCTGCGGAAGGGTGGACAATGAGATATGGAAAAAGTGATCAAATCTTAGGGCGGATCCATGCTCTATTACTTTCTCTGATGCTGGCATTGACAGAGGTATGCGCTCGCTGGGTGCTTCCAAATTGATTTATGATTATTTGCTGTGCCTTACCTAAGGCGAGACATTTCTGTGAAGTACCAATCCCTCTTTTCCTTTGGTCTACTAATCACTTTCAAGGAGACATTGCTTGGGATAGTTCCAATTATCCCCGATAATAAAATAACTATAACTTGGTGATGGTTTTAGACTTGAAATCTCGAGTGTATTCTTTAATTACCTCTTTGATGGGCGATTATTTTCTTTTGAGTAATTATTCCAGAGTTCATAATGATTTCTACGTCATACACAGAGAAGACGTAACAATTAGATTTGTAGACTCACAGTGTAAATCCAGGCGTTGGCAAATAGTTTTGGTGGCGGGCCTGGTTAGAAATGTTTTATGTTTTACAAGCGAAGACGAATCAAAAAGACATCAAATAACGATCATACAAAGCTTTGGAATAGATTGTGTAGTGTGAAAATATTCTTTGCTAAAAAGAATTGAGATCAATGAAAATGAGATTAAAGAAAAGTTATTTATATATATATATATATATATATATATATATATATATATATATATATATATATATATATAAAATCCATTACATTTCAGAAGTGGCTTTATATTTTTGATATATTATTATATTATGTAATATTGCTAGCCTGATTTGTACCATATATATATATATATATATATATATATATATATATATATATATATATATATATATATATATATATATATATATATATATATATATATATATAAATTATATACAATAAAGTTGACAAAAATTAAATGGATGTACTTGAGATTTCTATCCATGTAAGCGAAACATATTTTTCATCGGGTTTTTCTAAGCAATTATTTTTTATATGTTATTTTCCTATTTTTTTTTCCTTACACATAAATTTCTCCCCTTTTTTTTTTTTTTGGTAAAAACTGTTTTATCGGTATTCTTTCGTCATAAACTTTATTTAAACATATTTCCATCGTCTGAATTAAACATAAGTATTGGTGTATTCATGATGAAATATTACTGACGGAAACAGCTTATAAAACGGGATTGACTTCACTAAAATAGAAATAAAATATTCGGGCTAGGTGGTATTTTTCATCTTTGAAAATGAATCCATCCTTATTTTGTATTCTATATAACTAAAGTGAGATTCTCCTTTTTCATTTTAAAGAAAAAGGAGAATGGAAGGTATGAATATTTATTTTCATATTTATTGATTGAAACGTAGAAAAATATTTTCTTAAAGAATATTTTTAGCTGTTTGTGTTTCATTAGGGTAGTCACGTTGGTGGCTTATCTACTGTTCTTTTTGCAAGTTTTTTGCAATTTCCATTTATTTTCTCTATTTTGTATAATAATTGTACTTTTCATTGCTTTGTATGTGTAACTCTCTAAAAAGTAGAGAACTTTAAGGATAATAAATGTTCCCATTTATAAAAACCAGTATAGAATTTATTCAAATACAATCTTCTTTTATAAATTATATGCAAATGTTGTTATACCGACAAAACCGATTCTTCTGAAAAACAGTCCGTTTTAATATTTATTGATAAAAAGTACATTTCTCCATAAAAACGAAAGCCTTCAGACTAATTATTATTATTTTAATTACTACTTTTTGTTTAAATTTTCCTGGTTTAAAATCACTTACAATTTTTTCTGCCAAAATATATCGAAATGACTTGATGAAAACAATTATCTTCTCAGCTGAAATCTAT
Source organism: Thysanoteuthis rhombus (assembly GCA_963457665.1). Lineage (NCBI taxonomy): Eukaryota > Metazoa > Mollusca > Cephalopoda > Oegopsida > Thysanoteuthidae > Thysanoteuthis > Thysanoteuthis major. Next base: position 27,781,051 of record OY735206.1, read on the forward strand.
TCTAAAACAAGAGAAAAAACATAGTACAAAAGAGAGCACTGCAATAGACGTCAGGAACATATCATACATATCCGAATTTTTGAAGAATAAAATTCTATTCGACATTTTATATTCGTCCATTTCTAAATTTGTTTCCATGATTAATTACAAGAGCTAAATTGAGATATTTCATGTTTTCGGTGTTATGATATGATGTTAGTTAAAAAGAAAAGAAAGATAAGTGAATAAAAGAGAATAATAAGTAATAGCCTCATGATAATGGGAGTGGGTGTGCCTGTGTAGATTAGAGACCCTCTTTTGATTGACAAACTCAACAAAAGAGAGTAGAAATAAGAGTGTCAGCAGGAAAACCAGCGGCTTAAAGATCTGTAAACTCCCATTTGATCTTTGAAACTGGCAGGAATTTCGACAGTCACCGTCCGTTACAGCAGAAGGTCTTTCGACTGGGAAAAGAGAGAGAAAGAGTGTTCCAAGGGCAATGCGTAAGACAAATGGCAATAATTTGATGTGGGTCTTTATTTTTCGCCAAACTTGGATATGATGCTGAAATAACGCAATTGGAAGTCTTGCAAAGTGTTTTTGGTATGAAATTAGCTTGACGTTCAAACAATTGTATTTAATTAAGGAATTGAAAAAACGGGCAACGCCGAGTATTTGTGCGTGTCTACTATAATGATATGCCATGTGTGTGTGCTTATTATTTTTTGTCTGGAAGGAAAGGAAAAAGAAGAGATGAGTGTGCATATAAGTATAAACTCACAACACACACACACACACACACACACATACACACAGACACATACACATATGTATATAATGAATTAATTACTGAATTTGGAAATTTCTTTCTTCCCTTTGTTGGAACTACAACATTAGGATTGAGTGCAGAAACTTGCCAAAATATTTTATATACCCTCCTCTTCAACCAATGAGAGTACATTTTATCTTTCATAATTGATCATTTGTTGCTTTGTTTTGTCGTTCAATATCATTACCGAATGTGAATAAGTTTTATCTTTACCTCCTGTAGAAACAGGAGATAATACATAGTTTTAAAACATCAACTATTCGGATTTCCAACTGATGTAAAATTTGCTAAAAATATTATTTGGAAATGATTTGGAGAGGGCACTGCCTAGAATCATGTTTATCTTTAGACAAACATAGCGTCCGAATGAAAAAATATCGTGAACATTTGATTGGAGCGAAAAAAAAAACTTATCGGAGATGATTGTATGAACCGATTGGGAGTCGCTCTAACTAGATATAAAGCGCGTTCAAAGTATATTGCTTAGCAACGATTAGGTACTCAAAACATGTAGAGCGGCTGCTATTTGAAAGAAAAATATAATCATATATATATATATATATATATATATATGTGTGTGTGTATGTGTGTGTGTGTGTGTGTGTATGTGTGATTAGTGGAATCCATTTATTGAGAAGTGAGTATTTGTGTGGGGGATGTTGACATCGCCCTTTTCGCAGAAAACCTAAACGACCTCCAACTAATGCAAGATGAACTAAATGAAGAAAGCAAGAAAGTCGGCCTACACATGAACTTCAGCAAAAGGAAGGTCATATGCAACAACCACATATAAAATAAGAAATACAAGAATATCAAAATCGAAGAGGCAAAACTGAAGAAAGCAGACCACTACATTTACCTAGGATCACGAATCTCCATGAACCCACAAGATAAGAATAAATCAAGCAGAGAATCACTATAAGATGGTAAGCCTTTTGCAGAGCAAGCTCAACCTTCAAATGAATAGAGCGAAATTCACGCTGTAAAATAGTATATTCCATGAACATAGTTAAATAATAGTTTATTTCGTGAAAATAGCTAAATAATAATAATAATCTAAGAGTGGCATGCCCTCGATAGAGCAAGCTCAACCTTCAAGAACAAGAAGACTCCATTAGTCCTAAAAAGAAGTGTATGCAACCAATGCGTCCTTCCGATGGTCACCTATGGAGATGAAACATGGAACCTAACCTAGAGACAGACCTGCTAATTGAGAAACATGCAACGTGCACATGAAAGAGTTATGCTCAACATCACATGGAGAGATCACAAAACAGCACAATACATCTGAGAGAAGATGGGAGTCAGGGACATCTTGGAATCCATCAAAAAACTCAAATGGCAATAGGTTGGTCATATTGTAAGAATAGCTGAAAACTGATCAACATCATGACTCACGACATGGATCTCAAGAGATCACATGCGAAATCGAGGCCGGCAGAATGCAAGATGGAGGGACGAACTAGACAAATTCAGAAAGTACCAGCTCTTTGGCACCCATGATAGAGAGGCGTGGTGAATCCAGGGAAGCTCAAGTCCAACGACGGACGATAAAAGAGTGATGATGATGATGATGATGATGATGATGATGGTGTGTATTTAGCGGGATCCATTTGTTAAGAAGTGAGTATGTGCATGTGTCTGTGTGTGGATACATTAAAAACATTTCAGACTGACCAACCAACAGGGAAAAAAAGATAGAGGGTTGTAAGACTCTAAAGGCTAAACAATAAAAAAAGAGATAGGGTATAAATGTTAATATTGTATTAGATGAAGATCTCTGATTTTTCTCAGGTTGATCATTTCGGAACCAAGGGAATTTTTTAATCTGGCCCGAAAAGAACTGTCCGTTATCGAGTTGGATTTTTGCCTTGGAGACAGGCAGTCGCTTTTGTTCGGCTGCTAAGCCGAAATGGAAGGGGAGGTGTGGGGAGGGATGAGAGAGAGAGAAGGGGGGGAGCAAGAGAGGGGCAGTGTTCAAAGTTCTATGCGTAGATGGTTTATCATAGTAGCAAAAGATTAGAATTACGACTTTATTCTCACCCGACTTAGAATGCAATCAGTGGATAATATGCAAAATACGCAATATTGGAATTCCTACGAAATTTGTCTAGGTATGAATTTCGTCTGACGTTTCAATATCAAAGGATACCTGGTTTTTAAAGGAAAAACTGTCGCGAATAGACCAGGAGAAAATTAATGATACGAGTACTGTAATTATTTGCTTGGCTACATTTTTTTTACGATCAACAATGCCGGCAACAAGAACCAAGTTTGGTGTTTTATCTCTTTTTACCCTGATTCAATTCACCGTCTTAATTCTGATTCGGGATTTTTTGATTAACAAAGATGCGGTCGTTTGAGCATGTACGTGATGTGTGTGAATACAATTACATGCAGCTGCATAGTATTACACATTAGTTGTCAAAAATTGAGAAGAAAATATGTAGAATAACAAAAATAAATTACGGAAATGGTATGCTTTGAAAATTGTAACAGAAGAAACAGCTTAGACGTTTGAGCAGCTAAATTGCCATCCAATGACAGATTCTATCGCTATCAGGGGATCCAATTAAAATAAATAAAAACACTCTCTTGTCGAACTTCTGTAAAATATGATTGCACTGCTGCCTCGTTTTAGGAAGATAATCAAGTATAGGGAAATTTCTAGTTTCCCTACGTAAAATGGGGATAGCTCCTGTTAGCCCCAAGATTAAATAAGGCTCACATCAGATTAACCATAAAATACAAAAATCTTTGAGAGAATCTGACAATGGAGCTCTGTGAGAAACTAGCATAGCTAAGCAGGGGGGATTAACATATTTTTCCATTTTATTCAAATGATTTGTTGTATTTTGATATTCGCTGAGTATTCGACTCACTAATGCTTCATGATTAAAGTAGAAGCTATTAGGTTTTTCAATAATATGGTTAATATTAAAAGAAACTTTCTGTGTGATAGTCGTATGAAAGTTAAAATTGGAGATGCAGTGTCAGAAGCCAAAGCTGTATTATCTTGGCTCCTGAAGATTTCTGTGTCAGGTCCAAACGACGATTTAAACATAGTAGTAGTCCCAAGAGGGAATGAATCTATTCTGAGTGATCTTGATGAGTTACCAAAATGGAAAATATGTGGATATTAAAGTTCAATATAGATAGATGCACAGTTCTCCAAGTCGGAAAATCGAACCCAAAAACAAATATGAGTTCCTAGAATCAAATGTGGGTACTCGTTGCACTGAAAAGACACTGGTGTCATTTTAATGAGGAATCAAATTTCCAAGGCCATGATATACAGTTCAATATCCAGGGCGAAGAGCCCTGCAACATTACCCTTTAATGAATACTGTACACCGAGAGGCGTACAAAATGAAAACTGCATATAAGTATTTAGTAAGGCATCATGTCGACTATTGCTGTCAAGTTTGAGTACTTAAAGTGCGCCATGGTTATTGGGGGACTACTTGGGTGTGAAAGTAGTACGAAAAAAATTTCGTGAGGGTTATTGACGGAATGTAAACTCTTAATTATGAAAGAAGACTAAATAAACTGGGTATAACCACATTGTTGTAGAGTAAAATGAGAGGAAATTTGATAGAGACATTCAAAATTTTAAAATGAATTCAACAACCACAGCAATAAAAATCCTAACCACTCAGACCGAACTAACAATACAATTTGTAGACCAGGAAAATTGTCAAATCTTGATTTTTTTTTCAGCGGAGAGTAACAAATTACTGGAATAAGTTCGAAACAAAAACTGTGCCAATAGTTTTATTATTGATGAATCCTGCAGTTATGGCTTAAGTAATAAATTAAAAGGACGATTCTGGGAACGTTCTAATGAAATTCCAGGGCGGGGAATGAGTTAATTGAATTTTAACTTTAAAGGTAGAATAGTGTGAAAAAACATATTATTTAAAATGGTCGAGATAAATGAATGAATTAATAAATAAGTAATCCATTGGCATGTGACCTTCCTAACGATTGAGATAAATTGACAAGTTTTACATATCTGTGAAAATTTATGTTAGAAATACGGAAGGGTTTATTTCATTCTAATCGGCCCGCTAGCTCCAGTAGCTCTTACCTGTACGCGTGACACATAATAGCTACATATATAGCCAGTCAGACCAACTTAAAACCCGCAGAAATCTATGCTGACAGTTTTGATTGACGGTATCTAATTGATAGTACGTTGAATCTGAAGCATATATAGCTTTCTACATGCGCGCGTATTCGTATGTTGGTTATGCTTTATATTTAACTATGGGTGAGTGTGTGAATATGAGCATATTATCATGCATAGCCTGACTCTTTCACAAACACGCATGCGCACACACACATCCAGTAGTCCACTTCAAACGTTCTTAAATCTACTTCAGTCTTTTCCTATTTTAATTAGCGGGCATACTTTTTGCTACTCGATCATAACAATCAAGTCTCGACTTCGTTCCAGGTTGACATTGATGAATTAAAAATCATTTTTATTGGATGACTTTCGAGTTGATGCAAGCGCAGCTCTGTCATAAGGAAAAAAGTTGTATCTTTTTTATTTCTAGTATGATTAAAAAGTGAGGATGGCACAAGTGAGGTGAAGTGAAAAAAAAAAAGAAAAAAAACAAGAAAATCGGAGAATTCCAGTCACCAACCCGCTCAAAAACCATGTTTGGCCTCTGTTTCAACAACCTGATATATTCATATAATCCGATGTCACACCGAAAAACGCAATCGATCTGGTGACCACAACAGATGCAAAATAGCATTCTTATTCGCATAACAGAAATTCGATCCATCAAATCCTGGAATTCCTTTCTATTATATTCATAAGAACTACCAACGAAATATTAATTTGTTCGGAAACAATATACCCTGTATGTTGGCATATAAGTTGATCCCATAACTAAGTTGTTAATTCAAGTTTTGTTCGATATTCGCCGCAAAAGTCGACTCCCAATATAAAGTCAGCGTTATGCAATCAGACTGTCAAATTCATAGGGTCTAATCAATGCATCATCCCGATAGTCACTTATGGAGCTGAAACATGGAACCTAACCAGAAAATTGACCCTCAAACTAAGAACCATGCATCAGAGATATCATAGAATTCATTAGGAAACTCAATAGGCTGGTCATATTGAAAGAATGTCAGACAACCACTCGACATTACAACTCATAACCTTGATTCGCAGAGATCATATGCAAAATTATGGCCTGCAAATAAAAACAGATTGCGTGACGAACTAAACAAGTTCAGGGAGTATTGGCTCCGCAGCGCCCATGATAGAGAGGTCTTGCAGATTTTGGGAAATGTTTATATCCAACGACAGGCACTAAAAGGATGTTGCTGATGCTGCTGCTGATGGTGACGATGAAGCAGATTAATATGATGATCCTCTCGGGAAAATCATTCATCATCAGTCTTTCAACGTCCGTCGTTGGACATAGACCTTCCCCAGGATTTGCAACACTTCTCTATCATGGGCGTTACGGAGCCAGTACTTTCTGATCTTGTCTAGCTCGTCTCTCCATCTAATATTCTGCCGGCCTCAGTTCTGCTTGTGATCTCAGAAGATCCATGTCATGAGTCGTGATGTCCATCGGTTGTCTTTCATTCTTGCAACATGGCCAGCCCACTGCCATTTGAGATTCCTAATGGATTCCATGATGTCCCTGACTCTTGTCTTTTCCCGGATGTACTGTGCTGTCTTGTGGTCCCTCCATGTGATGTTGGACATAATTCTTTCATGTGCACGTTGCATGGTTCTCAATTTGTGCATTAGTCTCTTGGTTAGGTTCCATGTTTCAGCTCCATAAGTGACTATTGGGAGGATGCATTGCTTATACATCCCTTTTTTTTTTATAGGATTAATGGGATCTTCTTATTCTTGAAGGTTGAGCATACTCTGCCAAAGGCTTGCCATCCTAGTGTGATTCTTCGCTTGATTTCTTCTTCTTTTGAGGGTCTCATGGAGATTCGTTGTCCTAGGTAGATGAAGTGATCTACTTCCTCCAATTCTGTGTCCTCGATTTTGATCTTAGAGTTTTTATCTCCGATATGGTTGTTGCACATGATATTCGTCTTTCTGAAATTCATGTGTAGGCCAACTTTCTTGCTCTCTTCATTTAGTTTATCTATCATTAGTTGGAGGTCGTGTTGCTTCTCTACGAAAAGGGCCATGTCGTCTGCAAATCTGAGGTTGCTTAGATATTCGCCGTCTATTTTAATTCCTTTACTCTCCCAGTCTACTATTCTGAAGATCATCTCGAGGCAGGCTGTAAAGAGTTTAAATGAGCCGGTATCGCCTCGTCTTACTCCTTTCTGGAGCTGAAAGGGTCCGATTCTTTGTGTGACCTGAAAAAGGAGCTGCTGTGATGTATATTTCACACTTCAACATATACTGGATCTACACCTTATCGAGTGATGGCCTCCATGACCTTAGGGATTTCTGCTGAGTCAAACGCTTTTTTGAAGTCAATAAAGGCTACGGCGAGTGGTGGTTTATATTCTGCTGCTTTTTCTTTCAGCTGATTTATCGAATGCAGGTGGTCCATGGTCGAGTAGCTTCTTTTAAAGCCTGCTTGTTCACGTGGCTGGTTTTCATCGAGTGTTATTGTGATTCGGTTGGTGAAAATTTTTGTAAAATTTTTTTTTTTTTTTCGTAAAAAGTTTGTATACACAGTTGAGTAAGCTTATAGGCCTGTAGTTGTTGAGGTCTTTCGGGTTTCCTTTTTTTTTATATAAAAGCATTATGATCGCAGTGTTCCAATCGTCTGGAACTTTACTGTATTTTAGACACAAGTTGAAGAGGACAGTCAGTTTCCTAGTGATGATTTTACCCGATTTTCGGAGTAGGTCGATGTTGATGTTGTCTGGTCCAGGGGCCGTTCCTTTCTTCGTCTGTTTAATGGCTTGTTTCTCCTTCCATGGGGTTACTTTTGGGAAGTCCTTAAGTTGATTGCTCACGTCTTGCGTATCCCGCTCTTTGTTTCGTAGTCCTTGTTTGGACAAATAAAGTTTTTGATAGAATTCTTTGGCACGTTCGACAATCCTGTCTCTATCTGTTGTTAGGTTTCCATTTTCCTTGAGTATGTTAGTTATTTGCCTTCGTTCTTAGTTGAGGCCTTTGTTTATAGCTTTGAAGCCTCAACCTCTCTCAAGTCGATTCGATGACTGCCGTCGTGTATCTCCTTCTGTCTTCCCTTCGTTTTTTCTTGATCAATTTATTTAGTTCACCTCTTCAATTGTCTCTCTCGTTGTTGTCGGTGGCTTGAGGCTTCTTCAGGAAAATGCTTGATGCTTAAAAATTCGAGGTATACCTCGGTATATAAGAAATAGAAATTTTCAGATAGTTGGTGTATTTTCACAAAGCAATATTAAAGGTTCTGTTTCAATCCATCAATCGATCTTTTGTAACAAAGTAAACGCTTTAAAGACTAATAAACAATAACATAAAGCAGATCATCATAACATCAGTCTTTTAACGTTCGTTGTTGGACACAGACCTTCCTCAGGATTCGCCACATTCTTGCAATATGGCCTGCCCATTGCCATTTGAGTTTTTTAATAGTTTCTATGATGTCACGAACACCTGTTTTCTTCCTTATATACTGTGCTGTCTTGTGATCTCTCCATGTAAGGTTGAGCATGATTTTACTCATGTGCACGTTGGATACTTCTCAGTTTGCAGGCCTGTCTCTTGGTTAGGTTCCATGTTTCAGCTCCATAGGTAACTATCGGGAGAATGCATTGGTTGTATACTCTTCTTTTTAGGATTATTGGGATCATCTGGTTCTTGAAACTTGAGCTTGCTCTGCCGGAGGCTTGACATCCTAATGTGATTCTTCGCTTGATTTCATCCTCTTTTGAGGGTCTCATGGAGATTTGTTGTCCTAGGTAGATGTAGTAGTCTACCTTGCCGAGTTTTGCATCTTCTATCTTGACAGTTATGTTCTTATTCTCAATATGATTATTGCACATGATTTTTGTTTTACTGAAGTTCATGTGTAGGCCTATTTTTTTGCTTTCTTTGTTTAGATCGTCTAGCATTAGTTGGAGGTCGTGTTGCTTCTCTACGAAAAGGACGATGTCGTCTGCAAATCTAAGGTTGCTCAAGTATTCGCCGTCTATTCTGATTCCTTTATTTTCCCAGTCCATTTTCCGGAAGATCATTTCAAAGCAGGCTGTAAATAGTTTGGGTGAGCTGGTATCACTTTGTCTTAGAAATTCCCATGGCCATGAAGGCCATCACCCTACAAGGTGAAGACTCTGTATACGTTAAAGTACTGAAACACATGTACAACCACAGCAACTCATTCATTAGGCTACATAAGGACTCTGAACCGTTTCAGCTCCAAAAAAGAGTAAAGCAGATTCTCATGTATAAATCTATGAAAGAGCACTACAAAATATCGCATGTTTTCATATCGATCGACAAGTCAGTCTTTTTCTTGCCCCCAATTGGATACCTCAGCTGCAGGTTTGCCTTTTGGTATTTCACAAGACCGAAAATGAACAAATTCGGGACTGAACAAAGCTATTTCGTTCCGAAAAAAACAATAACGATTTTACACATATGGGTGATATAATATGAATATACATAACCAAAATATAAAAAGAATGTATTTTTAACTATTCTTTCCAACAAACTAATTATGGACTCCAAGTTATTTGGGGGATTCGACTCTGAAACTGATTAAGTTGGTCTCAAGACTATAGAAGTTTGGTCTCTGGCAATCACGCTCAGTTGTGGACAGAAAGTAATTTGAGGGCATTGAAATATCAATTTATATATATATATATATATATATATATATATATATATATATATATATATATATATATATATATATATATATATATATATATTAGATTGTGGATTCGTGCCTTTCAGGAAGACTTTCGTCCGCATCTTAGGACCGACTGACTTGTGTTCGACCGCCGTTGGCACAGAAACCTTCTCCACTTCGGTCGTCGAATTCGAACGAGACCTTCGAAGACTAAAGGTTTCTGTGCCAACGGCGGTCGAGCACAGGTCAGCCGGTCCTAAGATGCGGGCGAAAGTTTTCCTGAAAGGCGCGAATCCACAATCTACTATTTGTTTTGTAGCTCTACTCTAAAACAACACAACTCCATGAGTAAAGTGTTGTACGTATCGAGCACTCTATGAAATAAATCGATTACATTTCAGAAGTGCAGAAGTGGCTTTATATTATTTATATATTATTATATTATGTTATACTGCTAGCCTGATTTGTACCACATATACTGTATATATATATATATATATATATATATATATATATATATATATATATATACACACACACACACACACACACACACACACACATATATATATATATATATATATATATATATATATAAAACGGAAAATCACATGCAGAAGGACAACGATTCATATCTCAGTACGACCGAAGAGTGCGGAAAACTGTTCATACGACAGATTTCCCCCGGGATGATTTGGCTATCAAACCTTGGGAATCAACCCGTCAAGAAGAAGGACATCATCTAAACCAGGGAATGTAGCCCTCATAGGGCGGTTTGAAGCTCACTTTAATTTCAGATACGTCTCTCTTTTTTTTCCTCTGGACGACATCAGCAAGGCCACGAGGGAAATACTAACGAAATGGTATTTCATGATCTCTCATACGCTTTGCTCAGGCATGCACCCTAGAAGGAACGTTCCCTTGCCGGTAAATACGGATCGGAAGTCAATCAATTGCATCATGGGTAACTTTGTTAACTCGACTTTTCAAATATTACAATATTTCAATTACGAAAAAAATTACATACAAAATATGAATATGCATTGAGTAAGAATGTGAGTGATTGAAATTTTATCTCTAGCAAACAAAAATAAATATACACAAATATTGACCAAATTATGATTTGATTTTAAGTTTTGTGCAAACATTTCATCCCAGAATTAAAAGAATTAAAAAAGAATCAAAACATGCGCTAGTCTACGCCCTTTGTGATATTCTAATACCTTGAAGCGATTAAATTACATTTCCTGTTTCGCCGACGAACCAGTTTCTCCGAAAATGTGTCAATTGAAATTTTCCATACTCTATAAGTTCAAAATCCTTGATTGCGCAAGGAAATATATATAAAAACATCGTATAGAAGTCAAAATGATGACGAGTACTACTATTATCATTGTTATTATGGTTATTACTATGATGATGATGAAAAAGAAGACGACGAATACTGATAAGATTGTGTTGGGATAGGGACGAGACAATTAATCATATAGTAAGCGAGTGTAGCAAACTAACCCAAAAGGAATACAGGCACGATTGGAAGACAATATCAGGCATCCACTGGGAACTGTGCAAGCGACTGTACTTAGACCATAGAAAAGCGATGGTACATGCACATACCTGAAACTATCTTAGAAAATGGAACACACAAATTTCTCTGGGACTTTGAGATTTAAACGGAACACCCTATCCCTGCCAGAAGGCCAGATCTAGTGATATCAACAATAAGAAAAAACGTGTCAAATAGTGGATTATGCTGTCCCGACTGACCACAGGGTGAGGCTGAATAAAATAGAAAAACTGGATAAGGGACCAGAAAAAAGGTATGAAGGTGAGAGTAGTGCCAATGATGGTCGGAGTCCATGGAACGATCTTTCGAAACCTAGAAAAAAGACTGGAATAAATGCACATGAGCATAAGCCAGGGAACAAATCAGAAGTAAGCGAAAAATCCATACGTAGAATTAAAAACTATCAGGAACCATTTTTACAAGTGAATATTCAGTTACTAAGTTTGTTTGGAATTTCGTCTGTTCTTTTATATACTGTTAATGTAAAACTCCTTTGTGCGTTGAAATTTCAATTTTGATGGCGCAAGAAGAAAAGGGGAGATAGGAATCATCGTTGCTCGCAAACATGATAAGATTAGCTTTTAGGGGGGTCACTTCCAAGACCTGAAAGGATAAAAGGAGATATATGACCATACTAATAACACGTATGTAGTTACAGGTTGATCAAAGCCATACGGGGGAAAGTAGTTTAGGAACATAGGCTTTGAGTAGTTGGTGGAATACAATCATCGTGTTATTCTGTTAAGTGCTACGCACGCTCACATGATTTTTCATTGTGTGATCATGCTGTGGGTGCTAAGAGTAGGTGGAGCTCTGAGGTTACTTTGAATGACAACAGTTTTCATGGTCCGGTGCTACCTTAAAGCACCACAAACCAAACAAATATGACAGTACAACCAAATCAATTCACTGCAAAAAATGGGGCACAACGCGCTGGTGCTCTCTTGTTAGCCACCATGAGGGACCTGATCGTCGTTCTGCAACTGCTGGCCAAACCCCTTTAATCAGGAGGGATACAACCGTCGCCCAGCGGCTATTAGTCAGAATAATGATAAGAAATGGACAGAAGAGGACCACAAACTAGTACTGTATTGCTACTTTGGAAGCAAACCATCTATAGCGTTATGCATACTCAGAAAATTTGGTTCCGCTTTGAAGGCATCAAGTCATTGACTGATCAAATGAAACAAACCCTGAACAAAATGTATCTTGGAGATAGAACTGCAGAAGATCTGCAATGAAATAGACAAAGAAGAACGCAGCTTAACCGAAAAGGAACCCCTCAACTAAACCAATATGATAAACGATGAAACGGAATTTAATTCAAACAAAGGAGAAACCCCTGACCAAAGCTTTGCACAAGAAAGAGACGTTGACACCAACAGGCGAATCAAGAATGATGTGCACTAATGGTAAAGCACAAAGGAAGATAGAAGGAATCGAATTACCGGACAGCAAAAAACATCATAGCATTGATCATAGATGACCGTTATAAATATCTGAGAATTCTCAGGTGTGACGCTATGAAACGGGAAGAAATGAAAGAGAAAATACGAAGAGAATACCTTAAGAGGAAAATAAAACTATTACCGACCTAACTGGATAGCAAAAATCATGCGAAAAGAATGAACGCATGGGCTGTATCGGTAGTAAGATACATTGGGCCATTCCTTAGATGGATAAAGGAAAAACTCCAATAAATGGACCAGCAAACAAAAAAGCTTATGACAATGCACAAGGCCTTACACCCCAGAGATGAAACAGAGAATGATCAGATTGGCAAGAAACATTTTTCTTAGGGATTGCAGGGTGGCTGAGCAGATGAACAAAGAATGGATTCGGTGAGCCGAATTCATACTCTGGTTGAGGCATTGGGAAAGGCACAAATCCATGTCTCCCTCAATTATGGATAAAATAATGCAGAGTGGGATAATTGACGCTACTGTGGACGTTAGACATCTTTACGTCTATTTCATACATCACAAACAATAAGCAGTAACATGATATGTAGAGCCTAAGCAAGGAAGAGTGAAGTCGTTGCCAGCGTAAGGGGACTACTCATAGAGGAGTACGTCTCAGTCCAGGTTCGATCGTGGAAGAAAGGAGCATGCCCAACGTCAAAACTATCCATGTTGTCGAAGGAAAGAATTTTATTTCAACAGGTCTGGTTAGTCACTCAATAGAAACCATCGTGTGACCAACGTCTTCCTGGTAGTATGCCATATTGGGGGTCAACAAGTGGAAATAAAATTGAAAAAGATTTGATTAAGTTTCTTCTCTTGCCTCTTGCAGACCTCTACAAAGTCTGAATTTTCAAATAACTCAGCTGGGCACAAACCAGGGACCAATTTAGCATAAAAATACATCATAGATTGTTTGAATTTCTAGCCCTCCTTGCCTAACTGGTGTGGGTTGTGTGCGTGATACGTCTATAACCAGTCAGACAACCAGATCATCATAAAAGCTGAAGAAACCTATGTTGACATTTTTGGTTGACGGATTTTTATAAGCTGAAGATAAATTCACTCAATGTCGGCACCAAGAAATTTTTTTTTCTTTTAAAAATAGCAAAATAGAAGAATTTGAGACCTGAGGCAAAAAAGCAACATTCAGACAGAAGAATTATCAAAATAAGCAAGAATTATGAAAAAAAAAAAGCTTCTGAAACAAGAACAATAAGTTCAATGACGTTTTCACCTCCATTACATCCATACCTGTCCATGCGACTGCATCAGTAACAAGCAACTTTTAATTAGTGACGAGCTTTTTTGCAGAGGACTTATTAGCGATATCCAATAATCCGGATCTATGACAATTACTTAATTAAGTTTCTATGAGTTTCCCAATGATAAAAAAAAGTGGCTATAGAAGTAGCATTACCAGATATAGTAGTAATAGCAGGAAGATGAACGTGAGGGTGGTCGAACCGAACGTCTGGAGCAAGTTTCATATCACTCCAACATGATGCTGCAGAGAAAATTGATATTTAACATATTAGGCAAACTGACAAACCGATCAATATACAGACCGACCAATGTACGGACCGATTGAAAAGTGTCTTGTAGAGATGTGTGGATACATCTAAAAAAACTGGACGAAGATTATAAAATGTAAGTTTCTCAAAGTGGTACAAATGGCGATAGAAGATCCTGGACAACTGAAATGTTAACTCTTTTAAATGCGTATAAAAACAAACTAGGCCAAAAGGAAATAGGGTTGATGTTACTTTGAGCATCCTAAGTAGAATCGTGATGATAATCTTTGGTGTTACAGATGTAAAATATACTACTTAAACACAACATGCAACGGCTCCAAAAAATATAACTATACGACGTGCTAACACAATAATGAAGTTACAAGCCATTTATTCTTTACTTGGCTACTAGAAAGTCAAAAATGTCTGGATCCGCCCCCAAAAAAAATATAAAAATAAGATGACAGTTGGACACTTTGGATGCACTGTTTCCGCTGAGCCTAAACGAATTCATGCTTTGCTATATTATTGAAAACAAAATCATGGCTTTTACCTTCATTTTTGCGTTAATATATCAATGCACAAGAAAAAAAAAAGACACGTTTTCCATGTAACAAATTGGAGTAATTTTTAGGTTTGTCAACGTAGCATTTTTTTTCAGTGCACGATGTATAGTTATACTTTTTGGAGCCATTGTATGACAAACTGGAGCCTTTGCATACTGTATCAATCTACGATATTTTAGATGACCATTATCTCAATTTGCAACATTCAACGTAACAAACCAAAAATAGTAAATGTTGTCTACACAGAAAACTGGTATTTGGAACAAATCCAAAAAAAAATAAATAACTAAAAAAAATACTCTCATTTGGAGCACCGAAATTTTTCTCAAATTATATTTACTAGACTAGACCATAATAGTGGTAAACACACGACATTATCATAGGACAGGGAGATCTAAAAGTGGACAGTGTTGACTAAAAATTTTCGGAAGAAATTTTGTTAATTCCGATTTCAATCTAAAAACAAATGACAAACATCAGACTTAATAGCAAAACCAATAGACTGATTATTTAAAATACAAAGTGCAATATTTGAGTCAGGAGATAGGATCTAGTTGTTGAAGACAATATATTTGAGTTTTTTAATAGATGCTATAATGTCTCGGACTCTCGTTTTCTTCCTGATATGCTGTGTTGTCTTGTGATCTCTCCATGTAAGGTTGAGCATGATTCTCTCATGCACGCGTTGCATGCTCCTCAGTTTGCAGGTCTGTCTCTTTCGAGGATATCATGGAGATTCGTTGATCTTGGTATATGCAGTGGTCTACCTTCCCGAGTTTTGCATCTTCGATCTTAACAGTTATGTTCTTATTCTCGATGTGATAGTTGCACATGATTTTCGTCTTTACTGAAGTTCATGTGTAGGCTGACTCTTTTGCTGTTAGAGGTCATGTAGGTTATCTGTGAAAAGGAAGATGTTGTTTGCAAATCTGAAGTTGCTCAGATATTAGCCGTCTATTTGATTCCTCTATTCTCCCAGTCCATGTTTCGGAATATCATCTCAAGGCAGGCTGTAAAGAGTTTGGGTGAGCTGGTATCACCTTGCCTTACTCTTTCTTGGATCTGGAAAGGTTCAGAATCTTTATCCAGCCTGATGAAAGAATTGCTGTGATTGTATATATGTTGCAATACTTTGACATATACAGGGTCTACACCTTGTAGGGTGATAGCCTTCGTGACCATGGGAATTTCTGCTAAGTCGGATGCCTTCTGAGAATCTATAAAAGAGAATTTTGAAAATTATCCCGGGAAAAATCTACGAAGCAAGTTGAGGTCATGTGATATCATTTTCCGGCATCTCCGTATTCTGATTTTTCCACAAATGAAAATCTGTCTATAATTTGGATCCTTGGAAATGTCTGAACATAAAAATCCGAACTAAGATAGCGACAATCGACCTCTTTTTTCAAGGCGAATGCTCGATCCTTTCGGGTTCCGGCTGATATCTTCGCGTGGAAAAACAGCGTTTGCATTCAGTCCAGCAATAATTGAAAGTGGAAAAAAAAAAACAACTGAATTTCAATGAATTAATTCTGCACACCTTTCTATCTTAATTCTGTCATGTTACAGGGTTTTAATACCGGATGTTTGATGAACCCTTTAAGGAACGTTATTGGGTGTATATACCACTTATACGTGACTTATGGTTGATGTATCGCCTATACTCCCATCTTTATGCCCCCCCCCCCTTGATCCACGAGAATATTGCCGATATTAAAGTCCACGGTTCAAAAAAGGTTGGAGACCTCTGTTCCGAAGAACTTCGTGTTCAGAACAGTTGAGGAATCCAGTCAGTGAAGAAGCTACGACACTTTTGAGCAATGACAATGCAGAAAAAAAAAACGCAAGAACATTGTCAATACTTGCTGCAACTTGGCGAGTCAGAGAGAGAAAACATAAGAATGTAAACGCTGGGACATATTCAGACATTCGACAGACAACTGGACAGATCGTCGGAAATGAAAGTGATGACTGGAATATCATAACTGTATTTCGGGGGAAAATTCTGGGGGGCTTTAAAAAAATGGAATAACCGGAAATTCGAAGACGATATGAAAACCAAGAAGAGAAGAAGACACAAGCGAGGAAACGAAGAACAGAGAATAAAAAATCTGTCTATACCAGAGAGAAAAATGCATTCCTGCAAAATGTGTTATTGATATTGTAAAAACTTGGAAAATACCGAACAAGAAAATTTAACCTGAAACAAACAATATTAATGCTGGCAAAAACGGCTATTCGTAGCAGCATACAACAACACATGAATAATTTTTTTATGTTAAGATAATCTTTTTCGGTATTTTTTAGTTTTCATAATTATATTAACTCATTGTGTGGGTACAAACTTTCATGTTTGGTCTGGTTTTCTTCAAATTAATACCGATATCCTCAACTATAACTTCTATTACAAAATTGAAGTCGTTGATTCGTATAAAAACTCAACCTACTCACATAAGGGACACAGCGCTAAACACGCCTGCCCAATAATAAATGTGACTTTTTTTGTTTTTATCCGTCCGTAACAATAGGTTCCTAATCTTGAAAATAGCAATTTTGCTAATAAAAAATATCTCTCAGCCTACATTTAAAACAATAAATTCTTCCTGCTGAGTTCGTCTACTTTTTGATAAACCCTATATACAATTGATTTGGCGTAAACATTTCACAGGAAGATATTTTTACCAAATGAATTATGACCTCCAGACGTAATCATCATCAGTTATTATTGGTCCACTGCTGGAAAAAGGTCTTTCCCATTCCTTTCTATAACGACTGCGATTGCACCAACCTCTGCCATGACTTACTGTCAAACCCTTCTATCTCATCCTTACATCTTGTGTGCCTGGTCTTTTCCTACTGTGTTTACTGAGTTTTCCTAACGTGATTAATCTTTTGCTCCATCTGTTGTCATCTCTTCTTGCTAAGTGTCTGACCCATCTCCATTTTTGTTGCTTAATTACTTGCTTAATATCTTTTTCTATAGTCCTCCTGTTTCATGTTAATCTTAGTCCATCTCGAATTTTTCCTTGGTGGTGTTCTTTCCATTGCTCTCTATGCGATTCTAAGTTGATTTTCGGTTAAAAAGGTACAAGATACACCCCATTTTCCAAACTTTCGTGTTTCTGTATTTTCTATTAAATTCACCATATATATATAAACATACATACATTCCTGAATAATAATAATAATAATAATAATAATAATAATAATAATAATAATAATAATAATAATAATAATAATAATAATAATAATAATATCATTCAATCAGGAAAATATCAATTGTGCAGAAACGAGGTATATGTAGATTCTTCTATTGATTTTAATTAGAACTCACTTGAAAATCACACTGAAGCGTGAAACAAATTTGTTGTGAGAATTCTATAGATATTTATTGTACACATTCTTCAATACTGGGCACTTCTATAATAAATACAGCTTCATATCATTATTAGAACATATACATACATATTGAATATATTTGTGCGTTTGTCTGTCATGCTTCAAAACGTACCTGAACATAGGTGTAGCACAATCAAATTTTGCATTCCTACTCAGTTGACTCGGGGAAAGGTTCTAACATGAAAAAAAGTTAACAGGAAAACTAATTTTTTTTTAATAGACAGTACTCTATTCACTATATATATATATATATATATATATATATATATATATATATATATATATATATATATATATATATATATAAAAGGAGTGAAATGGCAACATATGGACAGGTTGCAAGAAAGACAGACAACTGCTGGACATCACGACTATCAACATGAGTTCCGAGGGATCATATGCGAATCGTAGCCGACTGAAATTTAGATGGCATGATAAGCTAGACGAATTCAGAAATTTCTGGATCCATCTTCGATACCCATAATAGAGAGGTCAGGCGAACTTAGGGGAAGGTATATGTCCAACAACGGACGCTAAAAGTCTGATGACGATTTTGATGATGATGATTTTGGATATAGGAAGAACAATAAAGGGTATAAACGTAAAAAAATCGAGTAGCACTGGAAGTTTTAAAGAGAGGCTGGTCTTTGGACATCTGATTTATGTACAAGTCAAGAAATTAACAGGAGAAAATGATGTACACAAGAAAATGATACCAATAAAAAAAATGATAACTTGCAACAGAAATATATACGAAGTGTATATATATATATATATACATATATATATATATATATATATATATATATATATATATATATATAAATATATATATATATATATATATATATATATATATATATATAAATATATATATATATATATATATATATATATATATATAAAACAGAGAAAAATAAAGAAATAATTAGAAACATGCAACGAACATTGCCCGTCGGGATTTCTATTGAAAAATTGGACTCTGAAAGAAAAGAACAACATATACTAGATGAAAAAAAAATGTTAGAACATAGATGGACACTTCCAACTTCTAGGATTATGAATTTGAAGAAAAATGAAGATTTAAAAGAATAAATTTAATCAACTTTTGCCGTATATAAACACCGGTAACATCACCGACAAGATACACTCAATACATATTGTTGGAAACACAAATATTTGGGAAGTTTCGTGCTCGCAAATAACTGACATAGAAAAACACAGATGTGAAAGAAGTTTGGGACGTGAGAAGAAGCAAACCGTATATAAAAAGATATGAAGGTAAATGAAATAGTTAAAAACGAGGATAGAAATTGAAAGATCCGATCACACGATGAACTGACAAAATACAAAACATGACAGAAATGGAATAAATAAATAAAAAAGACTTGAGGTAGAGGTGATAAGCTTAAAGGATATTGACACAGAATCTAGCTATATAGGCAAAATAAAATGTATCAGGATAATGAAAGAAAAGTCTGTGGACAGGTAGAGGGAAAAAAATAAACAGGCCGGTTTAGTCACTTGATATTAACTGTCCAATGAACAACGTATGTTGGCAGCTTTGCATGTTTGGGGTGATCGATTGAAAAATGGGAAAAGGGTCGATCAATGAATAAGTAACTTCTCTCGCCTTTTGTTGATAGGTGATCACTAAAAATGTGCAAATTTAAAAAAAACAAACAAGCGTAATTGATGTCAGACAGAAATTAAGGGACTAATTTAGCATAAAACTTGAATTATAAGTTGAACCCATCCCTGAAAAGCTATTTGAGGGGATTCAATTTGGGTTGACTTTTTATTTTAGATAGAGTAATGAATAAATGTTCAGACTTTCATTCTTCTAGCTCTACTGGTGCGGCCTGTACCCTTGACACATACATAGATCGCAAGCCAGTCATCCAACCAAATAGACCCATTTAGAAACTAAAGAAACTGTTGAAGCTGACTATGTTGATGCTAACAGTTTTGGTTGATGGTTTTTAAAGAAAAAAATACCACAGACAAAACGAAAAACGGAGGACAAAAGGAAGCCACGGAAACAATAGGTAGGGTAAGCCATGGAGATGCAGAAAAGAACACTATAGAAAGCCGGAATGGTTGATCAATCTGAAAAACGAAATACGTTGAATCGAAGATGAAGAAAAGACTGAAACATTAAGGGAGATTTTAAGGAAAATGAGAACAGGGAGGTGCCAGACTATGATGAATTTCTCGAGTTTGGGCTCAAGAGATTCACATTCATACGTGGGAGACTAACGCGTCGATGGATGCAAGAATCCTCGAATACACTAATAAAAGGATAAAAATAAGAAACAATTTCAAGTAATTACGCAGCGAGTCTCCATGAGGTCATGAAAAGAAGAAGTAAAGTGAAGAATCACACTAGGTTAGTAAGTTTTCGGTAGAGCTCGGCTTTCAAGAAAAGGGAAGGGTATACAATCAGTGTATCGTACCGATAGTCACCTATACAGCTGAAACATGGAACGTAACCAAAAGATTGACCCTAAAGCTCAGAACCATGCTACGTGCACATGAGAGAATCATGCTCAACCTTACATGGAAAGATCATAAGACAGCACAGTGTATATCAGAGAAAATATAGGAGTCTGACATATAGAAATCACTAAAAAACTCAAATGGCAATGGGCTTGACATGTTGCAAGAATAATAGAAAACTGCTGGACATCACAACTATCTACATAAATTCCAAGAGATCATCTGAGAGATTGAGGCTGACGGAGAGTAAGATGGCCTGAAGAGCTAGATAAATTCAGAAAATACTGACTCCGCGATGATCATGATAGAGAAGACAGGCGAATCTTGGGTAAGGTCTATATCTAACGACGGACGCTGAAAGTCTGATGATGAACTTGCCTGTGTATAATGTTCAAAATTCACATAGGCAATCTATCGAAAAATATATCATTTATCAGAAAACCGAGGAGTCTTATCTGAGTAAAATAAGTATTTCAAAAAGTAGCAAGGAGAATCGATCAAAATCAAGGTCTGTAGACGACAAATAGAACTTCATATTCATAGATATCGGAGTTGAATTGACTGAAGGAAAAATCAGAAATCAATAATTCAGGAGAACAACAAAAATATTATAAACTAGACTCATCAATAGAATCAAGATCAAATAAATAGATACCTTGGCAGTATACTTTATGAGATATTCAGAGCTCTTATTTGACAGGAAAACGAATCTAACTATATCATAACCTAGGCTATTCTAATACCTAAATAAGTTGAAAATCCGTAAGCATGTAGTGAAGTTCGTAGCGAGTATAACAACATGATACTTTCGCTCTCGAGTCAATCGATATTCGAACAGCTAGGACATTGGAATGGAATTCAGAATCGTGAAATGTGCAACGCTGGTGATGTACAAATGCGAAAAAGAGCTGAACTACACTACCAATAAATTTCCAGGTACTAAATGGGAAATAGAGCTACAAGTATCAAGAAAAACTGCGTGTGAATTCCATCAAACAGAATGAAAAAAAAAAAAAGAAATGAATACGTCAGAAGAAATAAGAAAATGTCTTGAACTAGAAACTTGAAACTTAAACTCAAACTAGCAGATTCAAGATCAAAGAAATAGATACCAGGGTAGTACACATTGTGAAATATCTTGGGGGACCTATAAAAAGATAAGAGAAAAATGAGAAATTTGTATCAGATTACAAAGAAGTTGATTACAATGCATTAAGCCAAAAGATGATTTCGATAGATTGTAAACAAAAAGGAAAGAACAACATTTGTTATAATTGGGGATTTTTTCGACTTTGCCAACAAGACACATAAGAAAGAATAGTGAAAGATCAATTTTGATAGCGGAAAGTTGACAGGAAAACAAATGGTTGGGGTGGGGGGTCAGAAACTCTAAAACAAGGAGTTGAAAAAAAATAACAAGTGTGCTTATGTTCCTCGAAGGACATTTGAAGAGAGTTATTGAATCCCTATTAATGGTCACCAGACAAATTCTATTAGAACGACCTTTTTTAAAACTTGGCAATATTTCGTAACAAAGTAAAGGTAGACTATGCAGAGATAGAGCTGAGATCATCAATCATATGAGAAGCGAGTAAAGCTAGCTGGCTCAGAATTAGCTCTTAAATAAACATGACTGGGTGTGAAAGATGATACACTGGGAACTGTACAAATGACTAGGATTTAACCATGCAAACCAAGTGTATCAAATCATCTCATAAATGAAGTCAGAAATCTGAAAAAGATAGATTGATATTTTTTACCCTAAAATGCCTAAACGATAACATAACATGCTAATACGAGATTGTACAGTTTTGAACGAGTGATTTAGCGCACGATTCAACCAATTTTATTACGAACGACCCTTCTAAAGATGGATGTGACATAAGACAAGAAATAATCTTTGAGTTAAGAAAATTAAAAATGCTGCAGAACCCAATCAAAATATTAATATCATCAGTTCTTTAAACGAAAGAGAATCTGAACTTTGAAAGGTTTATCAAAGAAGATTTCAGCTCAAGAGATATTCCACGAATTGGTATTCCTGTTGGGTATAACGTTGACCTGTTTTTGTAAAGAATGAGTAAAAATAGTGCTGTTACAGTTGAAGAAATAACTAAGAAACTGAATGGAAGCCATTCAATGGTTCATTGTTATTTTCAACAAATCTGAATACAAAGGTTGACACATCTCTGAACTCTCGTGGGTGCATTTCACCATCTTTGGACAGATCATTGACTTGTGATGAAAATGGATATTTCACAAAAAAGTGTCGCTGACAATGACACAGAGTTGAACTAACGACGAAAAAAAGTTATAATTTTATGGGAAATCAAACACAAAGCAAATTCAAAAGGCAAATAGAGGACTGAATACTACACCTGGCAAACATTATGGAATCAGCACACTCAGAAAATGTTCACCCGGCTTATCTTTTATTTCACGGCAAATAAACTAATCATAGATATGACACAAAACAATTTTTGTTTAATAGCTCGGTATTTCTGGCTTCATGATAAATTACCACTAACAAATTAGATTGAAATATCCAAATCATTGGTATTTACAGATCAATTGGAGGAAACAATTATGGAATTTTCATCTCTAAAACTAATTGTGCATACTTTCACCAAATTGATAGTTGACTTGGAACAAGTAACATCTTTACACTCTCCATATTGGATTTCCTTCTTGAAGGTGTTTTTTTAGTCCTTTCCATCAAGTCTAATAGTTTGCTAAGGTCTACAAGCATTCTCTTTTAATCGTTGAATAATTTGCATATTTAGACTTGGGCTGGTATTTGTTTCAGTAATGCAAATTACAAGATGATTCAATATTTTTTCGTCAGTATTGAATGAATCTATTGGTGGCTATTCAGCATGTAAATTCCATGTCATTCAGCTGATTTCTTACAAATCTGTCACAAACACTGACTGTTGTATCCGCCAATTAGTTTTTCTTTTGTTTTGTCGCGTATTTTTTTTTCAAGGCATTTGAGCTTCCTATCCTGATGCCTTGACGTCTTCTGAGGTCAACCAGTATGCTTGCCTCTATAACCTTCCCAAATAAGTTTACAGTTGTACTAAATCTAAGACAAAGCTGACTTAGAACAACCAACATCTTTTGTCGCACTCTATGTTGGACTTCCTTCCCGAAGGATTTTAATAATTCTTTCCATTTTTCTTTTTGAGAACTCTCTTGTTGAAGACATGTTTTCTGTCAATTAACCCAGTCCAACAATGAGTCCAACAGCTCGTCAAGGTCTGCAAGTACTCTCTATTAATTGTAAATTAATTTGCATGTTTAGACTTAGTCTGGTATTTGTTTCCTAAGTGCATATTACACGGCCATTGCATCAATCTTTCCTCAACATCATCTGGAGAAAATGTGCCAATAATTTAAATATTCTAATTTAATTCCTTAGGGTTACATTTCAAGAATATGAAGCTAATAAACAAAAACTGTTTTGTGCCATTTCTGGGATTTTAAAAAATTGTTGCGAAGTAAAAAGCTGGTTGATCATCATTATCGAGCAGATAAAATGTATTATAATTCGACGTCACAGTCAATAGTTAAACAACTGTAGCGTCAAAATTTGATGTTATGTACAAAAGATTACATCGGAAAATGAACATGGTAAGAATAAATTCAATATATGACTTATGATTTTCCGCAGAAAAACATCTAAAATAGAGTAAAGCAAACCTCTAGAGATATATAGATTCTGGAGAATCTGGATTTTATTGACAAAACCGTCAATCCTTCAAAATGTTAAATAAGGTTTAGAAGGGGGTCCAGTGGAGTACTGATGCCAAATAGTATGGCCGGGGTCACTAAAACACGAACAAATTAATAAACCCACCAGAAAAAGGCCCAAAGCATCAAAGAAACTTTTTTTTCTAAAAATAAAGAAAAAGATTTTTGAAATTGGTCTTGGGCAGTAATTTTCAAGACACAATGATAAGAACAGGATCACTGCAACACTCAAGCAAATTGATAAATCCGACTAACGAAGGCTTTCAAGAGGTTAAAAAAACAAACAATTTATTTCCAAAAATGAAAAAAATACATCTTTTGTTCAATTTCACTGTATGAAAAACGGAAACTTTAGCACTCGTAATCTAATAAATTATTTAAACAAAAAAAAAAAACTAAAAAAAAACAACAAAAAACGATGTACGAAAACATAAGACTTAGTGGGCTTTCTGTGTTAACATAAGGGGGTTTGATTAGAGATGGAGAGAAGAGAGGGGAGAGAAAAGACTGCTATGTAGTTAAATAAGAGGGGGAAAGGAGATGAGAGAAAAGAAAGATGAGTCGTTTGATATAAGGGTAGGAAAAAAAGGGAAGAAAGTCTAGTAGAGAGAGTAGGAGAGAGGAGAGAAAAGAAAATCAAGTTGTTTAATGAGAGGGTTAAAAGGCAGGAGAGAAGAATGGAAGTTTGGTAATATGATAGGAAGACCGGAAGACTGACGAAGAAAATAGTTCAATAAAGGGATAGAAAAGGAGGAGAAAAAAGTTAGATAGTTTAGATCAGGGGTCGAAAGATCGTTGCAAAATAAACTAACCGTATTTGTATAATATTTAGATAAACAAAACATAGACGGGCGATGCAGATTGTAAGGGATATGAGCGAGAATAGGCCAAAGGTGAGAGAAGAGTGGAGATAATGAATAATTCTAATTATCGACCTCTGTAAAATCTCATTAAGTTCAGCTTGTTGACATAATTGTTGATTGTTGAAAACAGCATGATTCTATGTACTTTGCAAAGAATTGATTCATAGCCAATGAAAATAGTGCATGAGAGATTCAGAACAAGGTGAAAAACTGCTGTGAAATTTTGATCCTGCCCATAAGATCGTCGCAAAATTTGATATGATTCCAACCAATGCCACGACTAAAGTTGCCAAATTAGTCATTCTCGGCAGGATTTAGCTGAAAGTTTTGCAATAAGAATCTGCGAAAATAGCTGGATATTGCTTCACTGAAATGTTGAAGTTGAAATTATTAACAAATATCCGTGTCCTGCATAAATGAATCACCCGAGTCTGTGTACCAAGACCAATAGTCTGAAATTATCTAAAATTATCTGAAAAATAGATATTTGATGTATATTTATCAAAAAATACCAGCATGAGACCAGTGTACTGTTGGTCAGAAAACAAAAAAACATCTATTTTTAGATGGTGCCTAGTTTTCTGATACATCATCATCATCATCATCATCATCATCATCATCATCATCATCATAGACAGCAATTATGAGTCCGGTGAACAAAGGCTTTTTCCCATTCCCTCCCATGCCGACCACTATTGCACTACTCTCTACCATATAACATTTTTAGCCAAAGAGTAATCCGGGAATGAAAATCCTGGACAATTATAGCCATTTTGAGACAGATTTAGTGATTAATGACGAAGCCTACTTTGCCACATTTCAATCGACAAGGGAAAAAAATTATCAACAAACGTTGCCAGATTCACAATCATAACAAACCTGGAAAGGATGAAAAAGGAAAAAGAATATTGCAGTAAGAAACCTGAAGACGTCAGAAACTGTGAAATGGAGATAAATGCAGATTTCCCTTTTCACTTTTTCTTACACTTTCAATCAATTCTTCTTTCAATGCGATGCTGATAAACTGATTGAGTTCATGTAAACAGTGACATGTATTTGTCGAGTCTAAAATAAGTGTATTTCCCCCCATATAAGTCGCAGTTTTCCCTAAAAAAATGAGTTATAACATCCAGGAGCGAATCATCTTGGCAAACATAATTGTTATACATATTTGTATACAATTTAGTTGGGTGCGAAATAATTGTGGGTTTTGTTATTTCAAACTTTGATACTTCATCATCATCAGTCTTTTATCGTCTGTCGTTGGACATTGATGTTCCCCAGGATTGGCCACACCTCTCTATCATAGGCGTCGCATAGCCATTGTTTCCTGAATCTGTTCAGTTCGTCTCATCATCTAATATTCTGCAGGCCTCTGTTTTGCTTTCGATCTCTGGGCCTCCATGTTCTTGGTCGTGATGTCCATTGGTTGTCGTGATGTCCATTCATGCACCATATCCAGCCCATTGCCGTTTGAGTTTCCTATGATGTCTCGGACTCCTGTTTTTCCCTTAATATACTGTGCTGTCTTGTGAGTTCTCCATGTTTGTTTCTAGATTGAGTATGATTCTCTCGTTTGCATGTTGCGTGGTTCCCAGTTTGCAGGTCAGTTTCTTGGTTAGGTTCCATGTTTCGGCACCATAGGTGACTGTTGGGAGGATGCATTGGTTACATTCGCTTCTTTTCAGGACTAATGTGATTTTTTGTTCTTGAAGGTTGAAATTGCTCTACCAAAGGCTTGCCATCCTCAAACTATTTATGTATGTTCATCGAATAAACTACTTCAGTATGTTCATGGAATATACCATTGTAAAGGGTGAATTTCGCTCTTTTTTGGATGAAGGCTTTCACTATTTTTCTGGTTAATTTGATGCAAGATGGAAAAAACAAACCCGAGCAATTTTGTTTTATGAGTTTAAAATGAGCGATAAAGCAGCAAAAACACCGAACGATAGCAAACAAGTATTTCGCCTGGGGTCAGTCAACGAACGTACAGCTCAACATCAGTAAAAAAATTTTGAAACAGAGACGAGAGCTTTGAAGATAAGGAGAGTCGTTAATGTCCTTCTGTGATTGACGATATCCAGTTGAGGGTCACCCACATAAAATCAACTCAGGTGGTTGTAGTGGGATCTAAACGTTAATCATTGAACAGTTGTTCGACAATTGCACTAAACTAAAAAGGTAAGTACCGCATGAGTTGAACGATTTAAAACGAATTAAAAATTTGCTGTTACAAAGTCTGCTCTGCACTTCTTTTGCACAACAAGAACGATCCATTTCTTGATCGTATTGTGACATGTAACAGAAAAGTGATTCCTTACAACAAACGACGAAGTTCCGTGCAATGGCTAGTCATGTAGTCATGTGGTCAGCCAGTGGAATCTTCCATTATTAAATATTGAATCTTGACGAAACTATCATTGCATAGGAGCATTGACAAGAAATTGACAAAATGCATGGAGAAGTGAAACGTTTACGTGGAATATTTGTCTATCGAAAAGGACCAATTCTTCACCAAGACAACGCCCGACGGCATGCCGTATGAATGATCCTAACGAACTAGGCTACAAAACTCTACCTCACCCAACTCAATATACCTGTGTCCGACAACCACTTTTTGCCAGCATTCTGACCATTTCCTACGAGGGAAAGTCTCCAACAACCAAGCAACAGCTCAAAATGCATTGGAAGAATTCATTTCAATAACTCTATACTTCCTAAATGAATAGATTTTTTTCTAGTTCCGGAATAAATGGGCTTGTTTTTAGTTGGCAAAAATGAAATTGAAGTTCAATCGGAGGGAGTGTATTATCTACGGTATTGGATTAAACATGGCGAAATACGGCTATTGTACAGATTTAAAATAATTGTGAATTTATGATATTCAGAACAACGCCTCCTTCTTTTTCGGTACAAAATGGAATGTCATTGAATTGACCTCTCCGGGGGCAAGCCAGGTCAAAATGTATGGTTATCATGGAATGTCTCGTTGACAGAATAACCCTCTGGGCCTTGCTGATGTAGTTCAAAGGAAAGTGATTCGATACATTTGGCATCAGCGTGACTGCAAAGGCTATCGGAGTGATGGGAAGTTGGTATCCAACCGACAATCGAGCTTCACTCCCTTGTCTAGAACCAGAGTTATCTGTCTCAAAGACTGGTTGCCAACCATGGCTAGGCAGCCCGGTCTGCCCTGCTATCTACCTAAAGCTGGAGAGGAAGAGATGGATTCAATACTCTCCCCAGGGCATTACTGTGAATCGTGAAGTGAACAGCCAGAGTTTGAACTCGGATTGCAATTTACATTGTCTGTGCCATTAACCGTTCCACCACTCATATCTCTTCTTTGATACCAAAATCTTAATAGGCATTTACAATAGCAGAAAATCCAAATAAATACCCGTTCCTTGCAAAAATTAATCACCGTATCCCTGCGGGGGCCAAAACAAATTATTTAAAAAAAATAAATATCTGCACACACATGCGCGTGCGCACACAGACAAGCAAAGAGAGGAGAATACACTGCCCATTTGGCTGGTCGGGCCCTTCGAGGGGCTACAATGACTCGAGAGACAAAAACATTTGGTTTGTCACTTTTGGTGGTATACCATGTTTGGGATAATCATTTATGACATTGGAAAAAAAGGTGATAAATGAATAACTTACAACTCTCAAGTCTTTTGCTAGCCAGTGATCTCTGTAATGTTAGTATGAATATCCAAATGCTGCTGGACATAAACTAAAGTGAAAACTTATCATAAGCTCTCATTGCAAATTGACCTCCACCTCATACACACACACCCACACAGATAACCTATTATGGAAGGGAATTTTAAAAAGCAAAAAATCTTTTCTTTTCTTTTGACATAATAAGAAATAAATGTTCAATTTTCGGCCCTATAGCTCCAGTGGTGCGGCTTATATGCGTGATGGATACATAGACAGCTAGTCAGTCAGACATCCAGCCAACTAGACTAAGTTGCAAACCGATGAAACCTATTGTGACAATTTTGGTGACAGTTTTGGTTGACAGTTTCTAACAGATAGATAAATAGATGAATATATTGATGGATAGACGGATTGAAACATTCAAAAGTATACATGATTCTCCAACTTCTGTTTACAGAGAACACAAATCTGATTACCTGAAGGGAAGCAGAAACTAATTTCGGAAGCGAGCGAAGAAATTGAGTTGCATTCAATAAATATGAACAAAAAGGCGGAGTATGCTGGGTACCAAAGTCAAATAATCAAGTGGGTTCCATCAGCGTCAATGATCAATGCTTGGGGTACTTTGTGTAATTCGGGTGGCAATTGGATATCATTACATTGTAAAGAAAAGAATAAACTTGAAAGTGTTCAGAGAGCGCCTACCTCTGTCGAGGCCGTTGCCACTTACAACTGAATAGAAATCAGTTTATGTATACTTACAATGCAACGAAGGTAAATGTGAAGTATCTTGGAGACTCGGCAAAATTCAAACAATTCCCCCTTAGCTCGTGGCCAAACACTTATACAAACTATCATTGAAATTCATTGAGCAATTTTTGAGATATTGTGCAGACCGGTAGATAGCTACTATGCAGGGAAAGCAGCCGTAATCATTCCTAAATCCACCATAGAATTTATTTGATTCATTCTTCGCCTATAGCCTACACTACGACAAAATTTCTGTAAAATTCATCTAGAACCTTTGGAGATAGTGAGTGGACAAACGAACAGACGTATACCTCTTCATTAGTAGAGGTAGACAACCCACTTTTTTAATCATTGGAGGGCTTTTTTTATTTCTTCAAATATGTACCGAAATTAGTTTCACGATTTATTTCGATTGTTCAATTCTATTTACGCAAAAATTATAGAGTAAAGTCTTGTAACGGCACTGTTTAATGACACTTGCGTTCTAATGGTACGCTTATTTCTACATTTCACGGAATCATTGTCGAAGATAAGTTTACAGCAACAGCATATGAAGATTTTAGTACATTATTTTAAAAACTAAAATTAGTAAACCCTTTTTGTCTGTACTTTTTGGTCTCTTATTATCAATACACTTCGTATCAAATCCACCCTTACAACGGCAAATTCGTAATAATGGCATTTTCCAATCACCTAAGGTACCATAATAACGAGAATCTACTGTACATACATAAAAGTATCAAAATCAGTTAGCCATAAACTACAGGCACCAAGAGTAAATAGTAGGATAGGCAATTGGTTTTAAAATTGTTCAATCGGTGACAAAAGCATGAAATTTGGCACAAATATCCTTAGATAAGTACCAATCATTTTCATATATGGAGACATTCTCAAACTGACCTTTCATAGCAACAGTTACGGAGGAATTCATATTCAATTGCAACTGCTTAAATATCAGTCTTTTTCTTTATTTGAAATTTTCTCAACTGAGGGTATCTCAACGTTTTTTGTTGTACAAGGCGTGCTTAATGGCATACTAATAGTCTACCACAGTCAGACAATTGGACAATTTTTACACAAAACACTTGGTGTTATGGATTTTTACATACAATAGTACACCTTATATAGACAAATCCAATCTAAAATTCAATCACTCCTTCATAGTCCCTTGGATCACCTTTCCACAAAATCCAATTGTAAGTCATCGAAGATTTTCTGGAATATCCTATGGAGAGATAATAGCTTATAAAGAAATTTATGCAAAAGAAAACAACGTTTTTTTTCCGTTTTTTTTGTACATTTCTGTAATCGATAATGTCTATTCACATCATATCTGTGAAAGTTAATGCATTTGAATAAAATTTCTTGGAAATTAGGGGATGCATCCAGGAATTTGTGTTTCATTGGGAGATATTTATAGGCTTGTTAGGTTGGAAATATTGCTTGGAAATAGTAGCTGAAGAAAGTTTGTTTCATAATGTCTCTATATCTGGAATTGTTCAGAACATCCTGAAGTATAACTATGCTAAATTTCATTCTTTTATCACGGAGTAATACCGACCAAATTCTGCACTGATACCCAGAAGTTCAGCGCTGATAAAATTCACTTCAGTAGCAATAGTCTGCAAGACTACATTGGTAACCGTTGCTCAATAAACAAACACCAAGAAAAATATACAAAATAGTCATTCAATAAAAAATACTCTAGGATTTTAAATTCCAGACTGACCATCCCACTCAAGTGAAAAGATCGTTTTCGATTGGTCACAAACTGTAATATGAGGGGTTTCCTAAAATATAGGAGGCAAACCGTTTAATATTGTTATATTACATTTCTTTTTTTCTTATATATCTTTTTAATGTTCTTCATTTTCTCCCTTTTCATCAATTAGATTAGGCACACATTCTGGAACCAATAGCTTCTACTTCTGAGATGCTATGGTTTTCTTTTTCTTCGTTTTCTTTTCCTTTTCTTTTATAATGAAATGAATTAATTGTGAATCGCCTTAGCAGTTCGCTATGTACCTGGAAATAATTTTTTTCTTCCGCCATTTAACTTTCTTTGCGTAATGTTCTCCTCCGTCTGAACATCCATTACCTAAATCCTGTCTTCAAGTTCTCGTTCTGTTTTTACACCGTTTTGATTTACACCTATTGATAATTGTAGCCCTGTAGGTATTAACACTTGTTTCGTGACCCGTAGTCATCAACTCTAGTGTATCAAGTAAAATCTTTAATCCGGTAAACCCCTTTAAAAAGCAAAGAAGAAAAAATATCTTTGGCCTCATAATAAACAGCTACTGCGATTCACCATTTTGTTTTCCTCTGGCTCAGTTTTCATTACCTAAACGCCTATTTCATTAACGCTCACTAAGAATCGTGACCCTGTAAACATTAACTATAGTTTTGTGGTTCCGTAAGCATTAACTCTATTTAATCCAGTAAATCCTTTAATCCAGCAAACCCATTTAATCCGGCTGCAGTTCTCCTCAGAACTTTTGTATTTTAATTCTATATGAAAGAGTATTAATAATTCCATCAGTATGCAAGTTTTTTTACATTCTGAACAATTCTGGTGTAAATTTTAACTAATTTTTAATTCCGATTTTATTTTTCTCTGACAGCCATTTCAAAATAAAAGATGGGACAGTTGTTTCTGTCAGCTTGTGTGCAACTTGGGTTTATATGAAAGAGAATTGAAAGATCTGCTTTTTTTATAACGGCCATTTTGGAATAAAAATGCGACGACAGTATTGGTGAGATCGTGTGTATCTTGTTTTTATAAGGAAATCTACCAGTATGCAAATTTTAACACTTTTTTTTCAAATTTTAAACGATTAAGTTTGAAATTTTGAATAATCTGTAGTTAGAATTATTTTCTAATGGCAGTCATTTTTAAAAAAAAGATTGCAGTCGTACTTTTAGTCAAATTGTGTTTCTTGGAAAATTATATAAACTATAGCAGAATACAAATTTTTTTCTCGCTTTTTTTCATATTTTGAACAATCATGGTGGAAGTTAAACTAATCTACTTGCGATAATTTCAATTACCTATTTTTTAATGGTGGACGTTTTGCAGTCACAGTTTTTTTTTTCAGATTGTATGACTCCTGTTATTATAAAAAAGAACATAAAAATTCCAACAGTATGCAAGTTTTCACTCTTTTCTCTCATTTCGAACTATTTGGCTTGAAATTTCACCGAAGCATCTAGATTAGAAAAATGAAACTTTGGGACGTCAATATCAAAGAAAAAAAACTTGAGCATGATTCATTACGTTTAGTTATTAAAAACTGAGTTAATAAATGTTAATCCTAAATAAATGAAGAATTTTTTTCAACATGGTGGAAAGCCGATGAACCTAACAAAACATTTTCAACTGGATCTAATTTCGAATTAGGAACCGTCAACCAAATCTGTCAACATAGGTTTCTCCTTTTTCAAGTGATCCTGCCTGGCTGACTGTGTATGCATGGGTCGCACATTCAGGCTGCACCGATGGCGCTAGAAATCTGAAACTTTAAACATTTACTCCTTATTATGTCTAAAAAATACATTTTTTTTGTTTTTAGAACATATCTTACCATTTTTTAAGGAGTGAATCCATTTACAGTGCAGTTTTATGCTAAATGGATGACTAATTTCACGCTTGTTTTCGCTTTTGGTTGTTGAGAAATCGTTCTTTTTAATGATCCAACTAAAGGAAGAAAAATAACTCATTAATGAGTGATTCATTGATCACCTTTTTTTTCAGCAGATCTACCCCGACAGCGAATGCTGCCAAAATACGCTGGTCTCGTGACGGTTCCTATTGGGTTACTAACCAGGCCTATTTAGTTACTTATTCAACGTAGTAGAAAGCCGATAGAGCTAAAAAAACATTTCCAACTGGATCTAATTTCCAATAGTCTCTGCTCTTTCGCTTAACCCATACTGTCCTATTACGAGTTGAATATACAGTGGGTGTAAGAAGTATCCGATTTGTTGAAAAACGACGATTGAAACGGTGGTTATACAAAAAAGACTTCAATACTAGCAGAAACCTGTATAAACCTGGTAGTAACACATCAAAAAAGATTTGGAGCTGACATTTAATGGTAAGGCAATATAACTAAATAATGAGTTATTGCATGGGAAGGTAATGTAAGTAAATATTGAATTATTTAATCTGAAGGCAATGCCACTGATTATTGAATTATTCAATGTGATGGCGATACTACTGAATAGTGAATCATTGAATGTGGAGACAATACAACTGAATATTCAATAATTTAATGTGAAGGCAATACGACTAAGTATTGAATTATTTAATGTGGAAACAATACAATTAAATATTGGATAATTGAACGTGACAGCAATATGACTAGATAATGAATTATTTCATGTGATGGCAATACAAATAAACATTGAATTATCAAATGCGCAGGCAATACTATCAAATATTAAATTATTTGATGTGAAGGCAAAACAACTAAGTATTGAATCATTGTATGTAAAGGCAACACAATTGAATACTGATTTTTTTTCAGGATATATCAGATATTCCCCACACTTCTTATTTCTGATTTTGTACATATATTTTCAATGTTCAATCTTTGGTCTTGTGACAAATTCTGTTAAGTTACTAACCAGGCATGTTTAGTTATTTATTTAACATACTGGAAAGCTGATAAGGCTAACAAAACATTTTCAAGTGGATCTAATTTCGAATATTCTCTGCTCTTTCGTTTAACCCTTACTGCCCTATTAAAGAGTTGAATATACAGTGGATGTAAGAAGTATCCGATCCGTTCCAAAAGGGATACTTCACCATAATCATAACAGAAGGACTGGCTTAAATAGAAATCTGGTAGTATCATATCAAAAAAGATTTAGAGCTGACATTGCATGTGAAAGCAATCTAAGTAAATATTGGATTATTGAATGTGGAGACAATACAACTAAATATTGAATTATTGTATGCAAAGGCAATACAACTATTCTCATTTCCTTTTCTTCTCAGACAATATCGGATACTTCACTTTTTGTTTCTGATTTTGTACATAACTTTTCGTAGTTCAATTTTGTGGCCTCTAAAAATTGCGAAGGGTTCTTCCCTTTTCATATGTACTTTTGTTCACATGCTTGTGTATTCCATAGCCCCTAGCTACCATTTTCTCAACAAACTTAGCATTAGTGCTGGACTATACTTCTGAAAAAATTTTTTGTAAAAAAAGAAGCTTTTTTGAACTTTGGGGGCTTTATTTTGACATGTGTAGTTTTTCAATGAGATATATACCCTGGAGAATCTAGAATCCCTTCCATTCTACTGTAGATGTTTTCTAGTAAAAACGCCAGTTAGGTCTTAAATAGAATTTATTCTGACCGCCTACTGAAACTCTTCACAGCCTGACCAAGATGATCTCCTTGAACATAGACTAGTAAAATAAAGGAATCAGAATAGACGGCGAATACGTAAGTAACCGCAGATTTGCAGACGACATCGTCTTTTTGCTGAGAACTATCATGATCTCCACATAATGCTAGACGGACTGGAAGAAGAAAGCAAGAAAGTTGGTCTTTACATTACCTTCAGTAAAGCAAAAATGTTGAGGATGAAAATGCAACAATCAACATCGAAAACACAGAGCTAAAAGCTGTAGAATAAATAATGAGTTCAAATGTCATTAAAAATGTCTTTATAGATTTCTTTGACGATGTGTTGTTACTATCATGCAATGACTGCGATATCAAGGGTATGATTTATTAAACAAATACATAATTTCTTTCACGTCAATCATATAGATTCTATAGTATATAAGGCACATTCTTGCTGTAGGAAGAAAATGAAACTATGATACTAGTCGTATTTTGGATCCAATTGCATATGAACTTAGAAACGTAAGTAACGTTTAGGCTTTTTATTTTGTTGTTCATTAACTATAACGCTACTCAATCACTCTCCAGCTTTGTTTAAAACATTTTCTGTGCAAACAAATTAAATATTTGGTTATTTTTGACGTAACATTTTTAGTAAGCTCCAGCACTCAATCTGTATATTGTGAGATGAAAAGAGGGGATTATCAGTGTTCAGTAATTAACGCAAGCATCACTGACAGAAAGGCACGATCATCATCATCATCATCATCATCATCATCATCATCATCATCATCATTAGTTTTTCAACTTCCGTCGTTGGACATAGACCTTCCCCAGGATTCGCCACATTTCTCTATCATGGGCGTCGCGGAGCCAGTACTCCCTGAATTTGTCCGGCTCGTCCCTCCATTTAATATTCTGCTGTCCTCGGTTCCGCATGTGATCTCGGGGGATCCATGTCGTGAGTCGCGATGTCCATCGGTTGTCCGCCATTCGTGCATCATGGCCAGCCCACTGCCATTTAAGCTTGGTAATGGATTCTATGATGTCCCTGACTCTTGTCTTTTCCCGAATTAATAGTACCCGTAAAAAATGACTCACATGAAGATCGACACTTATTCACGTAAGGGTTGGCATTTATTTACGTATGGATCGGCACTCATTTATACATGGATCGACACGTATTTACGCTAGGGTCGACACCCGTTCGCGCAAGGAGTTACAGTTATTCACACATGGATCAGCACATTATTTACGCATGGATTGACACTTATTCGCGTAAGGATCGATACTTATTCACGCAAGGATTGGCAGTTATTTACGTATACATCGACACATTTTTTTTTTCACAAATGGATCGACACTTATTAACGTATGGAACGGAACTCCAGTGTACCTGTGTGCTCTGCCGCGGTTCAAAGTGTCGCCCTGCATCCTGCCCGCCCCCGGCCAAAGGTCAGGATATGGTATGTGTTCACTCTATTAGTGGACTATTTTTGAAATCATTGAAAAGTGTTATGCACAAACATACGTATCTGAAAATTCTTCTATCAGTGCAATTTTCCCTGTGATCAACGGATACATATAAAACAGAGATAACTGCATATACTCGTATATATATGTACAACACACACACTTTATATATATATATATATATATATATATATATATATATATATATATATATATATATATGTATATATATATATATATATATATATAAGACATTTTATTTACTGATAAGTGCGTTAGGCATGAAATGTTGACAATTGACAGGTATTTATTTTTGTAATTCTTATTTTTTTTATAAATCAATAGTTCTATTTACTAAGTTAAATATTGGGTGCTGTGATTAAATATCATCAACAATAGATAAAATCTATTTTCTATCAATTTCTTTTTGTATTCTTGCAAATTGAAACCTACATCATGGACTATGTATATGTGTGTGTGTGAGTGAGAGTGTTTGTGTTTGTTGATAAATTAATATATATGATCCAACAGAATGATTATGAATTGCGTTATATTATGTAGAAACTCTAGACAACGTAAATAGAATGAACAATTAAAGAAAATGGGACTGCTGCACGAATCGAACCTGCATCCGATAGGGTAGCCGCTCCAACGTACCGTTGCTCTTACCATTGAACTATAAGTGTAGGTGTACATAGAAAGTTTATGATTTTTCTATGTATGCCTATTTACATATACTCTGTCCTCGATATCGAGCGCTGTTCATTCATAGAAAACTCAACTGTCAAAAAATAATAACAATATATACGAACAAATAGTATGTTGTTACACTTACACTTGTTACAATTATATCTAAGTGTGAATGAAATACTAAAAATACACTCAGGAAAATTGCGTAAATTACATTAATTATTAGGGAAATAAGTGACTGAAGTGACATAAAACATTTTTTGGAAAAGTTTTTAAAAAAATTTGTTAAAGCTTTCAAGGATATATATATATATATATAATTATTTTGTCATCCGCAGACAGCTGTTTCGTTGTATTATAGCACTTCAGTGTGGCTATAAACTATCCATTATCCCATCCAGTACCACGAGGCAGGATTGAAACCTTCGCTTCAGACCTTGAAGCCGGTATCCTTCCTCTGCTCCACGGAACTGAACGGCCAGTGAGGCTGAATTTAAGCGATATATTTATTTAGCATATATTCCCCATCCACCAGAGTGCTCTAATCCTATGGAAGAGCATTGCATAAGCTTACAATGAACGAGTTACCTTACTTAAAGAATGCTCACGAAATGCTATTGTTCTCGAAAATATTTTCGGGAACAATTCTATCTAGTATCATAATATATACACGTATATAAATATATATAGGTATATGTTGTTGTTTCCGTTTAATATGAATCCGTTAATCATAAGAACTTTGATATATATATATATATATATATATATATATATATTCTTTGGGCCTGATCCCTTGTGTATGTACATGAATATCATATAGAAGCCAATTAGGAAAAAAGAATCGGACAGTGCTGGTGAGGCTCTTTTCATTCGCTTGAAATAATGAATCCATCCCTCAGGTCTGAGAAGCAAGTCGGCATAATTGAGAAGAATTGACACTTACGTGATCTGAAATTCGCTTGGAAGGACACAGGGCGTGGTTGGAAGAGGAACGAGCATGCCATCGTGGATTAAATGGTGAGTTCTGTTTGACACTTCAAGAAGGCTATTAGAAGTGACAGACACCTGAAGATGACCGGGGGAGTGCGTCTGAAGCGTTCTAATAGAATCAATGAACAAAAAAATATCCATGCTGCACATCAATGAATCACCGTAGCTAGTGCATGTACCAGAACACATCATCTACAAAATTAACTAAAAATATCTTAAATATTTATCTAAAACATATAGAGCTTCTATTTTGAAAAAAAAAATTATGTAAAATTATCGAAAAAAATACCTGAACAAGATTTAGGCATTGTTGGTCCAAAATAGATAATATTAGGACACGAAAAAGCATTTATTTGAAACAAAAAACATCATTTTTATATGTTGCCTAGAGGAGTACTCATGCTAATTTTCAATCAAAGGTAGAAGAATTGTAGTCCACTGGGCTGGTTGGTCGGGAGGGCCATGCGTCACTTTTTCTGAACAACAATTTGTGATCTTTATTTACTGAAATCGTTATCACAGTCAATAACTGAACAACCGTAGCGTCAAAATTTGGAGTCATGAAGAAAAAATTCCATTGAAGCATGAATACAGCAAGTATAAATTCTATGTATAACATCAGTGGCGTTTTCCACAGGAAAACTTCTAAAATGGAGTAAAAAAAAACAAACATCTAGAAACATCTAGATTCTACAGAATCTAGATGTTATTCATAAACTCGTCCGAAAATGCCCCCAAAAGTCTTTAAAAGATTTTTTTTTGCCAAGAACTAAAAAGGAATATTTTAGAAAGGGTTTAGTGGAGTACTGATGCCAATTTATTAGTCTGTAGACAAAACGTTATGGCTAGGAGCACTTGAATAAACAAACAAGCGAACACACAAATAGGCACTAAAACACACACACGTATATAAAAAGGATAGAGCCCCTTCACCATATTCGATAGCTACGGTTGTTCAACTTGACTACCCCAAGCATACAGTGAAAATCGAATTCACTATATTACAAGTCTTGTTACTTCAGGGCCAAACACCCACTTCTTTGCGTATTTGTAACATAAATTGTCGTAGATATATATGAGTTGCCGGTCAGAGAACAGCCACATCGATCTCTTATTGGTGATTTCAAATCACGGTAGGGGAATGTTCCATTGATCAGTTTGGTTTAAGGTGCCAGTGCAGGTAAACAGTTAAAGTTTATTTTCCTTAAATCAGGAGAAGATTGTTTTTGATGATTGGGGAAATACAATGTCAATTCAAGCCTCCAATTAAAACTTGAGAGTAGTTCTGTGCAACGAGATTGCAAGTAGTCATCCTTCAGTAGACGTTTTAATTATACCCTAATTAGTTGTGTATAAGACGCATCCCTAATCATAGCCTATAAAATCTCGGAAAATAACATATCTCGCGTATAATACGTGCTGACTTTTCGGAAATTGTTGCTGCTGAATTTGACCTTCATTCCACTTTTTACTCGACTCGTATCGACTGAAAATAACATTTCATGTAAAATGTGCTTAATATCGATGTTAATGAAACATTTTGACCAACTCCAGAGATTGGTCACTGTTTTGAACTTTTTGTTACGCGTTAGTAAGCTTGAACCTAAGATGTAACTTAATTTCGGTCTAGCCGCCGCGATTATGGCCTTGCATTTAGCCGGGGTAGCATCTAGTT
>OY735206.1:27823376-27870876 GCA_963457665.1 Thysanoteuthis rhombus
ATTGGGATAGACAGATAGATAGATAGATGGATAGATAGATAGGAAAAGATCGAGATAGATTGAATGGAAGAGAAAGAAATGTAGAATGGGAGAGAAATTAAAAAAAAAAAGAGTAATGAAAAGAAAGCAACTTTTCAAATCAAGGAAATTTTTTCCGTAATGTTTTGTACTTACCGAATATCAACGTTGTTACATCGGATACAGCCAAACTAAAAAGGTAGTAGTTAGTCGCCGTGTGCATTGCCTTATTCTTATAAATCACAATACAGGTACAAATATTCCCGAAAAGACCCGTAATCAGTATTAATACATAAACAGTCGATAAGGCCCACGCCTTGCTCGGGTCAAGAAAGCGGGGCCCGTAGGCCCTTGCGACGTACTCGCCTTCATCAAAATAAGAGTCATTTCCATCATTGCTCATATTACTGTAGCTATAATCAAGCGATGTGACAAAACCTAAGTTTGAATCCCTTTCTGTTTTGTTCATTTTCCTTTCTCGTTCTTCCCTACAGCGAATGTCAAATTTCTGTGAGTGTGGGGCGTAATTTGTGACTGATTCCGATATATCTCGAAATGCTATTTTTGTCTTTTGGAAATCTCCAACTCCCAAGATATCTTGATTGAGAAAGATTCAATTTATGATGTAAGTTTGTGCTGAATTGGACCCACTGTTAGCTTGTTTTTTTTTTGTTTTTTTTAAAACTCAGCTTTTTTTTCTGTGATCTCTGCTTGACAAATGGTGAGAGGAGTAACCGATTTATTGATCACCCTTTTCAGAAAAAAAAATGAAATATTGAATAAACAAACATTTGTCGCTTCGAATTCGGGTAAACGAATGTTCACTTGGGCGTACACTTGAATGTAGCTCTGCTTGTTATTGTAATCACTTTTGATATCGTTGTAGTTGTTCTTGGCGGTAAAGTTGAACGGGGACACGTTTTCTCGTGGATGTGTCGGAGCGGAGAAGTCTGTGGATCCTGTCAGTGCGGTCGAAGATATTGATGGTGTTGCTTGCATCGCTACGGAATGTTATGTTTACAGCGAGTCTTCTCTCATTCTGTCTTTCTATCCCCCCATCACTCTCGCTCTCTTCCTATTTTTTTTTCTCTCTCTATTTGTCTTTCTCTCTCTATTTGTCTTTCTCTCTCTGTCACAGTCTGTCTGTCTGTCTGTCTGTCTCTCTGTGTCTGTCTTTTGCACTTTATGCACTTTGTATTTGTTGTTGATGTGTAAATGGAGCTTTAGGTGTGGGGAAATCTTAGTGATGATCACCGAGGACAGCTAAAAAATTGTCGCTGGGTGAAGATGACAACGAGGTGGGCGGTGGCGGTGACGTCGGTGATGACAGCCGTATTGACTATGTCGGGATAGATAGATAGATAGATAGATAGATAGATAGATAGGTAGATAGAAATGGATAGACTGAAATAGATAGATAGATATATAGATAGATAGAAATGGACTGAGTAAGATAGATAGATAGATAGATAGATTGAAAGAAATGGACTGACTGAGATAGATAGATAGATAATGAACTGACTAAAATAGATCGATAGATCGATATGTATGATCAGACTGAAATAGATAGATAGAAATTGACTGGCTGATAAAGATAGATAGAGCAGAATAGTTTTTACATCGTCTCCTATCATTCAGTCTCTTTATCCTCTTTCTCTCGTTCTAAATCTCTCTTTCTCACTCTGTCTGTCTCTCTCTCCCTTTCTCTCTTCCTCTGTCTCTCTTTGTATCTCTTGCACTTCACATTTGTTGTTGATGTGTAATGGAATCTTTAGGCGAGCAAAATCTACCGTATTTGCAGGCATACAATGCGATCTCGAATATAATGCGACCTCCTACGAATATAATATATATATGAAATGGCCATGTGTTTCATGCTCTTATATATTGTGACTGTCTAGTACAGCCAAAATTATTTATATATTTTTAAAGAAACCAACGTAATATCACAGCAATGTTTAGTTTAGATTTGAAATCAAATTCATTTTTCCACATTCAAGTATAATGTAACGCACGAAGTTCGACACAGATTTATATTAAATTTCGCGCATGGTACTCAAGTAAATACAGTAAATGACGATCGCCGAGTACAATAAAAGACTGTTGTTGATGAAGATGAAATCAATAAGGATGGCGCTGATGGAGTCGGCGGCGAGGGTTCTAGTTGTGACGATATCGGGATGGATTGATAGATAGATAGATAGATAGATAGATAGATAGATAGATAGGTAAATAGATATATATTGGTTGTAGTGGTGATGATGTCGCAATCGATGGTGACAATGGTCATGATGAAGTATTGGACATATACATGAATCGAAGTTGAAGAGGAGGTAGAAAGGTGCACTAAAAAACATATCAATGAATCAACTCAAAAGCACTCAGAGAGCGCATACCTCAATACATGCCATTGCCTCTAAAAGCTGAATGAAAATCACTTCATAGATCGTTACGATGAAAAGATGGGGGGTAAGTGTGTTTCGATTTTCCATATTTTGAAGGTATTGTCTGAACATTTGTTCACCTCTTCCAGGTTTATGAAGAAATATCTCAATAAAATAAAATAACTATCTATATATATATTATCCGTTGTAAGCCTAAGACTGGCCTTTTTCATCTCCTTCCATGACGAACGTGATTATACTAACCTCTGCCATGTCTTACGAGTAAACTTTTCTATCTCTTCTCTCCATCATATGCCTGGTCCATTCCTACAGTGTTTATCGTACCATAGGCAACAATCGGTTAATCTTTTGCTCTGTCGTCATTTCTCCTTGCTAAATGTCCAGCTAATCTCCATTTTGTTGCCTGATTATTTATATGATATCATTCACTCTAGTCCTCCCTTTTATCCATGTTGATCTGTATCTTAGAATTTTCCAGGCATTGCTCTTTCCACGGCTCTTTTTGCGATTTTGAGTTGGTTCTCAGTTTGTTTTGCACCCATAAGCCATAGCTGGAATAATAAATTAATTCTATATTTTTGCGTTTCAAGCACATTGGCCAAGTACTTCCAAGTATGTCTCTATTCGTACCAAATGCTTTCCAACTGATCGTTATGCATCGTTTCATTTAGCTCTTGTGGTCTTTCTCTAAGTTTATTATCTGACTTTGGTGAACTTATTCGTCAACCTCTTCTATAGCCCCCCTCTATTCTTATGATATTTTTTTAAATGATTTCTTTTCTAAAAAAAAAAAAATTCGGATATTTCTATGATTTTTCGCAAGGGGAATAACTCGTGAATGAATGTAGAAAGGAAGAAATAAGAGGAAAGTGTCAGAGATACAGAAAGAGGATTCAGGGAGAGGCCCAAATAAAACGAATGGATAGACTTTGGGAGTCATAGGTGGTGTGAAAGAGAAAGAAATTGAACGAAATGAAAAAGAGGGGAAGGGACATAAATAAATAAATAAATAAATAAATGAATGAATGAATGAATGAATAAATCAATGATATCATTCTCTTGCCTGCGTTCGAGTGTTATGATTTCAGTAACAACATGAGGGAATAGTTGGGCAGTTTAATAAAAGGGTCGGAAGAGAGGTAGCAGAAGGGAAAGGTAGTTTACTAATGGGAAAGGTAGAGAAAGAGAAGAAAAACGAAGGTAATTTAAGAAGAGGATAGGAAGGGAAGCGACAGGAAAGAATGTTAGTTTAATGAAGTGGGTATAAGAAGATATTTGCATACGAAACTCATCCATGTTTGTATGACATTCAGGTAAAAACATGGACGGGTGAAGAAGAGATGAGTGAGAGAATGGGAAGATACTGGCAAAGGGCGAGTGGAGAGCATAGGCATGAAATGAAGGATAATTTAATTCGTAGATACCCACGGAATTTCCTCGGGTTGAGCTAGTAAATAAACAAACGTCGACTGACGAAAAATAGACGGATGAAAAAGATGAACGAGTAAGAATGCAAAATGATAAAACAAGCCATTCAATCGAAATCGTGACGTGATCAGCGTCTTTCGGCAGGGAAATTTTGTTGGGAATGATCAATTAAAAAATGAAAAAGAGATTAATGAATAACTTACTTCTCTCAGCTTCTGTTGGGTCACTAAAATTGTCCGATTTTTTATAAACAAACGTGAACGCAAACACAAACTAAAAGAAACAATTCATCATAGATTTACATCGTAAACTGACACCCACCATTAAAGATCTAATGAGGTTGGGAGATTTTGAGAAAAAGCATAAAATCGAAGAAATGTTTGAATTTTCAACCGTATAACTTAATCGGTACGGTCCGTACGCATGACGCATACAGCCAGCAAGCAAAACCCACTTAAAAAATGAGAGAACCAATTTTCCATTATATGATTTTAAAGACTCGAGTAGCAATCAAAAAGTGATGCAATGAGAAGCCATG
Organism: Thysanoteuthis rhombus; assembly: GCA_963457665.1. Taxonomy (NCBI): domain Eukaryota; kingdom Metazoa; phylum Mollusca; class Cephalopoda; order Oegopsida; family Thysanoteuthidae; genus Thysanoteuthis; species Thysanoteuthis major. The sequence goes on from OY735206.1 coordinate 27,827,766, forward strand.
AAAAACGAAAATAATTAAGAATGGGAACGAGGGAGATGATTGGGGGAAAAAAGAAAAGAGAACGGTAATGTGTACCGAGGGCCAGGTCAAAGATTTCATGTGCCCTAGGCGAGATTCAAAATATGCACAAAGGTTTCATGCACCATGGGCGAGGCTTATAATGCACGCCCTGGTCATACTCTAACGACTACTTTTTATAGTTTGCGGTCACTTCTATATCATCATCACCATCCTTCTAGCGTCCATCATTGATCATAGACCATCCCCCACAGTTTGCCAAGGGCGTCGCTGAACCAATCCTATCAGAACTTGCCTAGTTCGTCACGCCATCTCATATTATGCCGATCATCGCTTCGTATATGATCTCTGGGTATCCACGTTTTGAATTTCGATTTCTAGCGGTTGTTTGATACTGTTGCAACATGAGTAGCCCATTGCCAATCGAAATTTCAAATGGATTCTATGATATATCTGCCTCCTGTTTTTTGCTCTACTGTGCTATCTTCTGATTCTCTCATGTGCACGTTGCTTGGTTCTCGGTTTAAAGGTCAATCTTTTAGTTAGCTTCCATTTTTTCAACTCATTTGATGACTATCGCGAGGATGCATTGGCTGTATACCTTTCTTTTTTAGGTAAATGGGATTTTCTTGTTTTTGACGGTTGAGCTATGTACCAGTGAAAAAATTATGGAATGATTTTCAAGAAAAAATTGTGAATTGGTTTCATTTAAAGAGTCCATAGTTTCAAATGGTTAGTAGTCGGTATTTTTATGAGCTAAACTTTACACCCGAGAAGAAAAGTCCACTGTTGCAGGCAACCCCCACCCCAAAACCCCTAAATATCTCAAAAAAGTTACACTGTTCATTATGCATTAAGTAATTGAGGATTGAACCCACTAGTAACGACCACCAAGATTAGCTTCTGATCATATCTATTCAACGTACATTTCAATCTGTTTTTTCTTCATATGATTTATCCATATAGCAATTTGATATCAGTCCTTCAGTTGCGTTCGATCTGATGAGGATCGAATCCACTATCAACGGCCAGCAAGTTTAGTTTGCTGATTATTGCTATACGACTTCCGTCATTATAAATTATTTTTTCTCACATAATTCGTTAGCTTAGCATAGTTTGATATCAGACCATCAATCGTGAGAGATCGAATGGTAATTTAACCCACTAACAACGGCCGGCAAGATGAGCTTGCTGATCATTGCTATACAAAGAGAATCCTGGTGTATATTTCTTTTCATATGATCTGCTCGTTAATCCCAGTTAAAAAACAAAAACAAACAAACATCGATATATTCATATGGAGAAAAGTACTTGATCCTTTTACGGGGAAAAGCGCATAATTTTAAATAATGATTATGGGATACATTTATCAGCAAAATGTTTACCCCAGAGTGGAAGAGTCAAGTGTTGAGGATAACTATTCAAAATAATCACACTGTTCATTATTACAGTAGATGTATTTTTACTATGAAGTGTCCCTTTGGGTATGTATACAACAAACCGATTGGTCCTGCTCACAAAAGGTAGAAGCAAAAGTCTGTACAACATAAAAGTTCGTGCCTACTGTCAAAATTCACCGAATATACATACATTTATGTATGTATGTGTGTGTGCTTGTATATATACATTTGTATACGCAAATGTGTGCATACATATAAAAACAGTTGTTATGCAACAGTGTTTCTTTACTCTCCCTCTCTGTCTGTCTCTGTCTCTACCTGCCTGCCTGTCTGTCTGTCTGTCTGTCTGTCTTTAGATATAGAAGGTATTATTATATTGGATATTTCTAAACTCGGCTTCATTTGGTACAAGGCTACCTATGGAGCAACCATGGAGATTAAATTCACTTCAGTATTCAATGCTCTATTCGAATGGTATGTTTACAATCGCTCTGGGCTAGGTGCTTGTGTGTTTGTATACACGAAAGCTTTTGAAGTCGTGTAGCTATGAGAACGTCGCAGGCAAGTTCTTTAACACAAATCATGAGAATATCACACAACTGTAGGCAATGAAAAACCACGAATGCTGATAAACGAGAGAATTCCTCAAAGCCGTGGCAACAAAAGAAATACGGGATTTTTTTTCTAGTGATGGTGATAAACAGATTATTTCATTGGTAGCTAGGCTATCACGTGGGATTCAGGTATGTCAATTTCTCCTTCTTTCTTGTTAGGCTTGAATTTCCATACAGTTTCGCTGCTGAGTTGTCAGAGACACATAAAGGAGGCAGCCTTTATCAACATGTCAACTGAGTATCTAAGTCAGCATTACCCGAATCCTTCGTTGTAGCGTGGCTGTTATTAGAATATTCTGTTTACCGCCGCCAAGTTCGGATAGTATACCTGAAGAAAGCCATAGAATGAATCAGCCGAAAATTTGTCTAAACAACACAATCAATAAAAAGGAGTTCAAATGTACGAAAGCAACCCTTTGAATATTTATGTCCCTTCTCAAAACTATGGACAGTATATTTATATGCATAACTGAAAACGTGAAAATTCATTTATCATTCGAAATTTAGGCTCAATCTATTATCTATGGTTGTGGACTGATTGTTTGCCCATCCCTAAAATGTCATGTTAGATGATGAGACGTTGGATATAAAAGATACTCGTAATGATCATCCTACAGTCTTAAAAGTTCACGGAAAATACACAAAACGGCCTACAGACTTGGATCACGATGTGCCGAAGTTCTTTGCAGCTTTAAACTAAACTAAGGTTTCTCAAGCTGGGCGATATCGCCCGCCGTTGGACCTTTTCAACTTTTGGATGGGCAGTGAGTAACTCTGCAGAAAATTTGAAATCTTAGTGTGCAGTATAGGTGTTAGTGCTAAAGTCTGTAATTGGCGATAAAGATTAGTCAGCAGCAACATTTTCTTTAATAAATTTACCCTGTAGAACTGATATCGTACATTATGTAGGTGTATATAGAAATGCGTAAATGATTGTGTAGGTTCGTATACGTCACTTCTACACTCTCTGTAGGTCGATAGGTCGGACATATATACATGTAACACTTTTGAAAGATTACCAGACATAGGGATTGCATATATCTGAGAACATTATTTGCGTGCCAAACATTTGATATTACTAATTTACATTACTTTCATCAAAATGTCTAGTAACGAGGATCCTGTTCATTTCAATTGTTTTGTAAAAAAATGTTTTCGTATCCTTATAAATATTTACAATACTGGTGGACAATGGAGAAAAAGTTCTCTGTGAATGTGGGCTGTGACACCAACAAGGTTGAGAACCCCTGAGCTAAACTATCCGGGAAGAATGACTATATAAATGTCAATGGTGATGAATACGAAGAGATGAATTCTATATTCAAACCTCATAAATGAATCATGATAGCCTGCCCGTATACCATGACTAATTATCTAAAAATCATCTGGAATTATGCAAAAAGCTCATCGTCTATCTAAAATTATCAAAAAATACCAGCACAAAATTTACAGAATCTGCAGCAAATTTGACTGGTTGGTCGGGCTATTCATTTACGAGGCCACGGTGATTAAACAAGCCTGGCTGCTGCAGGGTCAAACACCACTCCAATTTCTTTTCCGACTGAAGATGATTACTGCAACTGTTGTAATATATATATATATATATATATATATATATATATATATATATATATATATATATATATATATTATTAGTTTACTGAATAAAAACTGAAGTTTTCGAGTTTGACAATATTTTAGAATGTCTAAAATGTGTGTTGCAAGATTGAGTTGTGTTAGTCCTGTAAGTGAGGCTTTGTCTGCCATGAAAATTAGCATTTAAAACCTTGGCTTTTACCGGAGATCGAACATCGACCACTGGGATAGTGTGGAATACGCGAATACTTCAGCCAATAAATTGGCGTTTTTCAAAAAACAAAAACAAAAAACGCTGTCGTAATCTTACACCACTGGGATGCAAATGACATTTTATGGAGATCTCATAAAAACTACAGGCAAGCATGCGTGCCACCTCTGAAAACCTTAAAGATTAATTTTTTTTCTCAAAACAGAGGATTCATTCGCACGTCGAAGCAGATAATTGGATTTAAATCGTGCGGATGTTTAATTGTTTCCTTCGGGTTTGGATTAGGGCTAGAGATAGACTCTGTGCTTTTGCTCCGAGAAAAAACATATTTTATTGTGAGCTGAGGGTTATAATCCTCAGAGAATTCTGCCAAACTTGCATAAGCAGTAAGGAAAAAGAAAAATTCATGACCATAGTCTCCTATAACGGATGGAAAGTAAGGTTTAGCATTATTCTACATTGTAAATTGAACCCTCTTATAAAACTTTTAAATATTTCCTTTGTAAGAAACGATAGAATTCAGGAATTTCTGACGTATTGAAAGCATATTAAATTGAAAAAAAAAAAAACCAAACTTTTTCTCCACCGGGTTTTGAAATCAGTTTACCTATTTTATTTACTACGGTCCTAAACACTGGTGTATTGTTGCTCTCACTGATTTTTATGGCGATAAATTCAGTTTTTTTTATTTGAGGGAGAATACAGACACCACTTGAATCGACTGTCTTATTTTCGTAAAATTTGGCGTAACTGTGTGCGATAGGTAATCTGAGACCTGCTGATTTCATACATATCTTTGTTCTTGATTTCTGATGAGTAGTTCTCATCGTCGTGGAGTACAAACACACCCACACACACACATACGTTAGTGCTTCATAATATAGATAGTACATTTTTAGGCTAACTTGACATCTGCTCGACATAAACTGAGGGATCAATTCAACAAAAAGATATTCGACCCTCACTAAAAACTTACTGAAACGGGGTTCAAAAATTAACTTGCTAAAAAACCGGCACCGGGATTTTAGCCAAAGAAATTTGTTGACCCTGATATTTGGTAGTTTTTGAGTTTTGCTTGATATTTGGTGAATTATATTAGTAAGCTGAAGTAGTACTCTACGCCTCGTTTGATACTCAAGGAATAAAAACATCCGGACTAAGGCTTTCAGACTTGAAAGAAAAAGGAGAAAAAAAAAAGTCTCCCTTAAATTCTGCCCCCCTTGAAGTGGCGGAAAATTTTTTTTAGCCTATTTCACATCTGAAAGGGTGGGGAGAATGTCCTCCTATTTCGAACTCTCACAGAGTGAGAAGTATTTTATTTCTGTCCCTTAAAAGTGGAGAAATAATTTCTTTTTACTGTTGATCCCTTGAAGGGGGGAAAAGTTTCTGTTCAGTTTTGAAAACCTGAGCATGAATATAAATCTACGGTCTGAGTAAATTCCCGTAAAAAATAATCGCCTACCGGCATTTCTCTTGACTTTCTGTGACGTATAGCAAGATAGTGAACCATAAGATAAGCATGAACGTCGCTGAACAAAAACGAAGTGACCAATTTAGCATAGAATTGTTAAACTGAACCCTAACAAAACCTTTTTATTTTTACGATCACAGATGGCGTCAATAACCGTTAAGAAATCAATAAAAATATGGCATTAATGCTTGTTTCCATCGGCTTTTGATCTCAAGCGGCCGAATCCATTTTCCACTTTGCTAACATATCAACCAACAACAATCGTCGTGATATTTGTTGAAAGAGAGTAAAAGAGTGAATTATGAGATAAGTATGAACGTTGCTAGATACAAATTAAGGGAACAATTTTGAAAAAACTTCCATCACAAAATGAATCCTGCACCCAAAGCCTTTCAGCGGATATTTCCAAAAACTAACCCGTTAATGACCTATTGCAGGATCCCATTAATATGGTGGTCATAGCTTAGGCCGTTTTTTAGTTTCAAGTATCAAAGACAGACAGGCAATTGTTGAATCATAATATATATATATATATATATATATATATATATATATATATATATATATATATATATATATATAAATATATATCTTTCGAGTAGTAAATAATTCTATACCTATTAAAGAAAAATTGGACATTATAAATACCCGTGAAGGGGCTAAATTTATTTCGAACCACGATTTTAGTATTCTTTACACAAAAGTTCCCCGTGAAAATCTAAGAATTAAATAAAATAATAGACTTTCTGGCATAAAACAAAAAATACAAGATTTACTTCAAATGTTCTACTCTCAAAGCGATTGTTAGTCATCTCAGTGGGGAATGTTGCTTTAAGATAGGTAATAAAATATTTGTGCAAATCATAGGTTTTCCTAACAGGGCAAATTTGTATTTACATAGACATGAATATATATTCATGTCATGTTTAATCAGAAGTAATATAAAGCAAACTCGTCCATTTTTAGGTGGTACCCGTTTTATTGACGACTTATGATCTCCTAATGATAGAGGAGAATTTCGAACCGAAGTGCAAACGTGACAGGATGCAAGCAACGCTTCTAGATTTTGATATTAAAATCGAGGATGGAATGTTTGCCTATCAATTATTTGAGACTCATTTCCATTCCATATCGTAAGTATGTCATTTAGAAAAAGTAGTATTTCATCTTATGTACCTTACGGGACTATATTATCATAATATTTTAGAATAGCTGGTGTTACTCTAAGACTTTTTGATTTTATACCGAAAATTGTTTCTTCAGTTGTGAGAATGGCCAATCAAAGCGGTGAGATATTTGGATAATTCATTGAAGCCATAACTAGAAATCCTGGTCCCTTTAAAACGTATCAGCTTGTCCACAGCGAAATCATAATAAGAATTAAAGAATTTGCTAATGTGAGTATAAAAACAGAATAAAAAAATTATGTATAACAAAATAGATGAATTTGTACTGATGTTTGGGGGAAATGAGGAACCAAAAGAGAAGGATCCAGTCTTTATTAACGTGAAAGATCATTGTATTGACTGAAACCAGGGAAAGGGGAGTACGTTTGGCTCAGGTCAATTTGTCAAACTAGTAAGTAGTTACACGGGTGGGAAATCAGCCATGGAATGCTAAGTAACAAATTGTTTAAGCGTATTTATAGAATCACCCATTGAGGCGTTATCACCTGCTAGAAAGTGATTTCGTTTTAACCATGTATATAAGTATATTTTGTTCGGTAATTCAAAGGAAAAGAGTTATCGATGCAAGCAAGATGGTATTCAACGTGGGAAAATTCTCAAATTATTCTGTTGAATATGATGGTAGAGAATCGATCCAAAGAAGTTTTTCTGTGTAATTAGTATTCTTAAAGATGGTGTCATGAGTTTGTTAGCATGAAGTCTGAGATTGAAAACGACACAACAGATTTAATATTCATATGGGAAAACACTTAATAGAATTGACGCGAACATTGAGTCACTTCTGTTGTCATACTCACTGATCTGATCCCTCATCGTTAAATACTTTTGGGAGGCAACCTACGTAGATAAGTCCTGTATTAAAAAAATTCAATGATATGTTATATAAAATAACATCCATGTGCATAACAGTATGATACTACCTTATCTGAAATTACAAACTACATGTTTAACATAAGCTACATATCAACATAATAGCTGAAATTGAGGGGGTGTTTGATCAACACTGTTGTGGTGCCATGTTAAAATAATAACTGTTTTGTTTTTAAAATCACCAAAACAGTTACGTGGTAAGCTACTGATGATTTCAACAAGAGAATATGTACACATGTTTTTATTATAACAAAGTATACGGAAGACATCAAAAATGACCGAAAGAATCACATAAATTACATTAACAGATATTGGGAAAGTGACAAAAAATCTTTTGGAAATATTGAAAATAACTGTATCCTTTGTGATCGACCGCTCCTGCATCTTCCAGAAGGTTTGTCATTATGCCATCCCCGCCTGAAGCTTTACCGATCTTCATATCCCATAGTGCAAACACTACCTTGTCTTCTGTCATTTCTGGAATATCTATCTGTAAAGTCTATCGGAGTTTCACTTTGTAGTATTTTAATTCTTGAAGCATCTGGATACTCCTTAGTTTCTCTTAACATCTTATCCCTACAGTTGATAATTTTGCCATATCTCTCCAACGGTGCAAGAATCTGTGGTTTTCCTTTTTTTTGATAGCATCTACTATTCTATTCGTGTTTTTCCCTATTTCCTCCTCTCAATCTTCTATTCATCAATTTGTTTCGTTCTGTTATTTTGGTTTCGTACTCTTCAGTGTTTACCCCAATGTAATTCCTTTCGATTACCTCTAATGATGTTTTTGGGTATTTCCCTTTTTTATTATCTTCATTTGCATTTCCCACTATCTATACGGTTTCCTCAATTATATTTGACATGCTTTTCCTTATTTCTTCTATGTTACTTTCGCTATTCCACAGAACCTGATATCTTTTTTCTATCGCTATCCGAAAGTTGGCAATCTATCTTACTACAGCACATTTCTTTTCAAAGAATTATTCTATTCCTTTCATTTTTAAAGTTGAATTTAACTCTACACGCAACTATTCTATCGTTGCTTCCTATATCTTCCTTGTTTGTAACGGAAACGCAGTTGATGTAATTGGTTTCATGGAATCAATTCTGTCTTTTGTTGTACAATTTGGGCTTCTCCAAGTCCATTTATGACCTGCTCATTTTTGGAAGAAAATAATAGCTATCTTCAATCTATATATCTCGGAGAAATTGACTACAGGAACGCCTTGAATATTACAGTTTTGATTGGTGCACGTTTTGATGTAAAGGTCTTGATGTACAGCTTAATGTAAGTATAAGATAAAGAAGACATTAAATAATTTGAATGATGTAATGCATTCATAAATATTCTGTCCGTATATAAATCCACTTCTTAATAATATGATTGTCCGCATTAGAAACAATGAAGACATGGATAGGTAATGAACAAAACGAGAAGAGTGAGGTTAAAGTGGTTATGTGGGCTTTCGCCTTTCTGTCGATCTGTTCAGCTCAATGGTTATATATATATGTGCATATGTGTGAGTGTGTGGCCTGATATAAGAGAAGAACTTTCAGTAGTTTTCATATTTTATGCAACTTCTAAGCTCGTTGTTGTGCCATTTTTCTGTAAGGTATATTATCATTGCTTATTCAAGTTTGAGATTGTACGCCTGCAACAAAGAGCTTCGAAAGTGAATAAGGAAGTTGGAGTATTAGGTCAAGTTTACTTGACCAAATACTTTAATTTTCTTATTCAGTGGAAACGAGGATTGGGAATGTTTCCACTTTTCAATAGTACAATCCATTAAACCATTTTCGTCCCTAGACAAAAGACGTGATCACAAAGTGCAGAAGTAAGGACACAGTTTGAACTGATCAAAAGTAACATTGTAGTTTTGCGAGCGATGGTTCATCCCTATAACTACGATTCCTCATCGAGTGAAGACGAATATGGCCATGGATATATTCTGATGTCTCCATGAATTGTTTGGCTCATAACCAAAGAAAAATACTCTGTGCTTTGTAGTCATGACTATGTAAGATAAATGCATCTAATGTACACACGCGCACAAACACATATAAAAATATATACATGCATATAAATATATATTTAGGTGTTGAAATTCGAAATTGAAGTTATTGACGGAATATATATATCATCATCATCAGTCTTTCAACATCCGTCATTGGACATAGACCTTCCCCAGGATTCGCCACACTTCTCTATCATGGGCGTCATATATATATATATATATATATATATATATATATATATATAAGTGTGTGTATATGTAGAAAGCTTTACAGCTTTGAAGACTAAATATATATACGTTAAATAATCGTTTATATCTATGTAATTTCCAAATATCTGGTAATACGATTTATGTAAGCTTTCCAAAGGGTTTTATGCTTTACACATGATTAAATATCATGGTACTATGAGTACATCTTTCATGTTGGGATCATCATTTGTTTCAGAGACTTACAAATAAAAGCATGCATGCAAACTGACACATGATATCATATACAAGTTCGTCAGAAAAAATCTTTAAGTCGATTTTCTACCAATATATTCAACCGAAAGATTTGAAAAAATATTTTTTTATATCAGTAACGTTAGACTCAATTAACCACGTCTTATAACACATCACTTCCATCAATAACTTCAATTTCCCCTAATCAAATTAGCTTTTTTTTATATTGTTAAGACGAAACCGAGTTATGCACATGTTTTATGCAGTTTCTCTCTCTCTCTCTTTCTTTCTTTCTCTCTCTCTCTCCATATATATATATATATATATATATGAGGTAGAGACACTGGCCCATGAACATTAAGTGATATTAGAAATACTTACATGCATGTGAATATACGATTGTGATATGTTTTTTTATAAGAGTGATGAAGGTAGAAAAAAACTAACAATAACAAAATTTTAAATTTTCCCAAGATTTGAACGTTACTCAAAAACTGAGTTATTTCTGAAGAGCGCTAATTAAATTTCAGGCAAATCATTTTACGTCCTTAGAAATTTTGTTAACATCAACATGATTAACATCAACATAAGTCTCCTCCGTTCTTAAGTTGGGCTGGCTGGCTATGTATCACGTGAATAGTTTGAACAAATGGAACTAGAGGGCTGACATTCTCGACATTCAAATGAGTCTAGAATAAACCTCCGAAGAGTTTTTTCCGGATGATTGAACCCCCAATTATTTGTGTTTTTAAGACGACGTTTCGGATGATCCATTCTGCGGTCTTCATAAAGTGTACTATCCGAATGTATTAGTAATAAACAGAATTTCCCAATGCTGGTAGTCAGTAGAATATTCCTTTGGTAGCCATGCTACAACTTAGGATTCGAGTAATGTCGATTCCTTTTTCTTTTTCCTTTTAAGGCCTGGATTTCCATACCTTATCCCTGTTAATGGGAGCTACATTGAGGAGGTAGCCCTTAGCGACATGTCGACTGCGTGTATTAGTCAGACAAGTGCAAAAAGTTTAACCCGATGTTGTTTCCAACAGACAAAAGAAATCAACATTACCCGAATCTTACATTGGAATATTTTATTAACAACCGTCACATTCGGATAGTGCCTTTGGAGAGGGCTGTAGAATGAATCCGTCGAAACGCCGTGTTAATAACACAAACAACAAAAGTGTGTTCAAAGGCAAGAGGATTAACTTATTCACTGATCATACTTTTTCACATTTTCTAATTGATCGCCCCGAACACAGGATGCTGCCAAAAGAAATTGGTCACCTTGCACTGTCTAATGTGTGTGTGAGCAAACCTGTTCTCCAGTGTTAGTCCAGGCGATCAAAGAAAATTGCTTGGTTGGTGATAAAAAATTTGGCACAAATATCTTTCAATGGGTACTAAAAAAAAACTGTCTGTCCATAGCAGTGGTATTCATTTTCCATAGCAACCAATCGAAAATCATTTTTTTTAAATTTTCACGGCAAAAAATTTCTCGATTGTTTATTTGTATGTTTAAGTGTGCTCAAAGATGAACTAAAAGTCTTCTATAGTTTGACGACTGGAAAGATGGCGTAAAAATGTCTTATTATAGGCATACTTCACGAGTTATGGATATTTCAAAGAACAGTACACACTACATAGACAAAGATATTGATCCACCCCAAAATCAATCATTTTTTTTACCCTGCAGTTCACTTTTCCACAAAATTTGATTGAAATTCATTGAGAACTTTCGGGATATTGTATCGTCCGACAAGAGCAAATAAGGAAATGTATGGAGAAAGAAAAGCCCAAAAGAATGAGAAAATATCTCTGCAAGAAACAACTGATTCCTGGATCCATTTCAAAATGCCATCACATCTTCCTTGATACATACTTTACCCTTTCACAAAATCACACCCATCTAAGTGAAAATGTACCAACTAGCCTCTGTCTTTCCTATAAGTAACCAATGAGCGGAAACTTTTTTATCAGCATATGGATATACGTACTAATCAACCTTATTTCCTTTGATCTGTTGCTAAAAAGGTTGAGATCTCAAGAAATCTGGGGGTAAAACCACTGATTTGGCAACTCTGAGACAGAAATAATACCAGGATCCTACATCTTCAAGGCTGGAAATACGTTTATGTATCTGGAAATATGTATGTGGCACTGTTACAAAATCTGATCACAGGAACAGGCTGATTTCAGAAGCTACTCGACCATTGACCATCTCCATTCGGTAAATCAACGAAAAGAGAGAGCAGCAGAATAAAAAAATGCAATACGCTGTAGCATTTGTTGATTTCAAAAGAGCCTTTGATCCAGTGGAAAACCCCAAGGTAATTGATACTAATGTCACGTAGACCCCGTCAGAATCTTGCAACATATTTACTGATACAGCAGTTCGTTTATCAGGTTGTATAAAGACTCTGAGCTTTTTTAGGGTAAAATAAGGTGATACCAGCTCGCCAGAACACTACACTTCCCCAATATCTGGACTGAGCAAACAAAGAAGGGTCAAAATCGTAAACACAGAGCTGGAGAAAGTAGACCACGATATCTACCAGGGACAACAAATTACCATGAAGTCCTCAAAAGAAAAGATATCAGGCGAAAAGACACTCTAGGTTGGCAAGCTTTCGGTAAGGCAAGCTAAACCTTCAATAACGGAAAAAATCCCATTAATCATTAAGAAAGGGGTATACAGCCACTACATCCTCTTGATAGTCACCTATAGGGCTGAAACATGGAACCTAAGCAAAAGATTGACTCTCAACTGAGAACCATGCAACGTGCACAGGTGAGAATAGTGCTCAACATCACATGGGGTGATCACAAGACAGCACAGTATATTAGGGGAAAAACAAGAATAAAGGATATCATAGAATCAATTAGAAAGCTCAAATGACAGTGGACTGGTCATGTTGCAAGAATGTCAGATAACCACTGGACATCACAACTCACAGCGTAGATCATATGCGAAACTGAGGCTGGCAAAAAATAAACTAGGCAAGTTCAGAAAGTATTGTCCCTACGAAGCCCATGATAGAGAGGTCGGGAAAATCTTGGGGAAGGTCCATGTCCAACGACAACGCTTGGAAGCTGATGATAATAATTGTGGTAATTTTTCTCCGGCACAATATTTGAGAACCACGAATCTAAGAAAGACTCCCAGCTAGTGTTTGGCTGCATGACAACAAGTAAACTAATTCAAAAGCTGTGCACAAACAATTTTGGCAGGGATTATGTAGCCCAGAGCGTGATGTTTTCTATGGTAGTGGTTCTCAAACAAAAATTTTAGACAGTCATTAGACATCACTATGCAGAGATCAGATGCGAGACTTTGGCCGGTAAAAAATTAACACTAATACGATTTTCCAAAAATCACAGAAACCATATCTTAAGGACAACACCCGATACCCTAATTTTAATAAGACATTGAATGAGACAAAAATATCTTTCGGGGAGATAATTTATTCAAATATATTCATATATTCATGTCGCCTAACTCATTATTTTGAAAACTGTGAAAAATGTTTTTTCGACAAATTTCATTAAGAGACGCCACATGAAATCTCAGAAGTTTTTCCACATAACCCTGGGGTTCCAACAACGTGACTTTGGGGAAATACTGCTTTACAGGGAGAGAAAACTGACGTCACTTTCATATGTAAAATATGTGGACAGCAATTACTACAAATGGCCTCTCTCCATGAAATGTCAATAACGATATTCCATGCTCCAGGAATGGGTTCTTTCCATGAATGGCCTCCTCTGTCTCTACAGACAATGGAACATCCTCTCCAGGACGTATGCCTGGGTAGAGAGTATGAAGATCCTGGAATGCCCAGTCGTCAGAATCCCCCTATCGGCTTTGCTGATGCAGTCGAGAGGAAAGCAGAGTGTGATATGCTTGGCATCAGCTTGTCTGCAAGATTTACCGGAAAGACTTAAAATTGGCCATCAAACCACTTTAAAGGGTCTCCTCCACTCATTAGTTTCGGATCAGAGTTGTCATTCTCCTAGATTGGTTGTCTTCCCACAGCTAGAGAACCGAATCTGCCGTGCTATCCTACCCATTGCTGGGAGAAGAATAGATGGATTCATGTATTTCCCAACGACATAAGAGAAAAGTGAAAATGAACAGCCCCGATCGGAGTTTGAAGTCAGGTCACCGATTTCATTGTTTTGGCTGAAACCGATTACGTTAATTGCATCTCTTAGATGGACCCTTCCAGAGACGCACAAAAGAGGACCTTTGGAATTGGCACTATTCCAACCAGACTGGTCCCGGCTATCCTTTCGCCAACTAAATTAGTGATTCCATGCGTGTATTTATTCCTTCCTTTTGATCTATTCCTTCCTATTTTGCTTCGTCTGCATGTTTTTTGAACTTTTACTCGAATAGTTTCTCATTTGCTCTTTCTTGAAATATGCATATTTGTTTATTTATCTATTTATTTATCAATTTATCTCCGACAAGTATCCGTCACTTTATTTCCTGATCTGTTTATTTTCTGCTTTCATTTTTTACTCTCTGTTCAAACATCATCATCATCATCATCATCTGTCTTAACGTCCGTCGTCGGACATAGACCTTCCCCAGGATTCGCCACACTTCTCTATCGTGGGCGTTGCGGAGCAATTATTTTTTTAATTTATCTAGTTCCTCTCTCCATCTTGTATTCAGTCGGCCTCGGTTTTGCATGTGATCTCAAGGGATCCATGTAGTGTGTCGTGATGTCCATCGGTTGTTTGTCATTTCTTTCATTTCATGTCCGTCGGTTGGCCTGCCCATTGCCATTTAAGTTTTCTAATAGATTCTATGATTTCGCAGACTGCCGTTTTCTTTGCTATGGTTCGCACAATAAAAGTTAAATCGTAGCCAGGCATATTTGTCGATTAAGAAGAAGAATTGACATGGGGAATTAACCGGGAATATTTCAATTAATGAGTAATCATATCCGATCGGTACACTTCCTGTCATCAATTCCAATCTTCATTCATTCTATCATTACGCAGTGTTGCATTGCGTTATTAGCTAAAAACTGTCTGAATACGTTTCTTCAGTTTTTGATGTAATCTGGTCGACTGGCTGAATGTATCTGTATGTATCGCACGTATCGTCTTTAACCCCCACCCCCGATAAATGGGTTCACATCAACTCAGGGTTTGCTCGAAAATTTTACATATAGAAAAATCTCTACACGGTATTTTGATGTTTAACACATCTCTTCTGGAGCATGAATTGATCTGTCTCTTGTTTGGGTTCATTGAAAAACAGTTTTCTCAACCGTAATGGAATCGATATAGTTTTTTTCTTCGTGTTTCGTTTTTTGGGGGGGGGGGGGGCGAATTTTGTTAATGTGATTGTAGTAAAGATAATATTGGCTGGAGTGGTTTATAAGCGTTGTGTGGGTCATGAGGGCGGGGAGGCAGTTTAATGTTACTGCAGTCTTATATTTTTGGTTCGTAAGCGTTTACTTTGATTTTATTCTGATTTTGATTATGATGAATTATTTTCTTATTTTCGGTCTATTAGTGTTTAGATTCATTCAATCTTGATTATACTTTTTCCAGATATCTACGTAAATCAGCTTGACTGCCACAGTGCATGTTGCATGGTTCTGAGTTTGAGTGTCAATCCTTTGCTCAAGTTCCATGTTTCAGCTCCATCGGTGAGTCTTGAGAGGATGCATTGGTTATATATACCCTTCTTTACGGGACTAATGGGATTTTCTTGTTCTTGAGAGTTAGGCTTGCTCTGCTGAAAGCTTGCCAAGCTAGAGCGATTCTTCGCTTGTTTTCTTTTCTAGAGTATTTCATGGAGATTTCATGGAGATTCGTTGTCCCTTGGTTCTGCTATTCTCAATCATATTTTACCAGCAAACCTTTCCAGCTCATCTCTCCATCTTGTCTGATTTGTCTCTTATTACGTTTGTTCTGCCTCGGGTTACAATTTGTTGATCTTTTGTCTCACCCATTAGCCTTTTGTCTAACAATATAGAAAATTCATTGAAGAAGGTGACCCCACCAAGAAAAAAAAATCACCAGAAAATAGTGGCAACAGTGTGCTAAACTAACGACTACCTCCCAAAAAATCAATATGAGATTGAATGTAACTGAAACGTAATTCAGATTTCGCACGATTATCAACAGAAACTGTCACGTGACCAACGTCTTATGGCAGCGAGCTGTGTGGGTGATTGATTAAAAATATTGGGAAAGGGGGTGATTAAAAAAAAAAGGGGCATACGTGAATGCAGCCGGACATAAACTCGAGACCAAGCATAAACTTTCATTTTGGAATTAACCATTCTCTAAAACCTGTTGGGTGTGGAAAAGCAAACGAAACATTCTTCTAGGCATAATAAGTTGTGAATGTATAATTTTTCAGCGTAATACAAACATACATAGTCAGCCAAACTGGAAAAAAAACCCTCAAGAAACCTCTGTTGACACTTTCGGCGACAGTTTTTGATGGCGGTTTCTAATTATATTTGATTTACATAGCTGTCGTAATTTCATTAAAGAAATATATTGAAAGGCATTTTTTTCCGAGAAGAATAAATATGGTGGCATTTTCCAGTGGAATTCAAGATTGTGTTTTGAACAAAGAGAGAGGTAATTGAATTTTATCGTAATCAAATCAATAATCCAGTTAAGATGATTATCGGAAAAGGAGGAGGGTGAATCATTATTGACTTTTAAAACAAATTGAAAAATAGATTGAGTTAGGGAACGAGTGAAATAAGAATAAATAAATGAATTGAGTCAAATGAGCTGGATTTTTAAAAAAATCAATGAAATGGAGAACAAAGATTGTTCAACTCTTGACGAACTTGCGAGACGAAACAAAACAAAACAAACGAATTTGATATAAAGAATGACAAATAATAAATGCTAACACTTGTCACGAGTCCAACATCTTTTGGCCGAATGCCGTTTCGGGGGGGATCGATTAAAAAATCTGAAATTTCAAAGGAAGAACAAAAAAAAAAAGAACACACTGCTTGATACAAACTAAGGAACCAATTTAGCATAAACCTACATTGCAAACTGGACCCCTTCACAAAAAATTAAGTATTTTTCTTGTCTTTTGTTGGATCACTGAAAAGTCCGATTTCTCAAAAAAAAAAACAAAAAAAAAGTATGGCTGCAGCTGAGTACAAACTTGTGACCAATTTAGCATGAATGTACATTGAAGATTACCCACACCCCACTAAAAACCTAAACTTATTCTAGACATAAGAAATATAAGTTTTAATTTTTAGCCCTTTAGCTCCATTGGTGCGGACTTTATGCATGATATATACATTCATAGTCAGCCAGCCAGCCAGCCGGAACTTGTGAACAGATAAAACCTATGTTGAGAATATTGGTTATAGTTTTGGTAGACGGTTTCAAAAAACCGAGTAAATGACTCAGTCGGAAAGGAAAATAGATCCGAGGACAAGGCCCCAAAAAAAGCGATTTGGTTATAAGCAAACATTTCCTAAGCGATCCTTATCTTTATGGCAACCTTTGATGATTAAATAAAATGAGCTAAGAAGCACTCAGAGAGCACATACCTCTGCAAACACCATTGTCACTGAAAACTGAGTGATATTCAGTTCACAAATAGCTACGATGCAGAGGAGGTAACAGTAAGAAATTCCTGGATTTGACTCGAAATTTAATCAATTCTCCCTCAGTCCTCAGTGGGATTCCTTAAGAACTCTCAGAGATATCGGGGATATTGAAAAACATGAATGAGAAGATTAATTTTCCAAATTCATGGATCTGCAAATAATTTCTCTCGTAGCCCATTCCATAAAATGCCCTTTGAATTAATTGAGAACTTTTTTGAGCTGTAGACATACTGCTACGATGCCGGGTAAGTAAGTAATCCTGGTTTCGGGGGTTTATTTGATTACATGGTTGTAAACATCACCTGGATTATTGAGTTAGGTGTGGCCACCTAGAATACGACTCAACTGACATTTATGGAGAATTAAGGGTGTGTTCTTTGATCGGTCACTGGGACACTAAATCACCGTCTGTTCGATACGACTGAATGATTCATAGTTTGGGACGATAGATGAAAAGATGACATTTTTTTCAATGTTCGTCTGCCACCAAAGTAAATGTGTCAAATATTTGCGAATCCTTGTCCTCAGCATGTTTGTTGTACAAGGCATTCGTTTTGCTGAAGTTTATGAGGAGGCAACGTTCCCTACTTTCTCCATTCATTTTGTCTAGCATTATTTGGTTCTTAGCACAGAAATCGATGTCGTCAGATTATCTGAGGTTACCACGGTATTCGCCGTCTATTCTGATTCCTTTGTGGAAAGTTTGGGTGACCTGGTATCACCTTGTCTCACTTCTTTTTCTAATCAACTTGTATGTTAAATGGTTTCAGTTAGCTTTGTTCCCTGTTATAACGTTTGGACCACTCTGAATTACTGCTGATTTAATGTAAGAGAAAAATAAAACCAAACATTTGAGATTAAAGATTAAACATCCGACTCGCAAATACCCCCCCCCCATCATTTTGCATTGGAAGGTGGATAATTAACCAAAAAAAAAAAAATGTTGAAAATAAGTGAGAGTAAGTTTGGTTGCATTTGGGTCGGACATCCTCGCTTCATTCAAATCTAAAAGGTAATCAGAAGAGAATTCCGTTCTTCATACAGTATTATTTTAAAAAGATACATGTAACGTACCATTCTAACTTTTTTATTGGTAGTTTCTGTTATAAAACAAGTCGATCAGAGATGAAAGAGTCAGTGTAGCGACAAACGAAAATGAAGTCAAAGCTCAAATAATAAGAGTCTGAAAATAATATTTTTCTTGACAGAAACTCAATGTTTACCCCCCCCCCCCGGAGAACTCACAAACACGAGTCGACATGACAAGAAGCAATGACGTCACTTTTTTCCTCTCTCTCTCTTTTTTTATCGGTCTTAAATCAAAAAATCTTAAATTCCAATGTCTGACGAATTGTTGATGATAAATTCAATTCTAGGAGTTTGACAATATTAGAAATTGTGATTCAGGACTGTAGCATGAACACATACGGAAATGTACCCAATTTTTCCTTGGCAAATAAACCAAGCTTCTACGATATGTCGTTGAAATTCATGGATAACTTTTGGGGATATTATTTGGAAAAACAACTAGACGGAAAGACACGAGTGAATACATATACCTATAAGTTACAACAATGAAAATATGAGACAAAAGCTGCGAAAGTAGTGGAAAATGAATTATTA
The DNA here is from genome assembly GCA_963457665.1 of Thysanoteuthis rhombus. Lineage (NCBI taxonomy): Eukaryota > Metazoa > Mollusca > Cephalopoda > Oegopsida > Thysanoteuthidae > Thysanoteuthis > Thysanoteuthis major. The sequence continues at coordinate 27,846,834 of OY735206.1, forward strand.
ATGAGTAAGAAATGAAAGAATTGGTTAAGGAATTCTAATCAAATTGCACAATTAATAACAGTAATTCATATAACAGCCCCTTTGTTCTTTCGTCTCTTTTCTTTCCGATGAAACTGCCTTCAGAGAAATTTTACTATCTAGGAAAACAAACCTTATTACAAGACAGTGTGATGAAGTTACAAATAGCCAGAGGTATCACTGTTCTGGGACAAGATTATGATTTAAACGGATTCCGAGTGTTTCCAAAAACATCCATCGGCCATTTTTAACTCACACGTCTCTTTTGGTCTTGCTATCATCGGATTAATTCATTTTTGTTTCTCATTTCTATAAAAACAAAACAAACTCCTTCCTTCATTCGAAATTCTATATATTTGGTTAACATTTACGCTATTGATACAGTTCTGTTCGAAAAAGGAAAATCACAATCAGTTATATCCGTACCTCGCATAAATGAATCACCGTAATCCATACGTGTAACGTAACTAATTATCTAAAATTATCTAAAAAATACTAGTACAATATTTGAGCACGTCGGTCAAAAATGAACATAGAAACCTAAAAAGCACTTTAAATAAACAAAACAACCGATGACGTTTTAATGGTATCGTGAATGGAATCAGCGAAACGAGTTCAAACTCAGACAAGGACAGTTTTTGTTAACATAACAATAATAAGCTTGAGAAGACATGAATCCACTTCCCCTTCAGTTATGAGTAAAGCGAGGTGTTATGGGAGCCCCATAACCCTATTCTTCCATGCCCTCATCAACTATCGAATCACTGCAGCCCCACAAATTACCCTCCTGACCAACCAGGCAATGGGGCTACGGATTCTTCTCTTTGCTCTGTCTTTGCGTGTCCCCAGGCGCTCCAGGTCATATTTTTCAGGGCTACAATCTTGAAAATATGTGTGAGTACACCAATAGGCACCATCTCAAAACGCTTTTCCTAAAGGTACTTTTTAGGGTCTCTTTGGTCATTTTTGACCAACAATCCTCAAATCTTCAGATGGCATTTATTTAGATAATTTTAGATGAAAGGTCTATTTTTTTAAAGATGATTTCAGTGGGTTGCAGTGATTCATCTATGCGAGGTGCGGATATTAGTATTACTTAGTCTCATTTGAGGCATTCTTCGTGAATTTGCTGATTCTGGGTTTGAACACTTGAAAAAAAAATTATAATTCAATGAATGACATTGTTATTTGGACTAGAAATGTATTAGTAATAGTATTTCAAAGTGTTCCCACGGTCGAATGTGTGCCAGTCACAAAGGCAAAGTTTGAAGGGAATAATTGACATTTTTTATACGTTTTAGATATAATCAATCAGAAAATATCACTTATTTCCCCAGACACAAAAGAAGTGTAAACTAAAATTACCGAACAAAACAACGTGGAGTAAATTTACTCTTGGAAGGTTGCCAGGGGTAAACGGAGCGAAAGAAAGTAGGGAGCCCCTGTCTGAAGAATCGAACAAAGATGTCAAAAACCTGCCCAAATGACGTTGAAATGTCATTTCCGATAACACAACTGTAAATGCAAGGCACTTTTTACCGTCAGGTATAGTAAATGTAGAGAAAGGCAGAAGTTCGTGCAAGAGACTCTCTACCGTCGGAGAAAAATCGATACGACGAAATACCATCTCTTGTCATGGTAAAGGGAGATTTAGTTTTTTTCAGGATCGGAGTATTCAAAAATCAGGACATCGAATTAACTTGCAGACCACTTACGAGGAACGTGCAATCCATATCGTATCAGATACATGATTTCTCCTAGGTTCTAAGTTCATACAGAAAGATACTGTAGAAATCAGTGAATTCAAGTTGCTATCGGCAATACGTATGAAAGTTCGTGGTGAAATATTTTTGTTGTTTCCCCTTGAGCAAGATGGCTGGGATAAAAAGAAATGTCAATTTTGGTATACTTACCACTAACCTACCGACGACAAAAATAATTTCATTTGGTTTGTGAGTGTGAGGAACCAGCAAGACTTGGTTGTATCTTTTTGCCTGGCGAACATTATAACCAACCCACGAATTCTAATATAATTTGATACACTTCATACACCGTTAGCTTGAAGGTAAGCTTGTTTACTGTAATGACTTCTGCAAGGAGATAACAACTTATTTCTTTCTCAAGTTGCTATCTATCAATTTGTGCGTGCATTACTGGAAATCCATGTAAATAATTAGGAAGTTTGTTTGTCTGTCCTCTATGAACTATCAAACAGTTTGATGTAAAGCTACTCAATTTGGTATGCATACTTATTGGACCCAGGTAAGAGATTATTCTAGGATCGAGCCTCACTGGAAGAAAAGCTACCAAATTGATTTCATGACGTTTTGGTACACTCAATCATCATCCATAATCATGATGGATGTCGCCGAAAATGAAGCTTGACCCACGTGAATAATAATTATAATGACAAATAGAAGAATTAAAAATGTTCGTATATTTAACGACAGGGCATTTCATATTGAAGTAAGTAATGTTGTTTGTTTCAATTCACAATTATTCAGAACATAGGCCATTTTTCAATAGTGTAAAGGCTGGAATCCATAATGTTTCAGCTAACTTGGTATCAAGATGCGTTTCTATTTCCGACGGAGGAAAAATTTAGTCTGCAGCAAGGAAAGATCACCATTATAATCCATCAATAGGGGTTCCTACGCACCTATAAGGCGGAAACCCTCTCTCATGGACAGGTACTTTTTATAAGTGTTTGTAGGTCAACCAAACTGAAGAAAACCTTCATAGTGATAAATAAAACCGTGTAACGGAATTCTTTACTGTGTAATGAGTGTTAATTTTTTTTAATTGCTTTTGGGGAAAAATATGAAAAATGGCTATTATTCTACATTGCTTTTGTAACTGAAGCATTGATATTAATATGTAATTGTTATTCTCACTTTATGTGATTCAGAATGTACTAATTCACTCGTTGTCCAATTGTAAATAAGTAGATTCCAGATTATCACTGCCCTAGTCACGAAAAGCAAAGTTTGAATGGAATAATTGGTATTTCTTATTCTATTTAGTCATAATCAATTAGGAAAGAAAACTCCAAAACAAAAAGAAGTAAAAAAAATCTTAAAACGCTGCACAGAGTAATCTAATAGACTTGTTACCTCTAAGGTAAGGTTGTTTACGGTTTTCTTGAAGTGTGATGACCTTTTTGAAAAGATAAAGACTTATTTATTCTTTAAACTAATTAAGTTGATATCTATCATTAGATGTCTTTCCGGAAATACATTATAAGTTCTTGTCGGTGAGAGTAATGGAGAAAATCTTCGAAGTCTGACAATAATTGATTTTTAATTAGACACTTTTCCAACCACTAATAAGTCACAATCAATAACTCTCATATGAAAATTGTTATATCTTTCTGCTTGAAAAGGAAAATGCAATTGTAGAACAGTGTTTCTCGAACCCCAAATGCGGCACAACTATCTCCCAAGAGTGTCGTGAGTTTTTCGAACATGCAATCATCCATTTCGAGCCTTGGGCTTTTCTAGTACGAGTATTATATCTATCCCGCTTCCACCACAGAATTTCCCGTCCACTGTTTTTATCACTAGACTTTGTGAGATATTTTACTACAGATGAAGGAAAAAAGGGTGAATTTGTAATACAAAGCACATACAACTGATCTCAGGCAAGATGAGAAAACCGTTACATACGTCATTTGTGGATCTAATTGTGACGTTTGATCACGTTAATAGACAGCGGTTGTTCAAATCCATATAACAGCATTTTTCAACCCACTCAGATGCAACACTTATTCATTTTATCGAAGCAGTATATCAACACACCAGCATCCCTCTGACATCCGTTTTTATGTACTGCATGAGGTGCGACAGGAAGGTCCCAAATCACCGTCACCCAACGATTTGTATATTGATTATGTCATGTATGTGTACAGAGAGAAATGTTAATCAAATTTCTTGAACTCAAGAACGATTCACAGCACGATCCTCTCAAGTATGATCCATAGGTAGAGAAGATCGAAATAACAAAACATATCAAAGCAGCCATCGTGTCGATTGGTTGGAATATGAAGATGATATAAAATTCTCCGAGGATAGAGATAAACCGAAATATAGACTCGACCTCCAAAACGATATATTTCCTCAATTTCATTTTAACAGACACGTCAAAAAAAAAAAGCAATGATTGTAATTTATTGATACAACAATGACATCAACACTAACCCCGAGATTGTAATTAGCCTTCACAGTAAGCCTATCGACAATGTTGAATTATTCCTAGGTGATTACATCAAGTAAGATGAAGCTTCCATTGGCAATTGAGAAATTAATTTAAGGATAGCCCTAGCAGAAAGAAAACTTTATGAACAAGGCATGAAACTCCTCAAGAAGAACATCAACTTATGGACGCAAATCTACATCCTCAATGCAACGGTCAGAAGCCGGTTGACAAAATCTTATCAAACATGGAACTTAAAAAAAAAAAACGCCAGAAGTAGTGCTTATACTCAACGCAATCTGCGAGGCTTCGTAAGATGATCAGGTGACATTATCAACAGAGAAGTAAGAAGGGTTAGGATGATTCCTGTTTTGCCCTTAGCAATGATGATCTACGTTCTATCAGCCTCACAGGGGATGTTGACATCTTTGCTAAACGTCAACAGAGAAAGTGACTTCCTCACCTCGTGAATCAGCCAAACAACCCCGTAAAAAAAAACTCTTCAATGCTAATAAATCAACGAAACCAGGAAAGCAAATGACGTTCGTAGATGCTGTTCTAAAAAAATTGCACAATGTTCAGAAGATCAAAGAGGAGCATTAAAACGGGGCGATAATGGCGGATTCTTCAGAATTCTAGTCACTCAATGTTTGGTCACACCGAAAGGAGTTAAGGAAAATGATGACGATGGCGAAATGAAGGGGTAAAATACGTATAACAGTATGCTGAAATTAAAGTTTCCTTCATTGACTACTGAAATGGTTTCATCTAATTCATTTCATTTTTACGATTTGTGCGCCAAGTCAAATACATTTTTCAATGTGCCATCATACATTGAGTTTTGAGGACCAGTGTTCTACACCAGTGCTCGGCAAACTACAACAAGCGGGTCACATCGGACCTAAGGCCTCATTTCATCCAGCCTACCGTTTTAATTGTTTATTTTATTTACGTTGTCTACGATGAGAGATACATTAACTGCATGATGACGGGAGATCATCTCATGTAAGTTTCTATATGATATAACACAATTTATAACCATTCTGTTCATATATATTAATTTATCAATACATAACTGTCCCGCTGAAAGAGACAAATAGACCGAGAATAAACAAGTTGAAAATTTGGTGTGAAAGCAGTTACTTGTAGTTAGGGCATCGCTACGTTTAAGCGACTACTTTATCGATCGCGGGTTCATTTCCTGAAACAGACCCGTTTTCTTTATTTGTTTATTCTATTCACGTTGTCCAGGACGCGTGATACATTGACTGCGTAATGACAGGAGATCATTTCAAATAAGAGTTTGTATATAATACAATGCAATTCATAATCATCAATATTCGGTGATAGAATTCAGCATCAAAAAATAGAACAGAAGTGTCTTTTTATCGCTAAAATTATTTTACACTGTGCATTCCTATTATTCTATTTATTTAAACAAAATTTAAACCACAAATTGACAATATTTTGTTCCTCTAAAATGTTTCATAATTCTCATTAATTGAATATACATGGAAGTTTATGTTGATAGATGCTCCTACCATGAAAATCATTGGAGTAGATAGAAAACAATAGCCTTAGTCTCGTATTGTCAGTATTTAACTTTTTAATCGCTTTTAATCGCTTTGGCCCGTAAGACATAAATACATTTAGAATCGGGACCACCTCGACATAAGTATTCCGATCCTTCTCCTCAACCGTAGTGTTAAAATTTCATAACTGAAATTTGCTACGACGAGACGAAATCATAATACTAAAATACGTTCTCGTTCCGTATGAAAATATGAAAACAGACCCGGAATTCTGATGCTTACATAGAATTGAAAACGCAGTTATATGAACTACAGTTAGAAATTATAGCATATTTGTTGCGTTTGTAAACCTAATAAAAATTTAAAAATATATTTAATTTGCGCAACATACAAACTGTAAAAATAAAATGAAGTTGAATACAATAATAGTCAATGAACGAAACTTATATCAGCATAATAACTAAATTATTTGTCACTTTTTTTCGCAAAATCTAGAGATAAAGTCTGCGAGGAAAACGGGTAAGACGTGATACTCGTACTGAACTCACGTTGCTCACGTGGGGGATTGTTGCAGCACACTATTGTTTGAGAGTTTTGGTGAGCTGGTATCTCCTAGTTTTACCTCTTTTTGGAACTGAAGGGGCTCAGAGACTTTATGTTGCCTTATGAAAGAGCTTCTGTGACTGTATATATTTTTCAGTGCTCTGGTGGTCTAGAACTTGTAGAGCGATGGTCTTCATGACTATGGGAATTTCTACCAAGTCGATAAATACTACATCGAGTAGCATTTTGTATTTTGTTGCTTTTTCTTTCAACTGATTCATCGGATGGAGATGGTCCATGGCCGAGTAGCTTCTTTCAAAGCCAGCTTGCTCTCGTGGTTGGTTCTCATCTGGTGCTTCTGGGATTCAGTTAGGGATGAGTTTTTTGGAAAGTTTGTAAATACAGTTGAGTGGGTAGTCTTAGAGTTCTATAGTTGTTGGGGTCTTTCGAGTTTCCTTTTTTTATGTAAAAGCATTATGATTGCAGTGTTCCAATCTTCCGGGGCTCCACTTTGTTTTAGGCATAAGTTGAATAGAATAGCCAGTTTCCTGGTGATGACCTTAATAACCTTTTTGAGTAGATCGATGGTAATGTTATCAAGTCCAGGGACTTTTCGTGTCTTTATTTGTTAGATGGCTTGCTTCACCTCCCATGCGGTAAGATCTGAGGAATCCTCGAACCGATCGCTCGCGTATCCTGTTCGTTGTTTTGTAGTCCTTGTCTGGAGTAGTATAGTTTTTCGTAGAATTCTTGGGTACGTTCGACAATCCTGTCTCTGTCTGTTGTTAGGGCTCCATTTTCCAAGAGTATGCTAAGTATTTGTTCCTGTCATGAACTGAGACCTTCGTTTATAGCTTTGAAGCCCCGACCTTTTTCGAAAGTTGTTTTGATGATTGCTGTCGCGTATCTTCTTCTGTCTCCTCTCCGTTCCTTTTGGATTGTTTTATTCAATCTAGTCACTTCAATTTTCTCCCTTGTTGTTGTCAATGGCTTGTGGTTCCTGTGTTTTCCCATAAGATTCCTGGTTTCATCTGAGTTTTTACTAATGGTTTGTGTGCTCTTTGGTCTAAATGTAGTGGCGACTTCTATTTGAGAGGCTGTTATTTACCCAGATTCTTTACAGCCTGCCACGAGATGATCTTCAGAAACCTAGACTGGAAAGATAAATGAATCAAAATAGACAGCAAATATCTAAGCAATCTCAGATTTGCAGACGATATTGCCCATTCCGCAGAGAACATAAACGACCTCCAATGCTAGATGAATTATATCAAGAGAACAAGAAAGTCGGCCTACACATGAACTCCAGCAAAACAAAGGTCATGTGCAACAATCATATCGGGAATAAGGACACAACGGTCAAAATCGAAGACACAAAACTAGACAAAGTAGACCACTACATCTAACTTGGACAAAGAATTTCAATGGAATCCTCAAAAGACGAAGAAATTAAGGGAAGAATCACTCTTGGATAGCAAGCTTTCGGCGGAGCAAGCTCAAGCTTCGAGAACAAGACGATCGTATTCGTCCTCAAAAGAAGAGTATACAACCAATGCATCCTCCTGATAGTCACCTATGGAGCTGAAACATGAAACCCAATCGAGAGACTGACCCTCAAACTGAGAAGCATGTAACGTGCACATGAAATAACCATACTCAACCCCGCATGGAGAGATCACAGGACAGTACAATATATCTGGGAGAAAACTGAGTCTGAGATATCATAGAAGCCATTAGAAAACTCAAATGGCAATGGGCTGGTCATGTTGCAAGAATAGAAAACAACTGATGGATAATACGACTCACAACATTGATCCCTAGAGATTACATGCACAACCAAGGCCGGCAGAATACAAGATTGAGAGATGAACTAGACAAATTCAGAAAGTAGTGGCTCTACCGTGCTCACGATAGAGAGGTGTGGTGAATTTGGGAAAGTTTTATGTCTAACGACGGACCTTAAAAGAATGATGATGATGATCATCATCATCATGACCATGACGATCACAATTGTTTAGGAATCACCGGTATATGATATTCGATAAATAGAAAAGATGATTATTTTCTTCGGATCTTACTATTCGATTCTATGGGTGCTCTTTGTACTTTTATCGAGATACTAAACGTTTCTTCAGAAAAAAAATCTAGCATTTTCATTTAGGTTGATGGACTTCCTTGAATATTTGAGAGAAGTGTTTAGATTAAAGTCTGCCGCCGAAGTTTTCAAGTATGAAACTATGGATGTTTTGGATTTTACAAGTATGTGATAAGTACAGGAGTTTCTTGTAAGGATTTCCGAAGTCGTGATAAATAATGTTTTTTGAGAAAAATAGTGTTTTATTTTCTTTCAGCTAATATAAACTCGCAGTGACTTTACGAAATTTGTAGAAAGCCAAAACACGGGTTAATTATGGATTTTTTCCAGCTGAAAGAGAGGGTTGCTATTGTTCCAGCTGATGGCTGACCCCAAACCAATATCTAAACATAACAATTGTCAGTCCTGGGTAGCCCAGATGGAACCTAAAAGTTGGAGGTTGGGAGGTTTCCATCCAAAATTTGAAAATTGTGGAGGTGGGTTAATTTTACACAGAAAGGATAACAGATTACCTCTCCCAAATACAGGTTTGCTGGTGTGTAGAGACCTTTTGATTGGGCGTTCCAAACTTCATAATTTTTACCTAATCTAGATTATTTCGACAAAAGCTTCAAAGAGAAATTCCAAGTGAATAAATAGTTGAATCCACACATTTAATAGATACCTATGAGCAGAAGTCCTCTATAACGCTAAGTAGCGTAGCTGGCATAGTAAAATATAATTCCATTCATACAACTGACGTAGTTGAATAGAATTTCGTTCATCTTCTAATAAGTAATAAAACGTAATAAAAATACTGCATTTGAATAACCATTTTAAAAAAAATGAAGTAATTAAAATAACAGTGAAAAAATAATGAGAGTTCGTTTGTGGTCAACAGGCTCACAATAATGTAAATCTCTAATATCCACGTATATGAAATGCAATGTGCTTTGAAAGCTATTCTCCAAATTCACAGCAATGCAGATCTTTATCATCCACGTGTACAGAATGCAATGTGTACTGAAAGTTATTCTCCAACTTCACAGCAATGCAAATCTTTACCCACGTACATAAAATGCAATGTGTATAGAAGACTATCCTCCAAGTTCACTGCAATGCAAGTCTCTGTTATCCACGTATATAAAATGCAACAAGTATAAAAGGCTATTCTCCAATCTCACTGCAATGCAAATATCTATTATCCTCGCGTATAGAATGCAATGTGTATCCGTATATTCAATATATGCCGTCATTTTGGCAGCACAGATAGAATAGTAATATATATATATATATATATATATATATAGAGAGAGAGAGAGAGAGAGAGAGTGAGAGAGAGACAGAAGAATATGATGAAATACAGGATGCTATCAACATCAACATAGAAGAAAGAAAAAAACAACTCAACCTTACCAAAACCAAAAAATACAACAAACTTAGACACAACACCACACACAGATCTGAGAATCTACAGAGCATGAGATCAGTTAAGAAACAACCTAACAAAAGAGCCATCAGACCTCTGCTACCCACTCCCAACCAACTACCTACATACCCAACAAAAACCAATGCCCCTACCAAACACAGAGTTAACACTAAACACACAGACAGTGGTTATCCAACAAGAATCACTAATACTGACAAAAACAACATTCATACCCACACAAACACCAACTATAGAAATAGATCACGCATATGAACAAACATAACAAAAATACTTACACTGATACCAATAATACGAACACTAACACCTATAACAGACACACACATATGAACAAACATAACAAAAATACTCACACTGATACTAATAATACTTACACCAATAATGTGAACAGACATGTATATGAATAAACACAACTACAAAAACTATCACACAGATTACAGGAACAAGAACACCAGACACCACAAGGACTTCATACCTACTAGCACCCTGAAGACCCAGGCAAACATCTTGACCCGCAGGTAATCCCTACATCATCTCATACACACACACACACACACACACACACACTCTACCAAAAAACGAGGAAACCCCCTAACCACTGAATATATAAGGGGGTCAGAAAATCTGATACCATCACTAGTAGGAATTTTAGAAAACTTATGAAAAAATCACCACACATCATCAGAATTAAGGAAGATCCAGAAGGCAAAGTAATTAACCTGAGTAAAATTTCGAATTACCAGGGACACATTCAAACTCCTTGACAAGGGCCTTAATTTCTGTCCCCAACCCCCACACTTTAACAATCACACCCTTAACAAAGATCTAAATGACATCTTCAGAAGAATTAAACTTAGAGCCCACTTTGGAAAAACATGATAGCGACATCCTAGATGGACTTAACGATCCCAACAAATCCTTCATCCCAAAAAACAGACACTACTATTCAAACTTTTGAGCTAGCAGTCAGAGAAGACATAAAAACCTACATCAACAACAACACACAACAATCCCTGCCACATGATAACCTTACTACTAAAGAGCGAAAGGTCCTTAATAAACTCAAAAACAATACCAACTTGATAATCACAAGAGCAGATGGAGCCATAGTCATCTGGGGTTTAGATGAATACCTCATAGAAGCAAACTCACATTTAAGCAACACAGAATTTTACAAAGAACTCCCTAAAGACCCCTTCAACGACTACACAAATACAATAACCAAATCCCTAACAGAATTATACAGCAACAACATGATAGATAAAAGGACAAAAAATATACTTAAACCCACTTCCACAAAACCTGCTAGGTTCTACCTACTCCCCAAAATCCACAAACCAAATAACCCAGGTAGACCAGTCATCTCCTCCACGAACTTCCACACTACCAAACTATCCAAATTTGTAGATTACTACATCCAACCCTTAGCAACGCAAATTAAATCATACATACGTGACACCACAGACTTCCTATACAAAATCAAACATATTACAGCAATCCCAGATAAAGCACTTCTAGTCAGTATGGATGTTAAATCTCTATACTCCAACATCAAACATGATGAAGGTATCCAAGTATTTACAGAAGCCCTAAACAATAGAACTACTAAAGAACCTAGCACTAGAACAATCACCACTCTTATGCACCACACTTTAACTCTAAATAACTTCAACTTTAACAATAGACACTTCCTCCAGGTGAAAGGCTGCGCCATGGGCACAGTAGCGGCCCCATCCTATGCCAATATCTTCACGGGTAAATTTGAAGAAACCTACATTTACCCCAAGATATATAACCATTGCATTTTTATGGTAGATATATAGACGAAATTTTTTCATATATACGGGCGAAAAAGCCAAACTAGATAATTTCTTTACACATACATATATTTGATATTAGACTCAACAATTACAGACATAGGATTAAGTCACAAAACAATCGTAGCCCACTTCCCGTAGAACTACACTTTCGCACACCCGGCCACAGTTTTGCCACTGACGCTAGCTTTACCATCATAGAAAAATAGAAAAAACTACTCCAATAGAGAAATACGAAGATACGTGGATCCACAAACTCAAAACCCTATATCCGAATGGATTAAACACTAAACTTAACAACCCTCATTATACAGAGCTCTAATTCACAAAACTCCTACCAATAATATCCTCATACCCACATCGAAGATAATTCAATAATGGAAGCTTCAAAGTCACCCAGACCCATAGGAAAAATTCACCTTAGCCAGTTATACCTCCTGTCCAAATCATAGCCAACACATTTTTGATAACTTGTAAGGTTGATCCCTATGTAGCTCCTTGACCTCACCACCCTTCCATTTACACTATCCCTAACATACCCCAAAAATCTGACTCCACATCACTTTCCTCCTACCCTGACACACACTGCCTTCCCCAAGGCCAACTGCTGCTGCTTAACCAAAGACTTGATACCTAACTGGACTTTCTCTCACTCAGCAGGAGGCCTCCAGCAACCCTTATAACATATTTTACACACAAGGCATAGCTCCTGATAGTGGACTCTGGTTCCACACGGGAACTTTGAACACATACTCACACAGCACAAACCACTGAAGATGGAAAAAATCCTGAAACATGTCCGGACCATTTACATCTAAGGATTAATAAACTTACCTATAAACACTTTACTCCCGAGTCTGTCTCACTGTTTACAGTAAACATTATATATATATATATATATATATATATATATATATATATCGATATAATAAACGGTGAGTTTTCATGTTTCTTTGTCCATAACAATGGTGTCTTCCACTTAAAAGTAACCATTTTGCTGATAAAGATATCCACTACTCAACATATGGAACACTTCAACTTCCTTTAACTAACACCTTAAATGAAGTAGCAAGACATAATAATTCATTCACATAATCAACAACTTTCAAGTAATTCGTTATTAAATCTCAAAGTAAGTAAGAGAATGTGGATAAACTACCCATACTCTACAGAAGTACAGGTAGATTGTTTTATCAAATATATTACAGCATCCAGTAAATGGTTTCTTTTCTACGGAAACAAAAAAATCAGAAAAGCAATTCCAAATATATACATCTCTGATTTTTTCCTCTCGGGAATTACTTGTTCTGAATAAACATGTAATAATATTTCAGGATAAGTATCCCTGGAACAATAGTCCCCAAAGAATAGCTGGTCCCTGGATAACTGCCCGTCAGATGGATGACAGTTGCTCGTCGATTATGTCCACATGGGTGTGGTCACTTTCATGACCAACTATTTAATTTCCACAAACTTTAAACTTTGGCTTTACAGTTGCAAAGTTATTGTCGGGGAAAATTATCTGGAGGCAATTTTCTTAGTGGCAATCGTCCTACAGCCTACTCATAGACATCAGAAAAAGACCTTCCGACTTCAAAGCAATCTTTCTCAAATTGGAATAATAGTTATCTATCGAAGTAAGACCCTTCAGGATCTACACATTTTTCCATCTAAAACAAGTCAATTTATTCCGGAAGCAGAAATTCTGGGGTCCTGGAAACAATTGATCCTTTGAAGACGTTTTGAGTTGCTGCCTGGTCGTTGGAGTCCTTCCCGTGCAGGAAGTGGTCGAAATGATTGGAAAAATGGTAATCGATTAGAGAGGGTTTGGGTGAGTTAACTGGATTAGGTAGAGTATCGTAGCTTTGATTGTTCAATTTTTGCTTTATCATTCGTGCGACATATCGAGCATTTTTGCTTTCCCAATTTGTTGCAACCGTTAAATGGTCAAGATTTACAACCCCTCGAGTTGTCCATCTCAACAATGTCCCACAATTTGATGTCGTTAATCACACAATCTTGAAAGCTCCAATCTCCTTTTCGAAATCTTTGGAACTGATGTCAAGTTGTACTTTCCCGTGGCCAAAAAACTTGGTTAATATTACAAGCAGTTTCCGCTCTTCACGTCCAATTTTGAACTCATGCAACAAAATTATTCGAATTTGCTTCTTTCAATCTTCAAATTAACTGCCTTAAATAAACCAAAACAAATAGTGGAAAGAAAACGTTCAGGTTAAATAAATTGAGCAAAATCCATACTTTTAAATGGTATACTCTGCGAATATAGTTAAGTGATACTTTATTCCAAAAAGAGCATCAAAGTTTGAAATAAAAAAAAAACGGATCATTCTAGCACCGACCTAATTGCAATTAGAAATTCTGTAGTTTAATGATGCCAGAGCTGACATGTAGTATTGCGCCTTTTTTTTTTTTTCATTCGGAGATTATGATTATTTATTGGCAAGCTTTCTGCGAACATAATGGAACATTTCATAATTTAACTCACAAATATACAGCCGAATTGATTTTTATCCAAAGATGTCGCTCGTCATGTGCAATCAAATAGGGAGTCACAAGATTTTATTTTAGAAATCATTTGGAAAAAAAGATCCATTTTTTTTGTTTTGTTTTTTGCTTGCAAAGTATAAGAAACCATCAACCAAAACTGTCAACATAGGTTTCTTCACAGGTTTTTTCAGTTAAAAATTACAAAATTATTTCTCATTATGTCTAGGAAAAAAAAAACGCAGTCCTTTTTTTGTTTTGTTTTTATTCTTTTAAATACTTACTCCAAATAACGGGGGGTTGAACACAATGTAACTTCATGCTAAATCAGTCCCTTAGCTAGTGTCCGATAGAGCTTACGCTCGTCTCTTGAATATCTAAACATTTATAGTGACCACCGCTCAACAAAGGGCGAGAGAAGTAACTTATTCATTGATAGCCACTTTTTACATATTTTTTATTTATCAGCCCCCAACACGGCATGCTGACAAAAGAGTTGGACACGTGACCGTTTCCTATGTGTGACTAACAAGACCTGTATGTTTTTGTTTCATTATAGTCAGAGTATCATCCGTGGTTATATTTTTGTGTGTAGTTCTAATGCTTATTAACAGGTTAGGTTGTATATTATTACATGCTAACGTGAAATATACACTTCTGGATGAGAAATGAGCCAAACACTTTTCATTATATAAAAGATCTATGGGTGTATATTAAGGCCAACCTGGTTGGGAGAAATTTTGGAAACACTGACCTGCAGTAGGAGCAGTCATAGATGAATGGTACAATATTGACTCAGGACACTATGAAGAAAATATTGGACAGCTTGTCCAAACTATTCAGTTTCCTGTGAGAAAAGTAAGGGAAAATCTGTTTCATGTTGAAACTTACTCTGCTAACAAACACGGTATGTACTGTTATATGATATTTGATCTATCTCATTCAAACATAGACCTTTTTTTAATCTTTTTTATCTGATTAATCGGAATTTCCAGTATTTTGTTTTCTACTTTAATACTTGTTTCACCATTGATTGCAAGGAGGTTCTCACCAGAGTAGGGTTAGGGTTGATCAGGAGCAAATTTGATTTAATCTGAAGTTTTATTTGTGACTTATTGGAATGTCCTGTGCTTTGGAAAAATTACAATTTTTCTGTGATACTTGAGTGGATTTTCTCAATTTGAAGTCACTGGACGTTTTAGCAGGGAACAGCTTTTCTCTCATGTAAAAGCATAAAAGTTCAAGCCAGGACTGGAATAATTTTCTATAACCTTTTTCTACTTGTTCCCACTTGCGTTCGAAGGTTTCATGAAGGAGGTTATATAGTTTAATAAAAGAAAAGAGAGAGAGAGAGAGAGAGAGAGAGAGAGAGAGAGAGAGAGAGAGAGAGAGAGAGAGAGAGGGGGGACTGGAAATAAAATGAGATTGTTTAATTGGAAGGTAAGAAATTTGGAATGCGAATTGAGACGAGAATCGCATAGTTTCATGAAAGGGTAAAAAATGAGATGAGAAAAATATTGGTAGCGTAGAAACACAGAGGGAATAAAGGAAAGTTAGGAGTTTACTGAGGACGTAGGAATATGTTTCTAGGGAGTTTCAAAACAAGGGTGGGGGTTATCTATATGATTATTCATTAATGGTTAAAAATACTTTTTGATCACGTAATGAACAAAATATTTTGATTCTCTTTTCTCAGAAAAATTCTCGAAGATAGAAAGAAAAGTAACGTAATTTTTTGTTTCTTTTCTTCTCAACTCGAATCTCAGAAATCAGAATTTGTCGTTGACTGAATTTTTTATATGGAAATAAGCAATTGCATTTTTTTAAAAACTTCATTCTGTGGTGTTTTCTTCAATTTCATAGAGGTGTGTTTTCATTAGTGCATGTTTTGATGTGGTGCAGTGATGATATGTCTTCCATGTCACACATTTTGGGGGATCAGAGGTTTTGATCACATTGAAGGAACTTTCATTTTTCACCTTTAGGGGTCAATAAGGAAGTTTCATTTTTCACTTTCGGGGGCCAAAATCGAGGGAAAACTTCTTTTTGCTTTTTTCTCTTTTAAGGTCCAAATCGGAGAGGGTTTATTTATCCGCACTCCCAACGAAGCGAAACGCAACACAAGGTCAAGCTTAACGTGGGAAAATGGAGCTCTCCGTGAAAAATAGCTCCAGCCGACGCGACTGAGGTTTTTCAAGCAACTGAGGTCTCGAAAGCGTCTGGACGAGCCTGACCTGTCCCTTTTAGTGCAATGGGACAGCGCCGCCCCGGGACGAACTATTTCGCAGCATCTGCACCGAGTGATAGAAAGAGAACCCAAGGATGAGTTCAATGGCTTCCAGTGCGCTTAGCAATGCACAGCCTCAGTGTCCCCTCATTGGCTGACACTTTGCACCTGCGCACTAGATTTTCGATGATCATCACCACACTATCTCCGGCCTATTCGGCAGGCAAGTGTCAGTACCAGCTCTCAGGCTTTGCTGTGAAACAGATACTACACTTTAATCCATGCCAAAAAGGCCAGGAAAAATGGGGGGGGGTAGGCTTCGAAATCAGAGAGGGAGATTTTTTCTCTTTCTCTTTTTTTTTGGGGGGGGGTGGATTTCTTTCACTTAAAAAGTTCAAAATCGAGGAAAAGAGAAAAAAGCGAAAGAAAGAGGACGGGCGAGAGAAAAAGAAAGAGAGCGAAAGAAAAACGAAAGTAAGAAAAAGAAATGAGAGGCTAAGAGAGAAGGAAACAGAGATAGATAGGGAGAGACAAATTATAAGTTATCAATACTTCAACTGGTGTCGCTAATAGGGATAAATTCGAATTAATTTCTTTCTTATGGCGAATCCATTTTACCGATTGCACGAAAGAATTATGTAATTCATACATCGTATTCCTGTATAATTTTTATCACATTAGTGCATGTTTTGGGGTAGTACGGTTAAGAGACATTTTTCTAAGACTTTTTCGCGTCGGAGGTTATGTTGATCACTTGAAACTATCTATTATCCTTCCCTTTTAGAAGTTGAATTTTTCGTTTTTAGGGGACGGAATTGAGGGAAATTTTCTTTCTTCTTTTTTTTTCTTGGGGTCCAGATCGGAGATGGAGATTTTTTTCTTTTTCACTTATCTCTTTCTCTCTTTTTGATTATTTTTCAATGGTGGATCCAGTTGACCAACCGTGAGAAAGAATTATTTAATTCCTAATATGTATTACTAAATAATTTTTACTATCACTATTTTCCACTTATGAGTAAAAATCAAAAAGAGGTTCTTTATTTCCATTTTTAAGGTTCAAAATCCTCCTTTCCACTTTTAGGAGTGAAAATGTAAGGCGGGGGGAATCCCTTTTTTTTTTCCCTCACTATGAAGTAACTTTTTCTTTCTTTTAGGGGTCAAATTTGAGGGGGGAATTATTTCTTCACTTACAGGAGTCAAAATCATGGGGAATTTTTTTTCCACACTTAGTGGTCGAAATCCAATGTATTTTTTTTCTCACTTCCAGTGGTCAGAATAAAGACAGGGATTTTTATTTCACTTTTGGTGGTCAAAATTGCAGGGGGTGGGGGGGTTCTTCCTATTTTATGGGGTCTAATTTTCTTCTACTTTTAAAATGACAAAATCAAAGGAATTTCTTTTTTTAAACTTTCAGTGGTCGAAATAGGGAGAGGAAGATCTGTTTTCACTTCTAAGGGACAAAATCTAAGGGGGAGATTTTTTTACATTTTCGAGGAGTAATTTTTGTTTCATTTCCAGAAGTCGAAATGCATGGGAATTTTTTCCCCAAACAACCTCTTGGTCAAGTTCCATGTTTCAGCCTCGTAGTGACTATTGAGAGAACACTTAGATTTCAGACCGTTCCTTTAAAAACTGATGGGGTTCTCTTGTTTTCGAATCTCGGGCTTGCTATGCCGAAAGTTTGCCAATATAATCTGATTCTTTGGTTGTTTTCTCCTTCTTTTGAGTATTCTATGGAGGTTAGTCGACACAGATAAATGTAGAGGTCTACTTTCTTTAGCTTTGTGTACCTAATTCTGGTCGTGTTTAAATCCTCGGTGTATTTGTTGCACGTGGCATTGATTTCTTTTTATTTTATTGAAGTTCGTAACAAGAGCTACTTTTATTGCTTTCTCATTCAGCTCGTCTATCATTGATCGGAGATCGCGGAAGTTTTTAACAGTAAAGACGATAACACGATTTATTCCGGCCTCGACTAAATTTAAACTAAATTGTGGAGATTAAAAACTATAAGAAAACGTTTGCTAACAATAAGAAAGAGACGGTTGAAATTTCTGGGACGTATAATGAGGAAGGAAGCCCTGGAGAACATCTACCAGGCATACAGAAGGTAAAGGAACGGGGGTAGGAAGCGTGTAACCTTGTAGAATTTGAGCCGGTGGTTGTTGGAAAGAACATTACTTAGAAGAGCGGGAGTTGCCCGAGAGCGACAAGAGAAAGGGGGCTGTGCAGAGCCCCACGATCGCCTACGTTCTGTTGGTGGATCATGACAAATAAAAATGAAAAAGGTGAGTAAATCCATAAAACATTTTAATCTGCCCGACCAGGAAAGCCAAGAGTGTTAATGCTGCATTTAATTCGATTCACTTCTGGAAAACCTCTAACTGCCGTTCGCTACGCTGACTGCATTTCCGTAAATATCGTCCACAATTATACAGAAAGACTAGAAATCGATAGACATAGATAGAAATAGTTATTTATTGGTCAGCCATCTCCTGACAGTTCCCATTCAAGTGGGCGATCAATTATATTGGTGTGGACCGATCAGATTACTAATGGATTTTATGTAGCGGCGAGTAAAGTCATACTTTTGCATTATTTCATTGATGAATTGGAAAGCACTCAGAGAGCACATACCTTTATCAACTCCATTGTCACTAAAAACTCAATAAAAATCAGCTCAAAAATAGTTTTGATGCAGGGAAGATAACTGTAAAGGGTCCCTAGATCTGCCCCAATAGTTAATCAATTCTTTCCTGAACTATGGCCTACCCCTCGACAAAATATCATTGGAATTCATTGAGAACATTTGGAGATATTGTGTAGTGTGGTTATATAGTTACGATACCGGGAAGGTATCTGTAACAAATTCCTAGATCCGACCACCAAATTTAATCACTCATTCCATAGCCCATAGTCAACCCTCCCATAAAATTCTATCAAAATTCAGTCATATCTTTGAGTGGTATTGTGTGGATAGATAGATGGATGGAGAGACATGAGCAAATAGAAATGCATCTTCCAATGATAATCAAAAGCTTCTTAAGAAAATATTTTTTACTGATCTATCTATCTATCTATCTATCTATCTATCTCGGCTTGCATCTTTCTATCTATCTATATATTCACCATGTTCAAGCAATGAATAGCAGTGTTTAATGAACCTTATTTAATATCGTGGGCACCCAGCTGTAGGATAATGAGTTTCAAGCTCGTCTCTTAGACCATTAGTACGTTAGTCCCTCACTAGTTACCACATAATTCTAACAATATGCTGCACTAATCGTATTTTAGTCAATGTCAACATTCTAAAGTAGGACATTGTAATTCTTGAAGTTATGAATGAAAACAGAACTTGATACATAGAAGAATGATAAAATCCATGAGAAAACTCAAATGGCATCGGGTGGGTTATGTAGCAAGAATTTCACACAATCACTGGACAACGCGGATCTCTGAAGGTAATGCAAAAAAAAAAAGAAGATGTTGTGACAACTTGGACAGGTTCAAGAGATAGTGGCTGGTGATCGAGAGGTCAGGTGATCGAGAGGTGATCGAATCTCAACGGCGGACGTTAGAGGATTGATGATGCCCGGGAGGGTTACTAAGTTTTGAAAAAAATGCGTACGTAGCGATGAATATATCGTTCGAAATTTCCCTATGCTTTATAAAGGCAAAATTTCACTTAATTGAACAAACGAAACATGTAAATTTGATTGAGTACGTACCAGTAAACATCGAATGAGGAAAAACTCAATCCTACACGAATGAGACGAACTGTTTTGCTATACGTGGTTATTTTCTCATTTTGCTATGGTTAAGTCACAAGTGAAACTAGCCAACTGGGTTAATCCTATACAAATGAAAGTTGAATACTGTTTTAAAAAGTGGACTTAGCAAAGATTACCTCTCGTGTATAACAAAACATGTTTGAAAGAAGAGTTGCTCCCCAACTGCACATAATTCAAGATACATAGATAGATAGAGAGAGAGACAGACGTATATATATATATATATATATATATATATATATATATATATATATATACGAAGTTGAGGTTTCAATTCTGCCTCACGGTACTGGATGTGACAATGGAAAGTCTACAGCCACACTGAAGAGATATAATACATCGAAAAAGCTGTCTGTGGATGACTCAATAATATATATATATATATATATATATATATATATATATATATATATATATATATATATATATATATATATATATATATATATACATACATATATATATATATATATATACATATATATATATATATATATATATATATATATTTATAGATTGATAGTTGAAGGAAACAGGTTTGTTGATCTCTAAACTTTTACTTGGCTTTTCACAGACACAAGAATAAGAAGTCGCCATTAAGCCCAGATTATAAATAGCTCTGCCGATTTTTTTTATTCACAGAGAAAGGGGATGGTCGAGAAGATCACAAAGCATTAAGCTCGATCGAAGAATATCGCCCTGTCCCATGAGAATTCTTCGGACAGTTTAAGATTATTCATTTATAGAAGAACTAATGGGTTTGTTAATGGGTTCACGATTGAAGATAAATTTTAAAAGCTAACAACTCAATTTGGTGTATTGGATAAAGCAGGGCTTCTCAAACTCTTTTCCAATCGTGACCCATCTTGAAGAGATAATTTTGTTTTATGACCCCCCACACACACGTTGTTATACAAGCAATAGGTATGAAGACTATCTATTAGTCTTTTGCCGTTTTCTTACAATAAATCAACATGAAAACTAATAAGAACAAAAATCCTGTCAAAAATTGTAGTGTATTCATAATCTACATCAAGTTGCACAAGTGTTTATTAATTGAACAAGAACAATAAGTTCAACAATGAGTCCACCATCCGTGGTAGTAGCAGGAGATGGGGAAGGGGGAGTAAAAGTTAGTAGTCTTTTTTTTTATTCAACTGATTCTCATAATTGTAAATTATTGCGAAAGACGTAAGTATTATTCTCCACTGATAAAAACAATTAACGGCCATTTTGGGTGTATTTTTTAGTGCCAAGACATCTGAGTTCGAGCCCTGAGGTAGATATGGATGCTTTGACACAAAAGTAGATCATCAAAACACACATGAGAATTACTGAAGTATTTTCATTTATTTTATTTATATGTTAG
This sequence comes from Thysanoteuthis rhombus, assembly GCA_963457665.1. Classification (NCBI taxonomy): domain Eukaryota; kingdom Metazoa; phylum Mollusca; class Cephalopoda; order Oegopsida; family Thysanoteuthidae; genus Thysanoteuthis; species Thysanoteuthis major. The sequence goes on from OY735206.1 coordinate 27,868,348, forward strand.
TTCCTTTATTGTTTTTGTAGCGCTGAAGGAAACTGATACTTGAAATTAAGTGCAATGGTCGTGATTTGAACCGTAACAGTCTGATAACTTACCAATCGACCGCTGTGATGAAATTTCAAGCAATAATTACGTCAGTCAGATTGTATATATTGGGCAGAGAGGACAATACCTCAAAGCAACTAACAACTTGGACGGGCAGAATGTAAGGAAAAGCAATAACTGTCGTCAATTCTGACAAGAAGGTAAAGAATGAACTTATAAGCAATGCTTCATAAAATGAGAACACTAATCCTTGATCAACGCTAAGCGCATAGAACGAGTTCTGTTGGAAAAAATCCTTTGAAAGATTGTTATTGCAAATTTTGTTATTTAAATCAGGGCCCCTCTCTTGCTTTCTTACACACTTACATGATAAGATCCGCAAGGTTGGTTTTCATGGGAGAATGTATGATTATCATAACACATAAAGGAAAGTTTAGAAATTGTGCAACTTTTATTTCTCTTCTAATGTTCACTACGCACTAATTCCCTTAGGGAAGACATGAATCCACCTCTACCCCCAATAATGGGCAAATTATTGCAGTGTGGATTGAAGTGCTTGTAGTCTTAAAGTCTATTTCATATTTTGAGTAAGTAGATATGTGATATGTGAAGAGCAGACAATGTTAATCATGAAGATGTAATCGGTTTACAACAAGTCTTCAATCCAATCTTTCAATCTTTTAAAAAGAGACATTGTCATGAAAATTGAAATGAGGTATGAGATAGATTATAAAAGTGTCTAGAATTTGCAACTTCTGTATTTAGATGGATAAATAAAACAAAAATAGACTAAAGAAAAAGACATAGTTAAATATAGAGAAACAATCACGTATTCTTAGTAGAGATATTGGAGATAATTCCAAAGGTCGTCTAGTTTTCAAAAACAATGGAATCTGATTGGATGATACAAAAATCTCTTATTTAAATGAGAATAAGATGTGTTTGCTTTTTGTTTCATAACTACAATAACAAAACATATAGCCGGTTGCTGAAGAGTGCGTAAGACACGAAATACTGACATACACTGGGTAACTTTCCGCTAAATAACGCATTGAGATTTTTTCCTATATTTTTTTTGTTTTTGTTTTCTACAATATTTATTCAGACAAAATCTATCTTAAAACTCAGTTTTTACAATGAAAAGTCAATATGCACTTCTACTAATGACTTTGGAATTTTACCACTACCAAAATACTATATAACTGTTTAACTATGGAAACAAACACTTCCCAAATTAAACAGTTACTTATTCCAATCCTTGAATAAAAAATCATTGCAGTTTCTCTGCTTCCATATAAAAGTGCTGTATGATTAATGTACTATCTGCTATTTATTTATATTTAGCATCATTGGGATATTATTTTATTTTTCTGACCGCCCCCCCCCCCAAAAAAAAGAATTAACTGGAAATGTCCCTGCCAAGCGTCCATAGCAGGCTCAATCAAATTAACAGCTTGAAAATGAAAGATCTAAAAAAGGCAGGCTAAATCTATTTCCCTCAACACTTCGATTTTCTTCTCCGAAGTTTACCATTTCCCCTTCTGCTTTAATGACGGAAAATGATTGACAAAATCACAGTCGAGTGAAGTTTTCAGCGGGTGACTACTGAGGTTACATTTTAGTTTCAAGAAGTTGTATGAAATATTCCGTACAAATCTATTTGAGAAAAGCCAAACGCTTTTCCCAATATATATATATATATATATATATATATATATATATATATATTAGCTCATTTAGTAAGAGAAATGCTGAGACGAGAAAAATCCCCGTGTCATAGGGTTTCTTTTCCTGGCAGATGATTTAACCGACTGTAGAGGGCTTCTACCCTTTAAGGACTTATTCTGACAGTATGACTTACCTGGTCAATTGTGTTTCGGGTCCTGATGCCCAAGCTGGCTGTAGAGGTCTGCGCCCATTCAGCATAATAACCCAACAGTTCAGTTACTTGTGAAGATTGAAGCTCAGATCTGAGACACATCGCTGTGAGCAGATGCCCGAGCTAGCGATAGAAGTCCGCTACTCCTTCAAAGGAATTATTCCAACAATACCGCAGACTTGTACCTATCGAGGCTCAAGTCCTAGTTCCATCCGAGATGATTTATGTATTCTTTGTCTGTGTCTTCCTGGCCCCAACTGGTTCTCCCATTCACTTTTGGCAACATTTGGCGTAAAACAGGACAGTAAAAGACATTTGGTATGTAAGTAATAAAAGTGGCAATATAATAACAATGATAGCAATAATGATAAGAAGAATAAGAATAAGAAGAATAAGAATAAGAAGAATAAGAATAAGAAGAATAAGAAGAATAAGAATAAGAATGAGAAGAAGAAGAAGAAGAAAAATGAGAAGAATGAGAAGAAGAAGGAAAAGAAAAAGAAGAAGAAGAAGAGTAAGTATACATAGTTTTTGTACCTATCAGTATCTTTCGCTTTTAGTCTAACATGTTAGAGGAGAATTTTGCCAGTTTATTTTGATTTCACTAT